>OZ038464.1:0-427500 GCA_964036295.1 Plumapathes pennacea | reverse complement strand
GTTGACTCTACAACAACAACAGGACTTGATGGAAATTAAAATACTAGTACAGTGGAACCCCACCTTACGGCTACCTCATTATTACGGCCACTTTTTTGTCCCGCGGAACAAACGTCCAGTCCTTTTTTTATCTAAAACCCCGTTCATACAGCCACCTCGTTAATACGGCCAGATTTTTATGTCCCGATGGTGACCGTATGGTCTTGTACCCAGAACGTGAGGGGCATTAATTTACGAGAATCTGACGTGAGTAAGGAATGGTTTCCAAGCAATAGTAATTACATCAAACTAATTTCAACACGTCACCATAAGCGGGAGTGACGTCATACCTGCAGCAAGTTCCACCGTGGCGCTGCTTCTGCTATTGGTTCTAGAGATGAGGAAGACGCTGGACCAATCAGCATCAGCTTCTTTGGTTCCGTCATCAGGAGATTGAAAAATGCCTTCACAGCATATCCACCTCCTCCCTGGAGAATTAATTCACAAAATGCATTTAAAGACACTTTTGCTTTGAGTCCTATGCGCGCCAAAATTAAACTGAATTAGCAGAGATGAAAAGAAGTTTTTTTTTTCGTGTTGAGAACCAAACTCAGCTGTAGATGCTTTGCACATTTCTAGTGGAAAACCTTTTAAAACGTCGGATTGGCTGAGAGGACTAAAGCTGATCGAGCACTTGAAGTATTTTTGAAAACTTCTGTTTCGGTTAAAATGACAACACATTTTCATTGTTTTAGAACAAGTGTCGAAAGCGCACCGAAAAAGAGTTGAGAAACAAAACAGCAAAAATAAAATAAAATGAAAAATGGCAGCGAACTACCAAATTGAAAATTTGAAAATTTGAAAATTGACCAAGACTGAAGGACTGCTTTGTGACTGCGCTATAGCTCAGCCACTAAGCAAAGACGCGTAGCCTCGCGTGCAGCACTCACTTAGTGGGAACACGGCAGAGAACCTAAATGATTGAATAATTTAATGAGTGTTAATTGAAGAATGGAAATTCTGTTTAAATGAGAGTGTAGCTGTCCACGCTAATCAAACAGAAGTGAGCGCGTGAAATATTTATTCCACGGTGAAGACTGCCAACTTGTCGGTTTTGTGTATCTTGTGAGACATTCAGCTTGAGAAAAGATGTTTGTTGCTTTGTGTTATGTAAATTCCCCAGCAAAAGTGCTGTCCTAAATCTGTCGAAATTGTCATCGGCAAGAAAGGATCAATCATGTGATTACGATGTTTTCAGCTAATTAGGATATGAGGAATTCTTTCGGCTCCTCGCATTAATTAGCAGAAAAGCAAATTCATTTTAACATCCTTATTTTTCGGCATTAATTTCTAAAGTAGCAGCCTCGTTAAGAAAAAAAATAGAATACCTACTTAGCGGCAAGTTAAGAATTTTTCAATTCGATCTGCGAATTTAATTTCCAGTGTTAATATCGCACGAAACGCGGCCAATCTTTTGTTATCAAGGTTCGACAATTAGAATATCATAACTTATATATTAGGTTCGAGTAAAACCGTGAATTACCTGTACCAGGAAAAAGGAGATAACGATTAAGTAATAGCTTTTCTTTTTTTCACTGCGAAAATGGCGAAAAACGCTAATATGCCAGCCAAAGTCGAATGCGAAATTTGAATTTTGGCTCTGGGTAGATGTATTTTGTGAATAATATCAATTTGAAAAAGAACAAATAAAGAAGACCATTACAGTACGAACTGAAGTGTGTTATCGTGAATATTCCAAAAAGACAGCAAAAATAAAAAGACCAAATAATATTGCTAGTTAGCATAATCCGCTCGCTTTCGTGATGAAACAGGTGAATTGAAATTCTCGAAACCACAGTTCTGCGGCGACTTAGGTATGGATATCAAATATCAGATGTAGACCTTACTAACTGACATGGCAAATTCTAAATGGGATTTTGTTTATATAAAAGCGATGCACAAAAACACAGAAAGAAAATGGAGTGAAGAAATGTCTTTCTGGGTTCAACAGTGGCACCTGCGCGAGGATACATTTTTACCGGCAAACCAAGAACGCAAAAAACGATTATAACACTGGAGTTTTGAGTTCCTCTTAGTGTAATCCACTTACAAACCGAGAAGTTAGATTGAAAAGCGGCGGCTGTTTCGGCAATAACGATTCTCCAAAGGTGCATAGCTTTTTAAAAGAGAAGAGTCGCTTAAAGTTCTAGCGAGCGAGCGATTTATCTTACCCAATGAGTGTCTTCGGCGTGAAGTATGAGTTCGTAGTTTTTTAGGATGTCGCTTCTGTTGTTGATGAGGGCAACTGCTAAGCGCATACCAGCGAAGAAACCTCGATTGTCATGAGACAGTAGCGGTACAAACGCGCCGATGTGAAGTTTCTTTTTAACGCTGTTCTTCGAGCTTGATTCATTCCATGTACACGGATTTATCCTTGTTAAAGTGTAGCAGGTGTAATTATTGAAGTGCTGCCCACATTCTTCAAAACTTGAGTTGCGTTCACTGTTTCGGCTGAAATTCTGACATTGAAGAAAGCTCGAGTTTATTTTTCTGGAGCAGCAAACTTGCCCTGGCGAGAAAGGCTCGGCGAACAAACCAAGTACTAGAAACCCAAGACCAGCGAAGATTGACCAGCAGTGAAAATGTAGCGCCATCATATCTGAAACACACAATCCAAATTTAAGTTTGCAGTTTTTGAAAGAGCTCTTCCCAGTGTAATAGAAGCGTCACAGTGACTCACTTTGCAATCTAACAGCCTTGTCACAATCAGAGGAAAGATATCGGGTGCACAGACGGCTTGTTTGCGTTCAGACATCTAATCTGTCTGAAAGCGGACGTGCGGTAACCCTGATGTCAGTAAGCGCTTGTTTTGTGTTCATTTGGCTGACAATACTGCCCTTCCAGCCTCACAAATATTATACTTGAATGCAATCAGCGTCAACACCGCACAGCACACCTGCATTACAGAGAGGCGACAGAAATTGCACCACCAAGTAAAACTTTCATTACAATTGGAAATGAAATTATCTCTCCTTCTACACTATTATTGTTTTGTATAAAGAAGGTCGACCTTTACATTCTTTTTTGTTTCACACTTGGAATGGAAAATAACCCAAGTTTCATTTTACGGCAATCAAAGTGATGGATGCATTTTGTTCATTAAGTCTTAAAGAATACAGGGGAGAAACACGAACTAAAGATGAACCTTCTGTCAAATTAAAAGTGAATCCCTTGTTCAAGACTGATCTTTACGTTTGTTGCTTTTGTAGTTTCTAGTAATGCTTCGGTCGTCAACTGCTGAATCGCAGTATGAAACCAAACCTAAACTGTTCACAAACGGACACCAAAACGGACACCATCTCTCTAGCTCACTATCTCTTCTCTGTCCCTGAGTTCTGTTCCGTGTGTCTGTCTCTCATCAACATAAATATTAGTGTTTCTGGTCTGAACAAATGCACTCTATTCCAAACAATGTCTCATTAACTAATAACTTACAAAATTTAACAAAAATTATTCCAACGCCTGTGATCTATCACCTTTTTGTCTCCTTGTGTGTAAATAATCAAATATGTATTTACGGAAATAGTAGTTTGACCCGCCCATAAACTACAAATCACGTTTCAGTGATGCTGGGGGCTTGATTGAAAAGGGACAAAGCGTTAGTGTGTAGTTAGATTAAGAAAGAAAAAGCCAGAAATTGAAAAAATAAAAAATAAAAATCTGAAGGCTTTGAGGAAACGTCTAAAACCGGCTGGCGTTCACGCAGGCGAGCCTTGCAACTACAAGAAAAAGAGAGAAGAAACAAGACGCAAGCGCTAGCTCAAGAGATTTTATTTCTCTGTGAAAACAGGTTCCTCACAAACAAAAAGAACAACATTATTCTTTGTGCTTGCATTCTTTGTTTTAATATATCTTGCGCTTGCGCTTGTCTGAAAACCAGGCTTAAAGGTGTGACCACTCAAAATGAAAGCTCTTGTTGTCGTCCATGAGTTCGTTATTTTTTTTCCTCGTTTTATGAGTTGAATTATGTGCGAGCAAGGTGGCAGTATCATAATTAAATTATACCTGAAAATCACTGTTTACTTTATCAGGAAGTGGACTTGGCGAAAAGAATGCAGTGGAAACAAAATGAAAGAGAAAGCTCCATTTTACTGCCGATCAAAAGCGCAAATAATGATGTTGAAAACGTCAAACAAAAGTCAAACTGAGATTAGGAAACAACCTAGACAGCTAAATATTTACTTTGAAAGCCCATATGGAGATTTGTAGAGTTAAAAACATTATTTGAAAAAGAAAATTAACGATATCAAATATCGAAAACAGACACACCCCACCCCATCCCACCCCACCCCCACATTGTACAAAGCATTAAACCGGCCATGCTCCTACAAACATGCACTCTGCTCGACAACAACATAAATAACACTTCTATCAAAATGTACTCATTTGAATGGTCACATTTTTAGGTTCAGGAGTTGGAAGTGAACATTGCTCTCAGAATGTACTCTATCAGAGCTTTCATTTGAGTGGTCACACCTTTAGGTTTCATTTGACAATTCAGGAGTTGGAAGTGAATACTGCTGTTAGAATGTACTCATTGAGAGCTTTCATATGAGTGGTGACACCTTTAGGTTTCATTTGACAGTTCAGGAGTTTGAAGTGAACACTGCTGTTAGAATGTACTCATTGAGAGCTTTCATTTGAGTGGTCACACCTTTAGGTTTCATTTGACAGTTCAGGAGTTGGAAGTGAACACTGCTGTTAGAATGTACTCATTGAGAGCTTTCATATGAGTGGTCACACCTTTAGGTTTCATTTGACAATTCAGGAGTTTGAAGTGAATACTGCTGTTAGAATGTACTCATTGAGAGCTTTCATATGAGTGGTCACACCTTTAGGTTTCATTTGACAGTTCAGGAGTTGGAGGCGAACACTGCTACGATAACTGACTGATTGAAAGCTTTCATTCGAGTGACGGGTTGCCCCTCCAGATTTCATTTGACACTTCGCGAGTGGAATCTCTGTAAGTTCTACATACGTTTCTTTTGTCTGTGATCGTTGATCACTGCGCATGCGTACAATGGATCTCAACAGCCATTGCGAATCGTGATGCGTTGCATATTTGCATCAGTCTTTCGTTTATCAATAGTCTCGGTCGCTCAAGTTTGATTAAACAATTAGTTCTCACTGTAAATGAAGGATACATTGTTTTCTTGAATGGCCCCGGAGAATTGAAAACTCGGCAGTTTATAAATTACGACTTTAAGTGTCGGTAAATTTAAAGTCATACGTACAAGAAGCATCATAAAGTCTTGTTCGAAGTGAGCACTTCACGATTAATTTAAGTTCTTCAAATAGAATGACCCAATCATGAATATTTTATAACCTCACTTGAATACAAGGGATCCATACTGGAATACCAGATCACGAAAGTAATAGTCAACACAAACCTGAAACAACACAGTAAGATGTTGGACTTCTGGATTGCTGTATTAACGAGGGAGCTTTAAATGTTAGAAATTACCTGCATGCTCTGTCTCAATGTTTGATAGACCCGATTTGCAGCTGGCGTTTCTTTCGAATGTAAAAACTTTCAACACTAAACACGTCACATGAAAAAGCAACCGCAACGCGAGTAAGTTTTATAAGTGAGGTAGTAAAGTTAGTTTCAAGTTGTAAGGCCGCCTCGGCATGGCAGGTAAAACGATAAAATATCTCAACTATTTTGAACGCGCGCTGGCTGACGTTTTGAGTTCTTTTGACGTTTTGAACGTTGGCGTTTTGTCAGAGACTCAGCATTGCATTCATTACGGCGTTCAGCAAATCCACGTCAACCTTACGTTGCGACGTGCTTCTTCTTACGCCCTCCTATTTGTCAGTGCGACTACTTTCTAAGTTATGCTTAACAGTAAGGCTTTCTCAGGAGGCTTCTTGTCAACCAAATGAAACCGATCAGCGTTTTAGATTCATGGAATGCGAGAAATTCTACCTTGCAGAAGCAGAGAGGAGCTTGCAGGAAACTTGTCCCACGTTTGAAGCGGTGACCCTGATCACCAGACTCAAAGTTCTGAAGTGAGCACCGACACAAGTGAAGAACACTAAAAAAAGGTGGATCACGTGGATCATTCAGAGACACAGAGTCGGCGATTCGGTCCTTTTGAAGGAACATCATAGTTATCTGGATCAAACCACAAACCCGTGTACACATGATAGAGTCCTTACTCTTAACTACTTTTAAAGCTCATCTTATCATCATAATAAAATCAGTGGATGTAAAGTGAGTGCTATTGCCAGTCACAGTTTTCTTATCAACCAATGGGAGATCAGGGCTGCTAACTTGGTACCAGCCTCTCCTTCGTTTTTCGCGTGTGCCGAAAACGTCCCATAATCCCCTTCGCTGTATAAAGTCCGAGCGAAAATGACATGCGCTTTGTGAATTTTCAAAAAATTCTTGAATATCATATTTTTTCTTGTGAGTTTTTACTCAAGCACTGCACTGCAGAATTTGGCTGTTAGTGTATGCTTTTTTTAATTTCTGACGTATCACAGTGTACGGGGAACGGAGGTTGAAAATAAGAAGAAATAGTTGACATTGAACCCGTTTAGTTAGTTGCGCCTTAGACTGCAGGCGGAATATATTTTTCACGTCGTTCTTTGCTCGGTACCGCAAATTATGAGCTGCTTTCCTCGCCAAAATGAGACGAAAACCATTTTTTTCGTGTGAAAGGCAGCTGTCAAGGTTCGTTCTTAACTCTTTTTTGTTATTTAGCGCCGTCGCTTCCCGTACGCTACGTCATCAATGTAAAATATATCCGCTGACACCCCATTATGCGCCGCGGTGTTTGAGGCTGATGACTCGCAAAGTAACGATAATTTAATTTTTTTTTTTTTTTTTTTTTTCAAGAAATCGCGAAACGCGGGCAGAAGAAGTTTGGAAATGAATTGTCCGTACATATAAGCATTTAAATAAAATTTTAGTTTCACAGTTAGCCGAGGTACAGAGGGCTGATAAGCTGAATAAATTTAGCTGAGACGCGTTTGAAGTGCGGGGTCAGAAAAAAAGACGAAGTGCGAAAACTTGTGAAGGCGCGTAACAGTAAAAATGAACTTTTCCTGCAAGGCATCTTCGAGCACTACGCATAGCAATTTTTGTTCACTTTGCGAAATAAAGCTGTTCACCCTTGTTGGCATAATTTAAGACTTTTGTACTATCAGTGATTTCCACGGCATAAAAAAAAGCCTTTACGATTTTTTTGTCCGTTTGTCGGCTGTGCATACAAGCTTACATAAACATCCACTTTTTGAAACAAAACATATAAGCACTGCTTTTAAAATGACATATTATGAGAAATTTTGAGGTGATCCCATATTCCGTTGCGGTTATTTTTACGAAATGTTGTCCCTTTTCATTTTGTGAAACTTGTAAAGGAAACTAAGTTCATGCTGAGTTCGGCTTCGACTTGACGTTGATTCGCAAAAAGCTTTGTACTACTTGGCCTATTAGTCCTGTTGCGCATTGAAGTTTGTGAATATTATGGCCAGAGTAGCTTTGATTATTTATAAAAATAGCTTTTTTGTTGATACAAATTTATAATTTCTATGGCGCTTTACAGTTTTAGATGCATTCCAGTCATTTAGAAGATTTAAATTTGAATTTTCCCGGAGAAGCATGTCACCGGCCCCCCCTCCCCTCCCCCTAAAGTGCGCGCAAACGCGTTCACTTCAGCTCAAACCCCACTCCCCCTACCCCCATGCTTCACGTTCCCTGAACTAGATCTTACTTAGTGTGAGAGAAACACGCACCGAACTCTCACAGAAAAATAGTTTTTCCTTTGAAAACATCAATAATTCCTGTTCACACTAGCTGTTATTGTATAAAATAAAACTAGTAAATCAGATAGTTTTAAAGGCAAGTACCATGATTGCTTCTTATTCAATTTTACCATTGAACACAGTTAGCTAAAGTAAGCAACTAAAAGATCATTCAGTGGACCGTACCAACCTAATTCTTGTAACCTTTCCGTTCCTTGGAGTCGACTTCACTTGTTTCTGGCAGCATCAAACAAAATGAACTAGTATAAAATATCTTCCCTGGAGCTATCGAACATCTGTCAAAGTTAATCTCCTGGGATCTGAGTTCTTAATCCGCAACTAAGGCAAGCTGAGTTCTAAGTGGTTCAAACTGAAAACAGCTCCACAAAGACAACGCTGAGAACTTGGCGAATTAATTTTCTAGACCAAACAAGGTCGCCATTATTTGTCTAAGTAAAACTACAAAATAAATGTTATTTGCGTCTTTTTGTTTGTCCGTGATTTGGATGGCAGAATGTTGACACGGATAACCCGTAAATGGTCCTGTCAGATTCAAAATATCTGCTCTCGCTCAGTATGTATACATTGCATATAATATAGGGTCGATGACGAATGGATTTTATGTCGCAAACACCTCCCCCACCCCCTCCCCCCTCAAATAATATCAAAAAACATAATCATTGTGATTTGAAAACGAAATCCTTTTAAAATGTGACTTTTACTGAAATCTTTTAAAACAGGAGCAAGTTGCAGGCGACTTTTGGCTTAATTAGTTCCTTTTTCTTGTCCGAATGTGAGAGATTTCATCAAAAACATCCAACTATTGAACTAGAATGAAACCGGTCTAAAGGTGTGACTACTTAAATGAAAGATCATGAATGAGTGACATTCTAACAGCCATATAATAGCAATGTTTCGTACCGATCAAATACCTCATTCATTGATGACGCCTTATCCTTCTTCGATGACTGATGTCGAGTTCTTCTTGCATTGTCACATGTGTTTAACCCTGAAGGGGAAAAGAATTCTGGCGCCGCGAAATCATGCCTTTTGCCTTCTGCCCAAAACAGGACATAAAACAAAACAACAACAACAACAACAACAACAACAACAACAACAACAAAACATGCAGAATAACAAAGAAGTATTAATTTTGTGACCGGCAGCAGATAATTTACGCCGGAATAAATTACGTTCAACAGTTAAAATATTTACATACGACTGACTGTCTGACAAGGACAAATACATGATTTCTCTGACACCGTCAGTTATCACCTCATATTATTTTTATAAAATCACAATCAAGATAAAGTTTTGGTTTTCCGACATTTCTGATCAGGAGCTTTAGCTGTCTTAATTCCACAGCACAAGATCAAAATCAAATTCGAAATGCCGTTTCCTTTCCCTGTGTTTTGCATTGCTCGCGTCACTGACGCATATTTTGCGCATATTTCTTGTGCTTACGTCGCTTGGCTCCAGTGACTCTTCGTCTCCGTTGTGTGATAACCGGGAAGACTATTAAAATCTATAGAATCAAAATTAATCTGAACAATGAATTGCACTCTGGCGGCTGTGGTACAGACTGAGGCTAAACGAATTCGCCACGAAAGAGAAAAACGTAATTGGTCGTATTCACTGAATGGCAATAAGTACATGTTAGTTGTTGAATGATCCTGACAGCAACTTATCAGAAAATCTGTCGCGGGTTGTTTATTTTTGTTTCAGTAATTTGGACGAGGGATATGTTTTGTTTGTGATTATGAGCAAGCAAGCGAGAAAAAAAGGGAAACCAAGGAAATAATTGAAAATGGCCATTAGGAGTTAAACCAAACTAAAACTGAAAGTAAACTATAGAAGAGAACAATCTTTTGGGCCCGTTATGGTATTTGTGTATTGCTTTGAAAAATGTTCAAACCATGGCAAATTTGTTACTTTTTGTGCAAATAATTATGTTGCAATATCCAGCTTTATTATTTGCTGTGACTATCTGCTTTCGTTCTCAAAGCCGAGAAATATTAATTCTAAAGTTTATCCGTGGAAGCACCCTCACATAATTAAATTGGTACAAGTTCAACTGATTTTAAATTGAGTCAGGGTCAAACTGTCATCGAATTTGCATTATATTTACCCTCAGCTGCTTAACTCCTCGCCCGCGTTGTGCCAAATAAACGGGTCGGAAATCGCTTAACGCCATACAGTAATAATATCACGAAAGGCAACTTATTTTAGATCGTTTACCCGAGTGTTCTTTGGATCGTTCGAACACTGGAAATTGTTTACGAATGCAAAATTACAACAGCATTGTCATATTAACACGGTGAGAAATGTTCTTACAACCTATAAATTCCACTTGTTATTGATACATCGAGTCGAGCCAGCTCGGACCTCGCATTAACTCGAGACAGCGACGGCCCGATATCAACAGAGAAAGCCACCAAACAACAACAAACGAATAAACAATGTAACTCACCTTTTTTCGATCCAATTCAACACTTCTACAAGCCATTTCTGGGCTTCTTGCATCATCATTAGTTCACTGCTTCCTAATTTGTCAGAATTCACCATCTTGAATCTCGCGGCTTTCCATTTCTGACGAAGAGCAAGGACTGGAAACGAGCTCGACGCTTACATTTTCTGGGGGAGGTAGAAAGGAAGGGAGAAAGAAGTACCCCACCCCACCCTCCTGTTCTTATAATTTCACAGCACGGTGGCTCTACAAGCGGCTGTAAAACACTTTCACAACAACGCTCTGGACAAGTCACAAGGAACAAAATACACACTTGAGTAAGAGTTTTATTTTCGTTTCTGATTTAAACAACTTCACCCTCCCCTCCCCCTTGTAAAACAGGTTGCAGCCTGAAACAGCGCGAGCCTGGTACCCAAGTCATTTAAACCTCGTTTACAGGCTCTTTCCTCTCCGGAACGAGGTGGAAGTCATTCTCGCGTAGAGCGAGATGGAAGTTCGGCTCTACTGCTCTCCCAGCATTGTGGGTCTGCAACACGGCAGCCTCTTCACGTTTCACTTGTTTTAAACGTCACATGTGCGATGATCCGTCTATATATACAAGTCATTTCACAAAGCAGCAGCAAGTTATTTCCTCTTCTTGCTCGGTCTCTCAAATCCCTGCTTGCTTCCGCCTGCCTGCATTGTGTGGAATTTCATCGCAAGGGTGTTATCCTGGGACCAAGCTGAATCGAACTGCAAGAAAAAAAAAAAAAAAAACAGGTTTGAATTCCTGTTGAACTACAAGAAAAACAGGTTCGAACTCTTGTTAGACTGCAACCTAAACCGATTTGATTCTTAGAAGAACAAGTTCGCATTACTTATGAACTTTGTTAGACGTTTGGCTTTATTTTTAGCCAATCAACTGTCAGTAACAGTGCCCAAATGTCCAGATAATCGGCTTATGTCCTTATAATTTAACTGAACTATCATCTTCATGTTTTCCCTGTGCAACATTAACTTATGCATTATTAGGACACGCGTGTTCGTATCGAAACATGTTTGAGAATGCAACAGTAGCCGCAACACAGGCGTTACAATTCATTCCGGGCTAATGTTCGTTTCAGGCGGAAAACGTTCGTTCTGGAGTAGGAATGGAGCGAGGCAAAAGCTGCGGAAGGGGAGGGAAAAGGGGAAAGGGGAGAAAAATGGGAAGAGAGGAGGAGGAGGGGGTAAGAAAGTAAAACGGGAGAGCTCACCGCTGTCGTGTCCTGATCTACCAGATGTGTGTACTTTGTTCGACCTGAACGACCAAAATTCTTGACCTGAAAACAAAAAGTCCAACAAATGAACAAAAAACAGCTGAACAAAACATAGCGCAGGCGTCAATAAGACTGCGCCATTTTACAAACGTAGAACAGACTGGGAAAAACTGGAAAACCGAAGATGTTTCTGGAAAATTGTTGTCGGTTCGGTTTAGACGCCGTGAGACGGCAGCGCATACACAAGGGGACACGACATACCTGCATGACTTTAGGTAGAATACTTTTGTCAAAGTGATCTTCAAGCGTCGGCTTGGCAAAGTCCCGCTTGTATGTATTTTCCTCTTCATCCTATCAATAAACAAATAAACAAACAAACAAATAAACAAATAAGGCATTAGAACAGTGGCCACTTCCCACATTGAAGTTTTTACTTGAAGTTTTTACTTATAGTTTAGAACACGCTATAAAATGCAAAGTTCTCCTTACCATACTATATATTTCTGGTTTGAGAACTGAAAGAGAATATTGAATTTGATCACACACGACTTACCAAGAAGAAGGCTCCGCGGTGGTAATATTTTTGCAGGAACTTGTATTTGCCTTTGATTGCTTTGTTAACGATCTGTTTGGGGTTGTTTCTGAACTCCGCTCGCCTCTCCTCTTCGGTCATGTTGTGCATTCGCTCGGCCTCTTGTCGCTCCTTGACCATCCTGAAAAAAAAAAGGCACATCAAAACCTGAAGTGCACAATGTCGAACATAATAAAAATCATCGCACCGGTATCGCGAAGGTCATAGGTTCGATAGCCTGCGACGCTGGCCCATACATCCACGACGCATAGTGGCATATCAAGTACAGATTCGACCAACATGAATGGTAAACAACTTACTGTTCACGTTCATCTCTGTCCCGCTTGATTCGCTTCAGCTCCCGGACTTTCCAAGCCTCGTACTGCAACACCAGTCAATGATTTCAGGTTTTCAATAAATTAGTGTAAAGAGACATACACTCTATTTGTTCATAAAGCACAAATGTCCTGGCTGCCTTAAAATGCAACAGAAGTTTTACAGTAGCAATCAACTAGCCGGTGCCTTCGCTTTGGTTTTTTGTATTTTACTCGTTTACCTCTTCCTCATCGTTTTCATCATCCGTCATCACCACATCCTCCGTAGTAGCAACTGGAGACACAACAGAGAATTTAGTTAGATATGCAAGGCAGTGTAACAGAGGTTCTCGCTTACGAAAAAAAAAAAAAAAAAAAAAAAAAGTCAGAAAAAAAAGTCTTTGATACGCAGTTTGCTAACAAGAGTGAACTCATTATGGAAACAGACACTGGAGTGTTTTCGAAAACGACCCATCTTTTGGTAGTGTTTTGCCTTTTATCAGCGAATTTGATTGTTTTATGCAGAGATTCACAAGCACAATTCACAAACCTCCTTGCTTCTCCTGGAGTTCCTGTCTGAGAAGTTCCTCTGCCAACTGTTGTGAGAAGAAGAAATGGAACGGAGCTTACGCAAAGCAAAGAAGCACAGCAACATAAGGGCAGGCCCATGCCATAACAAGTCTTGTTATATAAAAATGATGCAACAAGTACAACACACATGGCCTGCACCACTGACTCAGTAACCTAACCTAATGGTTTGTATTGTCGGTGAATGTCAAGAGGTCTTACTGTACATATAGCTGAAGGCAGGGCTTACTTTTCGTGAGACTTTCTTCCTTTCTTCTGCCCTCTTCTTTCTGGTTTGCTCTTGTTGTTCTTCGTCCAGTTCCATCTTCTCTCGCTCCTGAACCGTCACACGGTCACTCCTATTTAGACAGTCAAAAAAAGCAGTGCACAAATTGGAGATATTTGCCCTGAGATCTGCAGTCTACAACACCTGCATTCATTTGAAAAATAACTGCTGTATCTTCGCTTCTAGACACAAAACACAAGAACAAAATATTATTATGTGATTGGCATTTTCAATCCAAGGCTTAATCAAGTTCGGTTTTCTTACAAGAAAAACATCCAGCAATATGGACAACTTGGTGTTCAGGAGAATATAGCTATTTGATCTCTGAAGGGAAAAGGGAAAATGCTGCCCTTTCCAGCTCTTGTGCAGTCCTGATAGTTCACATTACTTACAGCTGTCGATGACTGTACTGTTTATGTTTACAAACAACTTACTTTCTCACAAACACTGGTTTCAGTCTCGGCCCCGTTTCCTCTTCAGAGTCTGTGTATTCTTCGTACTCTGATGACTTCAAGACAACATGACTCTGTTACTAGTAGCACTTGATAACAACAGTTTATACAATATTGCTTCAACCTCAAACTCCACTATAAAGAGGTTATTACACGAGAAGGAGTGCAATACGGCGGGGTTTTTTTTACGAGTTGGTTTTATTTTTTCGAGCCTGCTTCAGGCTCAAAAAAATAAAACTGACGAGTTAAAATACAGCCGTATTGCACGACTTTTCGTGTAATAAATTGTTTATTACACGACAAATGAAGCAGGGCAAATATTCTCGCCACGCGCAAAATGGAACAAAAAATGATGTGTTCATAAACTTTGCTTGCGAAAACTGATCACGTAAGCTAATAAACCAGTTGATCTGGTTCCTGACGAGTGCAATACGCTCCCATCTTTGCACTCGTTTTGGCCCGTATTTGCACTCGAAAATGTGAAGTCATGTAATAAATTTCAATATAACACAATTCTATAATAAGAAAGATAACTGGGGGTAAACATAGTATTTTTAGAGAACACAACCCAACAAGGCTGTGTATAACTTTGAGCACAATTCAAACAGAAAACAGTCTACAATCTTAAAGAGTTTAATTTGGTACTTTGCATTTTGGAGATGTAATGACACATTGCTTTTATTAGGTGAGGTAAATAATACGAGGTAATATTTAATATTTTATCTCAGATAATTCTTCACACCTCCTCTTCCTCTTCCACATCAGACTTGGCTTCTTCCTCGAGATCCAACAGATCCTGTAAAGATCAGGAATTAGAAACCACATGAGGACACAATCATCTGATCAACACACAAAGCAAAAAAGTCTTGCACACATTACCAAGAAGATGAACAGTCAATCTGAACTACAGAGGCTTTTTTACTGTCAAGGGGAATTTGATTCAGCCTAAAAAACATCTGAAGCATTCAATATACTGTACAGCTGAACTGCCCTACAAGCCACAGGGAGGTACATTATACAGGGTGTAGGGTGCGATATGACTCCATGCAAGGTGAACCTTTTCTAAAATGTGATTGGCAGTCAGTGTACAAGTGGTGATTTTAAATAAGAGTAAATTTGTCAATACTGAGGACCAGGTCATGACACACCTGGTCATTATAGATAGAGGTGGTTGTCATGGTGAGATGGCTGTTAGTAGAGGTTTAATATTACACATGGTTACTGACCTTATCTGCTTGCCTCTGTTGAGCTCGTTCTTTCATCATTCTTCTTCTTCGTTCGATTGCCTGCCAGAGATAAGAACCATTCAGCACATGTACACTGTATGAAACCAAACTTCAAACAAAGATGTCTCCAACTTACATCTTCATCCATCTCCTCATCATCACTGGAGAGACAAGAAAAGAGACATCAAGTATTACACATGCATACAGATGTCATGTACAATCATAAAATAACTATAATACATGAAGTTTGGAGGTCAGAGGTGTAAGGTGTTTGGAACACTTAACATTATATCAATCTCCCCCCCCCCCTCCCCCCCTCTCACTTCCTCACAAAATTGTTTGAAGGGAGGGGTGGGGGAGTTTTAGCCAATTTGACCAGTGTTCAGAGGGTGAAATAAATAAAATAGAAAAATTATCAGGTGCCCCAAGGACTTCTGACCAGGGTGTATATTTAGCTGCATGTACATCATAATAATTATGATGAAATCAAAATAATTATTATGTGCAGTGAATGTTTTGATTTCTTCACCTGCTCTCTTCCATATCTTGTACTCTTAGCCTCATCTCACTCTCTTCCTGCAAATAATGAGCAAAAAAGAGCTCCAGTATAACAGCTATCACAGTTTGCTTTCTGGGCAACTTTATTGTGATGATGTGAAGCATAGTACCAGCCAGTCAGATTCTTAACCCAAGATATCTTCCACCCAAAATTACATTTAAAGAATGAAAAATAAACCCTCTCAAAAAGCATTATTGCAATCCAATATTATCAAAAGGGACAATAAGTGAGAGTTAGTTGGTCTAACCACCACAGGCAGGTCTGACAATCAATCCCCAGGGTTATCTGGGGGTATAATTGCATCAAGCTCAAAAGAATAATTTTGCTGCCTCTGCAACATCTTTGTAAGCACACAATAGCTACAATGGGCCAACTCAAGGTTCTGCCATAAATAAGAAAGTTTTTGTTAGATACTGATCACGTCCACAGCTCTCAGAACATATTCCAGTAAAAGCCACAATACTCTCTTTCTTGTTCACTTACTAAATGCAGAGTTCAGTGGGGTTAGGATTGACATGGTCAATTTACCTCATTGCCAGATGCTTCATCTTCACCTGTGGCAATGACTTCCGGCTCACGAAGTCTGCGTCGAGGCATTTCCCTGTGAAAAACAGTGTCCAAGTCAAACCCTGTACAAGCTTAATGATATTTTACTATTGGTAGTCTGTTTAACATATAAGTTCACATTTAGCCACCCCTTAAACATTCCTGTTTACATAAAGCAGGCAAAATTAACTACCTGATATAAAAAGCTTAGCTAACACAAATTGAGTAAAAAGGTCTTTTTCTATCTGAAAAACCACAGTCTTAAATCAAACTGCTTAACTTTAGACAATACTGTCCAGAACAAATTTTAATCTGCATAATTCTTCATTCAGACAGAAACAGTAAAGGATTTATCTTTTCCATCTTTTTCTTCTTCTTCTTATTTTATCTCTTCCATCTTACATGTCTTCATCCTCTGCTTCATCTTTTGCACGCTCTTGAAGACGCCGCAACCTTCTGTCTGTTTTCTCAGCCCTCTCGTAAACCTAGCGGCACACAGAACAACAAAAGTACTGTTATCCTCCCATCAAAATCAAAGCATCATCTCAACAGAATTTACTGCAATCATTGGGAACAAGACTCCTACCACCTTACTCCTGAGTTAGTGATCAACTTCAATTTTCTCCTCCAGTCTCTCACCAGAGATATGTTAAACAGTATGGTGGGCTTGGCTTCTGATCTCTTGTCCAGATCAAACTACTAACTCTCACTACATCACTCATACATTTCTTCTTGAATTATGTGGAGAATCTTTACTTCAACGCAAGAGTGAAAGGTTCAGGTATGGTTACCCATCTGCTTATCAACATTTTAAAAGAGGTTTTGCAACAGTACACATCACTGTTCACAGCATCATCACCTTTTCAATTTCTTCATCGTTTATCTCTGTGTTGTGTCCAAACACCTGTTCTCCCAACAGTTCTTCCTCCTGCTCATCCTCGTCACTGGAATACTTTGCATACTCCGGCCTGAAACAACACGATGACAAGAGGCTTATGGCATTAATCGTCTTAACTGTGTTTACTCTTCAAAAGGTCTCTTGTCACTGCTCGAAATGCCCGGGGCTAGCAAATGTTGACACTGGGCTTTAGTAAGAAAACATCACTCAGTAGCCAACAGGCTAGAAGACTGTTATATATTCAGTTATTTTTCCATCAGACTACAAAGGTTCCAAGGTTCAAAGGTTTTTATTTCCACTTACTTTTAGGGTATTTGTTTACAGAAATGATAATTCTAAGTCGATGATAAGTGGAGGAAGCATGCTACAACCCATTATGGGTTTTTGGGCGCATGCTCCCTCGTACAAATTTTAATTACTAACGGCGTAGGTTACAAAATGAAATAAATAGGGTAATAAAGGTTTATACAATGAAGTAACACGTATTAAGTAGGTAATAGGATCTGTAAGTTAACAAGACTGAATATGTAGCTTTATAGGTATCGAAGAAAGTGTATACATAGGCTATGGATATAGCTCTAGCTCTGTGTTGTCTGAGAGATAATGTGCTTCTTATAAAGATGTTTCAACTGACTTCCCATGATGACTACCTGACTTTCCACGCACAAATACATAAAGAATGGAAATCTTTGGAAATCATGTTAGATCCTTAATACAAGCTAAGAGGCTTTATATGTTTACATGGGATCAGGAGTACAGTTTTCACTGTTAAAAGTGGATACCTACCGTTTGCCAGCCACATATCTGCTGACCTTAACTTTCTGCATAGTAAGCTCCCCTGTAAAATAAATGTCAAGAGCTCAGATCAGTCCAAACACTGTTTTAGTTTCACATCTCAAAAGCAGGAATCACAAATTAAGCCACGATAAACGCCAACAAAATCTCACCTTTCTCATTTTTGATAGGCACAGCACCAGCTGTGCTGTTAATAGGAACTCTAGCTACAGCTGCAGCCATCTTTCAAGCCTTCCAAAGAAGAAAATACCCACAATTTCTCGCTTCAAACGACTTGATGTATCAAATCCAAGATGGCGTCGAGTGAAACAATTTACTGCGCATGAATTGGTCAGCGGAATCCAACCTCGTTTCCAGGGCCATCCCGGTCAGAACTTTGAGGAGGTCTGGAAACAAGCTGAAGAACAGGAGCCAATTCAATAAACATTTACACGTGTATTTTACAAGTTGGACCATTATTCAAACACCACTAAACGGACTCTAATCCAGCAAAGTCTGTACAATATTACCGATACAGGTTCCTAGTGCACAACCACAACAGTATTTGGCCATTGTATTGGATTAAAGTGTGTCTTAACGTGTGGAGAAATTGGTCCAAATACACTTGTAAATGCTTTATTGAATTGGCGCCAAGAGGCGTCACATAACACTCGCTCTCTTTTCGCGAAATTTGTACCGCTAAATGAACGTTTGGTATGAGACGTGAAACACTTGGAAGAAGTGCTGATGATAGAATGCTAGAACCGCAAATGGCGTCTTAATTGCTTGGGCGGTGAATGAGGTGCGAAACGATGCGTTGGTAGAAGATTCTTTTAATCTTTATACTAACTGAGGAGGTGCCAACGCGGTGCATCTTGAAGGAGGTCAAAATGAATGATATGAAGCTGGAGTCCCCACACAGAGCTACTCAGGTGATTGTACGCATTTTTATAAGGATTAGAGACAAAAGACTGAACTTCTGCCAGATTTATCACAGTTCAAGACAAACCAGCTGGTCTCAGAATTACAGTGACCTCCGATATGCAGGTCTCAGGATCAAGCTGACGTCCCCGGGGAGCGCTTTTAACACTAACCAGGCTGAGACGCAAACAAAACGCGTCGGAAATGATTGAGAGCTAACAGCCCGCACTCACCGTAAACATGGCGCTATATTAACCTTATAGTTGAAAAATGACAACGGAAGCCAACACCAATCAGTGAATAACTCTAAAAGGATTTGCCACATTGCGCAGAATTTTTCTTAAACTCAGTTTAGGATTGTTAAGAGTCCGCAACGTTATTCTCCGAGAAGTTGCGCACGTTGGTGTCCAACAAATGCATGAATTCAGACAGATTCACCAAGTTGCGCAGAGATTTTGGTGAAGTCGGTAGTCGGAAGAGAAACCACGTGATACGCCCAGAGATTGCGCTCGTTGAGCTTGTCAGCACCCTATTGATCATACACTGCTTGTGCAGACATTGCGCATGAGATAATCAGGAAACCGGCCCCTGAAACTGAAACAATAATGACAAAAGAGGAAACAATAGCAGCCCGACAAAAGTTGATGGAGACAAAACAAGTATATTGTGAAGTATAGTTTTACCACAAAACGGTCCGTGCGAGGACACACTCGAGACTCGCGGTGAACAAGAGCCTCTGGCTCGTGTGGATGGGCAATCACTCCCTATGCTTCGACTTTAAATAAACGATATTTATTTTTTTTTTTTTTCACCCCATGGCGGAAGTTGATGCGAAAAAATTGCAGCGAAGTTCCGACAATGTCGGATGCACGTGTGAGTCAAGGAGAAGGTACTCTTATCTATTGATCAATAAAATTTGTTTATTCGAAAACAAACTTTACAGCATCGCTACCAAGGGAGATCTAAATCTAAGCTAATAACGGAACAACCAACTTTTTGTTAATATATTGTAGTTCGAACAGATAGACCCAACGGATTTTACCAAGAAATGAATGTGAACGCGCGTCAGTAGATCGACCCCTACTTTAGCGACCTCAGGTGAATGTATCAAATAGAGCATACGCCTTTATCCTTTCTTCAAGTAGAAGATTATCTACAGGTGCAGGGATCATTATAAAATAGTGAACAAGACGCTTCTTATGAGTCACCGAAACCCTGCTGATCAGATGTACTGAACTCGCCGCGGATTTAATTATAAAGCCATTATTTTTAGCACCGATACCAAAGCCTCGCCGCTGAATAGAGGATCGTTTTCCGAATGTAGTAAAATTAGTTCAACGATGATCTTCAAACGCACCGAGTTCGGTAAATAATCGGGCAGACCATTTTGTAAAGTATCCTCATTCATTTAGCGCAAGTCAAGCCGCGTAGCCTCTCAATCTCGTAAATTTTCATTTCTCTCCTGGTTCACGGTTCAATTTTTAATAATTAATTGTGCACGCTAAAACCCAGTCTTGCATCAAAAACGTGAATGTGGACGCGCGTTAATGGATCGACCCCACTTTAGCGACCTCAGGTGAATGTATCAAATAAGAGCACAAGTGATGCAAGAAGGTTTTAGCGTGCACTTAGGGGGCGATAGATTGATCGTATTCCGGAATAGGAGGAGCTAAAATGATCTAAAGTTTTGCTTGTTCTGGGGGAATTTTTTTCGGGGTCGTTTTCAAAACCTTCAAGCTGACATGTCGAGTTGCTCCTAATACATCTCGACATAATTCAGCTCCAAAGAAAAGTATTTTATCAATCGGTATCGCTATTCCTATTGCGGAATTGACCCAATCGAACGCGCCCAGATGCAGAGGAACTTCGAGAGCAATTAGTGTTGTTTACGAAACTTCGAGCCGAATTGAAGGGGGTCTTCGTTTTGTAGTTTTGGTGGGGGTAAACTATAAAACGAAGACCCTGATCAATTTCTAATATATGCGCGTTTCTAGTGTTTTTGGTTGCTGAAATGTAGTTTTCGAGCGCATTTAAGGTTGTTTACGAAACTTTGAGCCGATTTGAAGGGGGTCTTCGTTTTGTAGTTTTGGTGGGGGTAAACTATAAAACGAAGACCCTGGTTATTTCATTGCTGAATGGTCTTTTTGTTGTATAAGTTGTGTTTTACGACATTTCGTGACTTTTCATGATGATACAACAGAAAAAAAGGGCATCTTCGTTTTTGGGTCTTCGGTCTTCGTTTTATAGACACCCACGCAGATTTGACAAAAAGCGGCTCACCAAAGCCGCGGCATTGTTGAGTTGGTGTTGAAGTCCTCACTAAGGGGGTATGCCTTGTGCTGCAGTGTCTGTTCGGTAGGAAGCCCTGTCATTAAAGAGTCACTGATAGTTCACTTCAGCCTTGCGTTCTTCGGGCACTTTTGTAAAACTTCAAAAGAGACCGCGTTTCATATCCTGTGAACTGGACCGGAGGGAGTCATGTGCGCAAAACCGCCAGCCGAATTTCTTTGATGGAAATTTTAAAAAACCTCGTTTCTGTAAAGTTGAAGTCTGTGGAGAGCACTGTAATCGTCGCGAGTTTTAGATTTGAAACCTTGAAAATTAGGAATTCATCACGTCAGGAAAATACGCGGCCGCCTCGCGGTTTTATTTCTGGAAATTCCTGTGTTATTCCATAAGGAAAATCGCTTTAATCTGATCTCACTGCGGCGTTTGAAGAGTTTGGCATTTGACTATTGGATAAAAGTCATGCTGGGAAAGGTTACAGCAAGCTTTGCCGCCACATGTATATTCTTCGGCACGAACTGCGCCGCTTCTTGGCGAAAGAGTTCGGACCAAGCGGGCACCGCGACACTACGAATTAGCATGCAGTTTGATCCTGCATATTTCTCAAACTCTTGCATTTTTCCTTGTGAGATCGGTCAGAGAAAATTTGACGTATTTTTTATTAAGTTATACTGTTAAACTGTTTTTAACTTCGAACGTTCTTGAATATCATTCAGTTACAATCTATACAGCCAAAGCATCAAAAAAGTACGTAGCCGATAAAGTTACCGTACATCTCCACGCGTGATTTGTCCTGCATTTCAATGTTTTCTCCGTTTGAAGCAACAGTAGTGTAGCAGTTAAGCAATGGAAACACGCGGAAGACCGGGTTTTGCGGCCCATAATTTATAAGCTTTTAAGGCAATCAGGAAGGAACATTGTTTGAAGTTTTAGCATTTTTTTTTTAACAGTACGTGCAAGTCAGTGTGCTCTGTTTTCGGCTCCACACACACAAGAAAAGAAACCTGGCAGGCGTGTCCCAACTTAACGCCAAAGGTCAAAAATTGCTGGGTGTACAGTTAGCAATACAATTATTTCCAAAAGCTAAATACATATGTAAATATGAAGCAAGATAGTTACGGCAGTTGCGCCTTGCGTTGCGTGTTATCCAATGGAGGTTACAAACAGGATGTGATCCCCTAAAGCGAACACGAATAGCCAAGACTCTTGGAAAATCAGTGAATTCTAAGACAGACTTTTTTTTTTTTTTTTTTTTTTTGTCGCCATCTCTCGAGCGGATTCCGTTTGATTTTCTTTTTGAGTTTTTCTTGAATTCCGTTCAAGGTTTGCACCCCTGTTTGAGTATTAATGTTTTCACGCTGGGTAGTGTGGTACGATCGGCAGAAGGCCAAGTTCCGCAAAAATAGCTGGATTCTGAATCTGTCAACTGATTAACCGCAAAGAGAATACTTGAAGTTGTTTTATGGTCACAAATATAGAATACAGTAGCTCTACAAAACTATATCATTGTCCTTACTAACACTCGTCAATCATCGATAACTTCCCTGCGTAAACAAATACTTCACTTTTCCTCGCCTCAAGTTAAGAATACGTGAGACGTCCTGGTCTCATTGCGACTTTCAACGTCCCGACAGAAAGCATCAAGAAATATTTTGGTCAGGAATTCTAAAATCGCCCGACACGGCTCGAGTAAGATTTGGCCCTTAATCCATGACAGATACATAGAGGCTTAAAACGAATCACGGATAATGCTAAAAGGATACAGGCACAGACGTAAAATATGGTGACTTCAAATGTCGTAATTGAAATGCTTACGAAGATTAGACTCCAATAAAAGGCTACTAAAACGGGGCGATTTCGAAGCCTATGGAAGTTACTTTGAAGTTTAGTTAGAAAATGCTTTCTTCTACGTTCTCACCGGAAAAGAAACGGGTGTTTGAGCTAGTAAAACGGTGTTAAAACGAGGGACTGCCCGGGGACCTCAAGCGGGGACTGTCAACACGCACATGAAGCGATAACAGGCTTTAATTTGCACAGCGCGTGCATTTGTAAGTGGGGGCCAATACTGCTAATTGTCGTGTCAAAACTGCGGTGTGACATTTCGCGGTCGTGGCGGGGTATAAGTACGACCGGCTCTGAGGAGGGAAATACATTTTCTGTAACGAATCCAAACTCAACGCAACGATGGCTGTTTTAAAACTTGTCGTAGTGTTCACCGTGGCTTGCTTGGTTGGCGCGACCCCTTTCCGTCTAAACAGGGCCGCAAAGAAAGCACCTCGAGAGGACTCCAAGGATTTGTTGAAGAGGACGGAGCTGTATCACAAGTCCAACACGCCGCCTTTTATCATGGACATCTACAGGAAATTAGAACACGAGGACGAAGAAGCCAGGGGCTCTGCCAAGGTGCTGAAGTTCTTCCACGCGCAAAGTAAGTGTTTCCGTTTTGTGAACGAACTCACACATTTTGTAAAAATCTCTTTTTATATAACCTAGAACTATGCTATTAAGTGATGTTTATGTGTGACGAAGAAAATGAATTTGGAACGGAGGATTTGCCAGAAAACACCACCAAATACAGACCTTGCTAGTTCCACTTATTCAGTTTCAATTCTGTAGAAACTGAAGAAATTCTGTCATTCAATTAATGTTTTGGGATAAAGCCAGCTGTGCCCCACATTTCGTCATACGGTACTAAAAGCGTTCACCGATGTTCACTAAAGGTCAGTAGAGTCACAGCACAGCAAAATACTGACCCCTGTTTAAAACAATCCAAAAGTAACATTCAAATTCCAAGTTACCCATCGCCTTAGAGGTAGTCGCGACTAATAAGGATAAATCTTGTTTTACCAACCATGCGTTTTATAGGTGAATGCAGGATAAAAGGCAGTTTCAATCGCCCCGAATACTATATTCAAGGTTGTCCGGCGACTTATCGTGCAGTAAACAGCGGTTTGTAGTAAAATAGTTTCCCTACTGAAGAAGTTTCCAGCCCAAGTTGTACAGATTTTTATCCGTTCCGTGACCGGTTTGTTTGTTTTCGACACAGGGCAGAATTTTGCGTAAGCAGGGCTGTTATGTCTCAGCAGTCCTTTGATCAAACGTGTTGACGGACTTACAGAGCCGCTGGACGCAAAGCTGCCCAACTGAGCGAGTCAAAAGGTCGCGCAAAGTCCATTAAAGCTTGCAAACTTCAGCACTGTCATGACAGAAAACTATAGACAACCAACAACAACAAAAAAGAGTAAATTCAAAGGCACGGGATTCAACTTTGATTTTTGTCGCGGAACCTGATAATAATTGGGAGGTTTTTTTCACTGTCATGTTTCGCTGTTCATGCCATTCCATTTAACAATTCACACTGAATTCTAATGAAATCATTCGAGTCTAGCCTACTTGACTCAAATTCACGTTTGGCAGAGAACGGTTTTAAACTCTGTTCCCGTACAAATAATATAGAAATAATTCCAGCACAATAGCCGGCTCACATTGGCTTACGCATGCGCTGTTGGATAAACGCATTGTCATGGTGAACATGTTTGTCGTGTCAGAGATGAGCGACCAGTCAGAGTAGAGGCTTTCTTCTCTTGGCCAATGAAATGTTTTACCTCTGTTTCTGACATCACTCTCTTCTCTATTCACAGAATTTGAAAACCAGGAATACCACTTCAACATATCCTCAATCTCCCCTTACACGACAATCCGCGCGGCCGAAATCTACCTCTTCGCACGTAAGCCTGGGAGCATCCCAGCCTATGACGTCACAAGTGGACACGTGATATCACGCCAGACCCTTCCGCTTGGTCACTCAGGCTGGACTGAATTTAATATTACGTCTCTCTTCCGAGAATGGCTACAAAACCCACAAAAAAGCTGGGGGATCCATCTGCCAGAAGATAATGGCCTGAGTCCTGAATTGTACCCTTGGCTAGTTGTCTATACTGATTATGAAAATCACGTGGCCACCCTTCCAGGTGAGTGAACCAAGAAAGTAAAACAATGGCGTTCTGGATAATGACAGCAAACCAGAGCACTTGGCACAGCTAGTTCTATTCCATGTCAAATGCAATGGTTCAGTTTGTGTGCGTAAACAATCGGGCCTTTTCCTCGACTAACTTTAACAAATATTTTGCAGGCCTTCGAGGCATGGGTCAGCGGAAGCCCCTCAAGAGGAGGCGTCGTCGTCATCCCGAAAGTGACGTCACAGATGACCCGGATGTGCGCGACGGCTGCAAGAGGTCGGCAATGTACGTGAGCTTCAGCGATATCGGCATGGACAACTTTATCATCGCACCGCACGGATACAACGCGTACAGATGTGGTGGCGCATGCACAAACCCTATCCCCCGTGAATCGTCCACAACCAATCACGCGATCATCCAGTCGCTTGTACACGTGCACACGGAGCAAGTGGAAGAACCGTGCTGTGTTCCTGTGTCTCTCTCCCCCATTACGATTCTGTACCTGGATGATGACAACAACGTTGTCCTTAAAAAGTTCCTAAACATGGTCGTCAACAAGTGTGGGTGCCACTGATGCACGCCGGGAACGATCCGGGACTTACATAGTCAGAGAGACCAGGGGCCGAACAGGATTTCGGGTAGATGACGTCACAGTCCGTGACAGACTCGATATTTCTGTAAACTCTGTTAGGCTAGTTAGAGAACTGCTCGTTTTTGGAATAACAACACTAAAACGCCAGTAAGTAGTTCGAATTCCAAGAACTCAAACCAATGTGTAGGAAGCAGTCTGCTGTAAACTGTAAACCGACTTCATAGAACTTTTGATGGTCCGTCAACATTATATATCATATCTCGTCGTTATAACAGAGATCCACGGCGGAGCTCATAAAAAATAGTAGAAAGTGTATTCTATATAAAGCACTATGATGCTCTTCAGACTTGTAATATAGAAAATAAATGGTATAGATTTATTTAAATATGGCGTCAATTTATGATGTCTATTATAACTTAGTAGGGCAAGATAATGACCAGAATGAAAAACTCTTCACAAGTGCATACGCAATGCCAACTTCTATTGTTCCTGCTTAGATAGTTACCTAATATTCAACCGTTCTTTCAGTCAGTTCAAGTGAGAAAAAGAGGAATCTGCTCCGTCCAAACTTTCTTTGCTCTGGTATATTCTTTAAAAAGAGAACAGTAGAAGGAAGAGGTTAACCAGATAAATAATCACGGAAATAAGGAACACAATAAGGAGGCGTCTGAAAACTGATTCAGCTGTCAATTCTCACTATATCATTCATACACATTCTACGAGTGGATGGGAGAATAGCTGTAAAGTAAACTAACTGGTAAACTCTGAATGCTGAAATAATTATTAAAACGACGTCCCCTCCTTTCCCTTATTGCACAGAGATAACAGTGCTGCGTAATTTTTAGTCTCCATAAAAGTTTCAGCTTTACACCTGGTCACACCTTTAGCCTTCATTTAAAAGTTCAGAGGCTGGAATTGAACCCTGATATTCGAATGTACACATTCAGAGCTTTTATTTGATCGTTCAGAAGTTGGAAGTGAACGCTGTTATTACAATGTACTCATTTGCTTTTCATTTGAGTGGCCACATCTTTAGTTTTTCTCGGACAGTTTAAGAGTTAAAAGATTTCGAAGTCGAAAGAATCGAACTCGCCCCAAGCAGTGAAAGGCTAAAAATCCATAAGTCACGTGACGATCAAAAGCTGACGCCTCGAGCGCCGGACATGCAGCAATACATTACACAGAAATCTAAAAATCACAGACTGGCCGTTGGCACATGTTCTTCATAGTCGCACCCCGTGTTATCGGCAGCCGCACTCCGTCACCACCATGTTCTGGAAGTTCTTAAGAACTGGCTTACCACTGTGGTCGATATATAGGGCGGGAAGTGGGGCGAGTTTCGTAGGCACGCAGGAGGGCCCAGGCTCGCTCGGCCTCAGCGCATGCGCGGCAGCCTGTACTATGGCGTGGTTGGTGGCATTCTGCAGAGAAAGTGCGCAAACTCCAACGCACTTCTTCACGTTGACCAAAAATGGCGTAAGGATCCAGTCATCCCAGCCCAAGTCTCTCAAATCTACCACCAAATCCGCACGCTGACATTCGCGAGCTCGCACGTGATGTGATGCGGTTGTATGATCATGTGGGCTCTCCGTGTCGTCATCTGTAAAAGATTGTCGCCATGACAATATCATGTGACTGTTTGTAGTGTGGTGCCGTTTAATGAAGTACAGAATGCTCAAAACACGCTTGGTATGATCTAGCGTTTTGTGGGAACTATCATTTCAGCTGTAGTTGCTGCCTAACTGTTGAGAACAATCTAGCCTTTTGTCAGCCAATCATCACCCGAGAAGCCCTGCCACAAGTAAAACTCGCCAAGCTGGATTGTTTGCCCCCATGCGCCCGCAAAGGATTCTGGTTCTCTTCTGGCTTACCCACAAGTCATCGAGGTCAGAAAGTCCCCAACACAGAAGAACACGGGAAAAAGGTTGTAGAGAATAATTAACTGCAGATAATACTCACTCTTGAGCCTAAACGCTTTTCCTGCCATCGATAAAAAAGCGGTCTTGCTTTCCTCTGCGCTGTTCTCCTGGCGTACTCGCGTGTGACGCACAGTGTTATCAAATATTACCTTCGTGAACCTGTGCTTGTTATCCTGCATATTTTGCGCATTTGAAGTGATCAACCCGACTTGTACACATAGTAGGAACACATACAGCGCTATAGAACTCGCCATTTCTTTCGCTTGCGGCGTTCCAACGCGCTCAAAAGCTCTCGACCTGTGTGACCTTGGGAGAGCTAAGCGCTGTGGTGTGTAATCTAAGAACAAGCCTCGGGCAATGTGCATCGGTTTATGTTACGCCTCCGGGCGCACGATGCCGACGGGGCCACCGCAACGATGCCAAGTCGGAGCGCCGCATAGATTGCTTTAGTCTCCCTCGTTGCCGTTATTGGCTCGCCAGGTCCGTTGCGTGGCGAGCCAATAGCGGCTGTGAAGTGGAAAACGATGGCATGCTACTGCCCATTAGAACTCGTTGATGCAAAACGCATGTGTCAACCAAATATTTGTGCGGATATGCCTAACGCCGTAATGATTGCGTTGTTCGACGTTTCGAACTCGGTTAGGTCTTCGATACGCTCACGCAGACTAAATTTTAGATATATTTATAATTAACTTCTGAGTAATTCCATGCATTATATTGTGACAAAGGCTGGTTTTAAATCTGTGACATGGTGTAGTGATACAGTATAAAAAGAACGTACGTAATCAAAATCCAGAGGAATTATCTAAAAAAAAAAAAAAAAAAAAAAAGAGAGAGAGAGAGACCCAGCCTTGAGCCCTCGCAATGCCCCCAGCGGTTAGCGAACGGAAAAAGCTTCGTCTTCATGACTGGAGTCGAGCAAGACTGAGTCCTACCAGACATTCTGCAATGCATGCTGGGACGTGTCCGCCATGTTGTTTGGAGTTCGTCGCATGTGAAGTTTAGTTTGAATCTTGCGTGATATAGTAAGTTAGATAGAATGGATTTCCAGCACCGAGCCGGAGGTAAGACCGGCTCAGGCGGGGTAGCGTCATCATCTGAGTCCAACAGAGATCGGCGAGAAAGATTACGTCAACTCGCTCTTGAAACTATCGACTTGAACAAGGTACGGCATGCCTGCATGGCACAGCATCAGATGCTAGCTTCTCCTTACTGCACTATGTATTTGTGAGTGGATAATGAAGGGAGAAACATTACTTTGATCAGATTCAGAAGACAACTTGCGGCTTGGAAATTGGTCATTCACTAATAATCGAGTTCATAGACAAATATGAAGTGTTTTTCCTTTTTCGCAGGATCCTTATTTTATGAAGAACCACTTGGGATCTTATGAATGTAAACTTTGTTTAACGCTACACAATAATGAGGTGAGTCATACCAGGTGAAGCTGAGGTCATACGATCACTTTTACTTGCATGTGTCCTATGAGAATTATTTACAGCATCCATGAACCATAATAATGCTGGTGTGTTGTGGGTATTTAGGCACTTCATCAGTGAGCAAAGCAGAAGAATACAAATTTTGTTCTTTTTATCCATTTTCAGGGGAGCTACTTGGCCCATACTCAAGGAAAGAAACATCAGTCAAACTTGTAAGTCAGTTTAAGATCTCCTAACCTCGTATATGAAGAAAATGGGTGATTTATGTTGGGAGAATTTTGAGGTTTAAGAAGTTCCAACTTCTCCTCACCAAACTTCTCTCAGCTGCTTAGAAAGCAAAAAGAGAAAATTGACTGCGATCAGTGTTAGATAAACTGACTGTTTGCCCTTTCATGCATTCAAGAAGGCACTGTATAGATGATGTGTAAGAATTGATAGTTCAGTTAGCAAGGCACCGAAAGCCAAGTTATACAGAAATATTTTCAGTCTAAGCTGTGTCCAGAGAGAATCTAATTAAGTATGCATCATTGCTGACAGGGCTCGACGAGCTGCTAAGGAAGCTAAGGACGCGCCAGCCCAGCCAGCTCTGGTGAGTGTCGTGATTCTTGTGTGCACTGCACTTTTCCTTTGCAATAAAGAACGTGACACTGATGCAACATCTTCACTTGACTATGAAGGTGACTTCCACTCAGGTAGTCAAGACATCAGTCACCAACAAAAGCCTTCCTCTAACCCAGATGATCACAACCAACCTACTGTATTGTTCAAACCCCTGGGTTCAATTTATTTGCCATGAAATTGCTTGACATTCTACTAAATGTTCCTTTTTGATGCCATTCTCGGGACAGGAAAAGCCACGAGTATCACTTAAAAAGTTTGTGAAGATTGGACGGCCAGGATACAAAGGTACATACATACTTTATTGACTTTCCCCAAAGAGGCTTTTCAAAGACAATCTAAATACACAGTATATTGTGCTATGCCACTTTGAATATATTATTAATGTTCTTTCAGTAGATTAGATTTTGCTGGTCTCAATATACAATGTGAATATGCAATATGCAATGTGAAGCTTTGAATAAACTGCAGGGTGATGATCACAGAACTGTAACGTATCAACAGTTTCACTTCCTTAATTGAAGTGATGTCATAATGGTTGATAATGCCAGTTTGTCCTTACTGTCTACAGTATGAAAGGGAGAAAATTTACCTTGATCATGTATCTGTTTTCAGTAACAAAACAACGAGATCCGGAAACAAGCCAGCACAGCTTGTTGTTCCAGGTGCAGAGACATTGTGTTGTTTTGCTGTCAGTACAGGGCTCTCTAGATGGACACTCATGTACCGTAATATTGTTGTGTTGGTTCGGGAGAGGTTTCATGTCATTTCTATCTCTCTTTTTTGTTGTTGTTATTGTTTACTATTTACTGAGTTTGTTTGTTTGTGCACAGGTCGACTATCCTGAAATAGCAGAAGGTATCACCCCTAGACACAGATTCATGTCGGCATATGAACAGCGTATCGAACCTCCAGACAAGACTTGGCAATACCTGTTATTTGCTGCCGAGCCATATGAGACCATATCATTCAAGGTAACGCATCCCCTTATATGCACACTATTATATAACTACCAGTAAAAGAAGGCGGTAATCTACTCCTAGGGGACTGCAGTGTTTTTTTTTAGTTGCTTATCACTGTTCCAAGTGTGCTTGATAAGATAAATGCAAAATGTGAGTAAAATATGCCAGTGTGTACAATCTAATGTAGTGTTTCTGTTTCTGTTTAGGAAGTTCTTTGAGTTTAATTTGAGCATCAGAAATAGTCTACAATAATATTTACTGTAAGGTACAATAGCAAGGGTAAAATATATACATTTTTCACTGATTTGGTGTTTACAGCAACTTGATTTATGTTTATATACAGACTTTCAGCGTTATTCTTTACTTATAGATCCCAAGTCGAGAAGTTGATAAAGAAGACAGCAAGTTCTGGACTCACTGGAACAAGGACACAAAACAAGTAAGACAGATTCTCCTAACCTTCCTTCTAGACTTGAATGAGTTATAGTTGTGAGAAGTGACAGTTCAATCAGGTTTGTCTTCCTTGGTCCACAAAAAGTATTAGATTGGTCTGATTTAAAAAAAATAAAACATGATGAATGGAAAGCAAGGGATGCTATATTTATTTCTGTTTATTTTTGGTTTGTTTGATTTTGTTACTTATTTTTGACTTGTGTCTGTCCTTGTTTTTAGTTTTTCCTTCAGTTCCACTTCAGACTGACACCACAGCAGATTCAACAACAACAACAACAGAAACAGCGTCAACAACAACAGCTTATGCCACCAGGCCTGGCACCCCCTCCCCCACGGAACATCCCTGCCTCCAATCCCCTCAACCCGTTTGCGCCTCAGTGAGAGGCTTGGCTGCTATGCCATCAACATGTCCAGACTTTCTTGTCATATCTGCTATGTGTTGTGGTTTGTGTGAAAATAAAGAACTAAAAAAAATAAGGATTAGTCTCATGGTGCAATTATTACTTTCAGTGTTTCAGTTATTTGTACAATCTTACACTGACAAAGGGCTTAATAGTTGGCTAGCCAACGGCCCAGGGCTGGTAAAATCTGCCATCAATCTGACAAGAAACAACAGGCTAGTCTTTTGTTACATTGTGTGCGTGTGAACAGAACAGCAGTTCTGTTCCCCACCGGGGGGGCACCCGTAAAAGAAGATGGCCAAATGAAATTTCAGAGGTTCTAAAACTCGTCCCTTGATTGAGAAGTTCGGAAAAGTCGCGTTCCTAAGCGAGTTGCGCGCGGATTTTTGGCACTGAGAAGAGTGTTGTGTTCTTGGCTAAAGTCCCCCGTGGGGTGGGCACGCGCCCGTAGATACCGTGGACTATGGTCAGTGTTCGTCGCCATTACGCTCTTTTTCCCGGAGCGATTTTTTTTTTATCTCTGATGCTTTGTTTTAAACAACGGATACCGCGGACTAAACGAAATTCTCAACAATTTGTTTTTAGGGCAGGCTGGAAGGCCTGCTGAGTGGTATTTTGGAACTCCGGAAGTTTTTCAAGTTTTGGAATGTTTCCATTTTCCGGGTCCTGTGCTTGGTTGCGTGGTGAGGAAGTAAATTCTTGTGTTTAAACAGGCGGGGAGCTCTTCAGCGAAATTAAGGCTCTTAATTCTGACTGTCTGGACATGAAGATATGCTTGCAATCTCATTTAATCTCTAATTGTAATTTATGCCATCACACGTACAATCAGCTGAGAAAGCGACGAATTTGTCTGGTGTAAAACTACCTGAAGATAAGTCTCTGGCTTACAAGGCTCTTCACAACTGACTACGCTATCTCTACGTCGCAGAATTCATTCGAGAACAGCTCTTTGAGGTCTGGACGTGACTCGAGCAGTTCGCTTTGTCTCCCACAACGTTCAAGTGTTGTTCCAGAAGAGACAGCAGATTAGACGACTAAGCCCGCCGGAAAGAGTCACTGGAGCTAAATGGGAAATCTGGGTTGCCGCACAATTAGGGCAGATGGAAATCTTGTTATACTCAATTGCCTTCACTTGTGTTTTGGCGTCCTCGATTAGGAGACGACACCGTGATGAAAGCACAAGCATGATTTCAACCGCCAGAGAGCCAGTCGTTGACCTTTTCTACTCAACTTAAAGAGCGTTTCAACTTCAGAACTGCCAAATGAAACCTATGCTGTGATCACTCAAATAATGAGTACATTCTAACAGCAGTGTTCACTTCTCACTCCTGAAGTGTCAAATGAAACTAAAGGTGTGCAAATAATGAGTACATTCTAATATAGCATTGCAGTGGTGTTCTAAAGGTGTAACCTGACTCAAATGAAAACTCTAAATGAGTTCATACCATTTGCCACATTCAAGTTGTTGTTGAGCGAAGTTGAATGTTTTTCGTATCTTGGAACCTTTCATTGAAAACCTAGAAAACCTTCAGCTTCTGAAATTTCAAATGAACGGAGTTAAGGTGTGACCACTGAGCGAGCACTGTCTGATGGCAGTGTTCGTGTTGATTGGTCGGAGCTGTTTTTAATGTGATTGGTACGACAGAGAAATACACGGCCATGAGTCAACGCTGAGTAACCCGGTAAAATCGGGCACTTTGCGGTCCGAGGCTCTGAGCTTGTATTTCTTTTAAATCTAATAGGAGGTGTTAGCAAGGATTTACGTAACAGATACAGCTTAAACGGCGTTACTTCTGCTCAGCTCATTCGGCTGAGTGGAATAATACGAGCAAATACAGCAAAGATGCAGCAGTTTGCGCAAACGGAAACGGAACCGGGCCGATTTCGACAGGTGCACGCTTGTCTCGAAAATCACACCATGTTTGTGTTTATTTGTTTGTTTGCTTATGCCATCTTTGTTGATCAACAGCACGCGCCCAATGCACCATTGCAGGATAGCATTCCATACTACACATACCTTTATTGGGTCGGTTTGCAGTGATGCTCAAAAATCTGCTGATGCACCGTGACTGAGCGTTTGTTCACTTCCTTCTCACGTCCGGCACTTCACAAGCTGATTGTCAAAAACAAAGTAAACAGTTATTAATTCAGAGAGCTGAACACAATCTCATGCCTACTGCATGCACAGAGTACTTGAGAGCGTACCAGCTTGTCTCTGCTGGAAGATTAGAAATCCGAGCAATCCTTTGTGAGACCACAGTGATAATTGCTGGTACACTTTCTCATGACGTCTGTGGCTGTTCAAACCAAACTGCACAAGAAGAACTCATTTCTTCCACCGAAGAACGGATTAAAAAGAGAGACAAATTGCAAAAACTGTAGCACATATATCTCGTAGTCATGTTTAAGGGTCTGTTTTACGAGCGGCGCCAGCGGACGGGAGTTACCCTTGTTTCACAGCGAAAAAAGGCTGGACTAAGGGCGCGTTCGATTGACCGTATTCTGGTATAGGAATAGCTAAAATGATCCAAAGTTTTGCTTGTTCCGGGGGAATTGTTTTCGGGAGTGCTTTCAAAACCTTCACGCTGGCATCTTAAACAGCTCTCGATACATCTCGACATAATTCAGCTCCAAAGCTAAATATAGCAATCAGTATCGCTATTCCTGTTCCGGAATAGATAAAAAATGGAACGTGCCCTAAAGCACAAGTCCAACAATAAACACCGAGTCTTTTCCCAACTCTAATCCTCGCGTTTATTTGTCTGCGTCGCTCGTTTCAACTTGACGCATATCTCTTGTGCCGCTCTGACCACTAGCTGAATTTGTAACACGGTAGCCCTGAGTTCAAATCCTCGGCCACACTATGTAAATAGCCAACTGGTTAGCCTCCGACCAGTTGGGATTCTTAACAAATTTGTGTTCAGTTTATAATAATTCGTTTCTGCATTTCAAGTCTCCCCAATTAGCACGGCAGTGCTAAATACATCGCGAGACTTAAATAAAGTGATTTTTCTTTTGTGTGTGTGTGTTTGCGTTGCTCGTTTTCACTTGACGCATATCTCTTATGCTTGCGTCGCTGGTTTATCTCTTGTGCTCGTTTTCACCAGACACATATCTCTTATGCTTTAGTTTTTCATCAGAGAAGGCATTTGATAAATTCTCACTTTATCACTCAGACGTTTTCTTGTAAACTCTTGGGAGAATTACTATCCAGAGAGCGATGCACGTTGCCTTGACTGGCTTCTATTCCATTTGTTAGTATGTGTCATGGCACCAAATATTGCAGTCTTCGAATAAGACAGTTGATTTTAATGTATTTTTTGTATCAATTCAATTAAAAGACTGATGCCGGAGAATCATTTGTTTCACTTCTTCATACCAAGCAATGAAATTTTTCGGATGCGTCATCGATCCTTTTTCTACCAAAACCGACTTTGACTCAACGTAGGAAAAGCACTTGAATCTCCTGGACTGTCAAACGAAACCTGTTAACGGTGTGACCACTCACTAAAATAATGAAAGTTCTCGATGAGTACATTCCAACAGCAGTGTTCTGTCACTTCCAACTCCTGAACTGTCGATAAAAACCTAAAGGTGTGACCACTCAAATGAAAGCTCTTAATGAGTACATTCTAATAGCAGTGTTCACTTCCAGCTCCTGAACTGTCAAATGAAACCTAAAGGTGTGACCACTCAAATGAAAGCTCTTAATGAGTACATTCTAATAGCAGTGTTCACTTCCAGCTCCTGAACTGTCAAATGAAACCTCAAGGTGTGACCACTCAAATGAAAGCTCTTAATGAGTACATTCTAATAGCAGTGTTCACTTCCAGCTCCTGAACTGTCAAATGAAACCTAAAGGTGTGACCACTCAAATGAAAGCTCTTAATGAGTACATTCTAATAGCAGTGTTCACTTCCAGCTCCTGAACTGTCAAATGAAACCTAAAGGTGTGACCACTTAAATGAAAGCTCTCGCCGAGTACATTGCTAGTAGTGCTCATTTTGTTGTTTAGTGAAATTCATGATTTTAGTCAGCATTAGGGGTGGCAAATGGCACTAAAACCGAGACTCGCTGAGACCCTTGTTTGAAAATCTGAGACCGAGTCTTTAGCAATTTTAGCCAAATCCGAAAAACAAAAACGAAATACAAAAACGAGACTTTGACTCATCACGACGGCTTCCGACATTTGAATTTGAGATCGTATCAAAAGTTTCCGAGACCCGCGATTTTCTAGGTACCATTCGCCACCCCTATAGCATTGAGGAATATGAGGGTTCTTGAACCAAAGTAAGACCCACTTCAAGAAACTAAACCGCAGTTTCCTCAAAACTGATGAGTCGCGTGAAGTTCAAGGACTTTTCCCGGTCCACTCCTCGGGGGACAAGGAAATCTAACTCATCACTGATTTGTATGTACGCACATCCGAATTCCACTGGTCTATCTTAGAGCTCTACCTGGGATCAAATAGCGTCTTCTCCTTCTGAGATGTGAGCAATAGGTGGGGTATTATAGGCGCGACAAAAACAAATAAATTCGCAGCTAGCCCAAGAGCAAGCTCTAGCCATGACTCACAAGCCCAAATAGCTATTCCCAACAAGATGTGGGGAAAGAAACTTGTAGCCCTGGGGGATACGGCTTTCGTCGCGCCCTGATACAGCATATTGATTCAGTTGTCAATAGTAACGCCTTATCGGTGCTACAAACAGGCTCTTTTAGTGCGGTTTTTCATGTTGTGCATTACGTGCAGCGAGCCCCGCACGTGCCGGCTGCTTCCACAGATTTATTTGCAACATTGCGTTTAATCTCCTGCAGTGGATAAGGAGATTTAACGCCTTGACAAAGCCGTGCAAACATTTTTACATATCACCAGAAATGACGCTTCGGTTGACCCATCCGTCAAACGCAACACGCCAGCTCGAAGAGAGATAACGATGTTCTATAATGTGTGTCACTCGGCTGATGGCCTGAGCTCAAACCCACACCAATTACTGTCCGTGCTGCAAAAAGCTCTGCTCAAGGATTAACGTTCTTTACGTAGTTTCAACACTAAACACCATCACAAACTTAACCGCAATTCCTCGTTCCAACTGTCTTGGATTTCACTATGCTCTGCTATAAAGATTTTCTATCATTGAGCTGAGTATCAGTTTAGTCGGAGTCCGGTAGCAACTTCCATTTGACGAGACTTCAGGAGCAGAGAGATGTTTCGCGTCGTGTTCCTTGTTGCTTGTGTTTTTTGCGTTCATGTTCCGTGGATCCACTCGTCTCCTCTGCCACACAGAGATGAAGGGAATGGAAGTGCAATTGAAGCTGAAGACATGTTTCTTGATGTAAAGGATCGAATAGAAAATGCCACTAAAGGTATAAGTATATGTTGGTGTCATTGCTGTCAGTGTAATAAGAACTGAACGCCACGAGAGTTGGTCTCATTATGAATTGCTTATGTTATCAATTTCATATTCCCCCTTACTTCTTGTCTTACATTCTTATCCTCTTCTCCCTTCATCAGATCATGTCCTTATCCCTTTCTTTTATCATCATTATCATCATCATCATCATCACCACCATTATCGTCATCACCATCATCATCACCATCTTCATCATCATCATCATCACCATCATCACCATCATCACCATCATCATCATCATCACCATCACCATCATCATTGTCATCATCATCATCATCATCATCATCATCATCATCATCATCATCATCATCATCATCATCATCATCATCATCATCATCATCATCATCATCATCATCATCATCATCATCATCATCATCATCACCATCACCATCATCATTATCATCATCATCATCACCATCATCATCTTAATTATCATTATCATCATCATCATTATCATCATCATCATCATCATCATCTTAATTATCATGATTATTATCAGCATCAGCATCACTATTGTCATCGTCATAATCACCATCATCATCATCATCATCATCATCATCATCATCATCATCATCATCATCATCATCATCATCATCATCATCATCATCATCATCATCATCATCATCATCATCATCATCATCATCATCATCATCATCATCATCATCATCATCATCATCATCATCATCATCATCATCATCACCATTATCATCATCATCATCATCATCACCATCATCTTAATTATCATCATCATCTTAATTATCATCATCATGATTATTATCATCATTATCACCATCATCATCATCATTACCATCATCATCATCATCATCACCATCATAATCACCATCACCATCTTCATCAACATCACCATTACCACCACGATCATTACCATCATCGTATTGTTATCATCGTCATCATCACCCAGCCACCACCACCACCATAATCATCGTTATCATCATCGTCATCACTATCTTTGCATCATTTTTACACCAACAATCCCTGGCTTTCAGCAGCATCGCAACACGACGTGGTTGTCTGGGAAGGAGGAAACCCAGCAAAAAAACAACCAGAAAAAGAGAACGGAACAAAAACAAAGCTCGCGGGATGCCATCGTGAAGACAGGTATGTCGACTTCGCAGACATTGGGATGGAACAGTGGGTCCTGGCGCCGAAAGGCTACAACGCTTACAGATGCACGGGAAAATGCACGCTGACCGAGAAACAGCGGGCAACAAACCACGCAATCGTAGAGTTGATAACAATGAGTCACATGACTGATGGTGCTGCTGACCAGCAGGGACCGTGTTGCACACCAACAAAGCTCGGGCCATTAAACGTGCTGACAATTGAGAACAAAAGCGTAGCGCTAAAAAAGTACGCTGGTATGGTGGTGCTAGAATGTGGATGCCAGTAATTAACTGTAGTACATTTTCAGCCCGAACGCCGACCACGTGATCGGGATTTCGGACCCAGTTGACTTACGGGTAACCAAAATAGAAAGCCCGTGATCCTTTGCACGTGTCTTGGAGTGAAACAGCATTCGGCGGTGTACGAGTTTCGATTCAGTTTTATAGTTTCAACAAATTACCGAGACAAATATTTGTTTTTATATGGTGTCCCATAACACACTATTATATGGAAATAAGAAAACATGTCTCACGAAGAGATCTGGAGAATTTGTTACATTTAGAGAGTGACTTCTGGTTTTATGTTTTTGTGCTAATTACTGTATTTCATTATGCTAGTTGTAATTAGCTAACAGTTTCAATAAACAGTCATTATTATACCGCCAATCCATTTTCTGAAATCTTTTCCGCGTTAAGTCTGTTTCTAATCCAACAGTGGCCGACCGCTCTTGATCATACAACTAGAAGGCTACAGGATATGCTGTAGACCAAATAGCCGCGAAAGACAGAATGACAGATTAGTAACGCGGTGTGGAGCCTAGTTAGTGATAAGCACCGTCCTCTTCGAGAGTTAAACATTTACCCTTTTTTTTCTGAGCTCATAATGCAGATACTCCCAGCAACTCCAGAAAAAAAGATGTATGACTGATCTTGTTAAAAAAATGATACGCGCGGCTTATGCGTAGGAGTAACTCAGTTCTATGTTAAGAATTAAAATGGTTAGTTTAACCTATTGACCTTTGAAGTCTGGGATTTTGAACATGAACAGCTTTCAATTTAGAGTTGTGGTAGCCGAGCGGTTAGCGCTGTTCGTTTAAGCTCTCTACTCGTGGCTCGGATGGCCACGTAAAATCGCGGTCCCGTCTCTGAATTGAAAAAAAAAAAAAAAAAAAAAAAAAACACTGAGGACGCAAAGAAACCGTTGGCCGTGACACTTAAATTGAAGCCTCAAATAGCTCTGTTGTGCTGCCGTACCTCGCTGTATAGATCATTCGAACACTGTAGACTAGCTCCCACGCCGTTTGATCAGATACCGCTGGGGGATTGCAAATATCTCTGTCGCCGCTAAATATTTAGTCCCGACGAAACTTTCTGTGGCGACACGAAATACTTCTGGGAAGAAAACAGGCCGAAAACGGAAACCAAAGCTACGATGAGCTTTAGCCGCAAAACAATGGCGATTTATGCTTTACTCTGTTCATGACATCTGTTGCCTCATACGATTCTTCTGCTTATCGTACATTGCCTGTTGAAATGTTTCTTTCATTCGATCATGTAGCCTTTGTTTTGCAATGGTCATTGTATACCAGAAATGAAGTCGCAAATGGACTGAACACACTGTGAACAAAACCGCAATAATATTTTAAACATGTCTCGCGTTACATTCATCGCTTTCAATTTTATATTTGTTACAAAGCACGAATACTCGAAAGCCTATAGAAGTGAAACGCATTCAGTTAAAAAACAAGACAGACTAGTATTGAAGCGAAGGCTGGATTAATCGTGGCCTCGAGGTCAAACTGTCAAAGACAAGTCACGCATTACTCAGATTTACTCGGTGGGTAACCGTTTCGCTTCTAAGCTCAAAATGCAGAGTCGCTCAACCTTTAAGAACCAAGTGTATGAGTGTTGTAATGATAAATTTATAGTTTAATCAGGTTTCATTTAAGCAAGGTGTCAAAAGCCAAGTTCTCTATACTGTGAGAAACTGGAAGTCTCCTGGTCTTCCGCTCTTGTCCTTGCTTTTCATTTTAGTTTATTCTGCTCTCGACCCAACTAACCGGCCGCGAGCTCACTGGCAACCCCAGTCTAGTTTCTCATAAGAATCAAAACGTTGACCTTTGTGTCCATTGCAATGGTTTTTGTGTCCACTGCAGTGGTTACAAGTTTAACTTTTAGTCACTCAAAATCAACAGAATGTACTCATTGATAACTTCCATTAGAATCGTGCTCCGACTAACGCTTAAATCGTTAAGCTTTTTATCCACATTAACCATACACGCTGACACATTATACTCAGGTTTTATCTCGCAGATTAAAGCACCGTGCATGGCAGGCGTTCCTTTTGACCTTGCAGAGAATTGATGACCGCAACTCGACTTTTCGGCAGTCATCGACTTTTTGCACGGTCAAAAGAAACGCTCACCCACGCAGGATAACAGGAACCATCCTGATACCATCATTTCATTTGACTGCCGGTCACGCTTTATATGTATATTGGCTGGTTTACATGGTAAAGCAAGCGCAAGAGAATGGAAAAGTTTCTATTCTCTTGCCTTGCGTTTGCCCTTGCTTCTCAAATTTAACCGTGTGCACCGGTCGCTTGAGCTTAATTTACTCGTTTCAATCAGCCTTATCTTTCAGTGTCTAAGTGTTGAGAAATCATTTGACGTGTATCGCTTTACGCTAAACTGTTAAAAGCACTCATAAAACTGGAAGTGCTGACAGCAAAAATACTAAACCTGGCTTGAGTCTCACGGCGGGTAACAAGTACCTAAAGTTTTGTGGTCTGTGATCCAACTTTCATACCACATTTTACAGTAATACCACCAAATCACCGGATGCCCAATTTAATAACCACATAGTCTGGACCACGTCTGGACCACCACAGATGGTTTAAATAAAATCTCGGCAACTTTTCGATTCGTGTCTCCGCACGGGTGGTCCAGCAAGACCAACGCCAAAAAGTCCACATCTCTATTTATTGATTTTAACCGAACTTGGCATACGTAAGAACACAAGTGAATGTTAGCATTTAGAACTAGTTTTAAACTGCGTATTCTTACATGTAACGTTGTGAGCGGTCACTTGCTGCGACAAAGGGCTCGAATAGTCAGCTTAAGGTAATGCGATCGCGCGATTTCCAGTCTAAAAATGTTTGTAAAATTCACTACAAAGATTCCTTTTGTGTACCAGATTCGATTTTATATAAACACAACGGGGGCCACCGACTCCATTTAGCTGCTACGTGATCGGAATATCACGCGCTTTCTGCCCGAATTAGAACAGTTTCCATAACTTAACCTCCTACCAGCTTTAACCTAAATACCGAAAAAAATTGCTTGCTAAATTTGTTTCTTTTTTTTTTTTTTTTAACAAAATGCAGATCTCTCAAGTAGAGATTTATAGCCAAAAATATCAAGGAAGGTAACCGAACTAATTTCCAACGAGTGCACCCAAAAAGTTGTAAAATTTCAGTTCCAACGAGTGCACCAAAAAAGCTGTAAAATGCAGTCACGAATGTCAAGGTAACAATTGCAATAAACATACCATTAAGATTAAAGGTAATTTAAAGACCAAAGGTCAAACATGTATAGATAAACGCTTGCACATGTAACGATTTCGTGTAGAAAAGTTTAGATATTATGCTTATTTAACCTTTTGAATCGTGGGATTGCATTCCAAAACCTTAAAAACTAAGGTCTTGGAAAAAAACTACCGACACAGATATAGTGTGACCCTTCAAGCTTTTGCACGCCAATCCGAGACAGTGTTAATGTGATCAATCAACGTTTACCGTACAGATTAACTCAATCTTAGGAACAGAACAAAGAAAATGGACAGTAACATTAACAGTAAATGATTTTGGATTTGTTATTTTACTGGCACAGAAGCGTGCATAAACAGGACCGCCAAAATATCCACTCGCGCCCTACGAGTAAAACAGCAACCAGAAACAATGATCCGCAATGCTCTAAAAAACCCTCCTCGTTTGGTGACTCGGGTTATTATTTCACGACCAAGTCGAGTGTTGTCGAGTTCAATGTAATGGGGATGAAACTTGTGTGGTCCCTTAAGGACGTGACGGGTGTTGTTTATTTTTCGTTTCTTCATTGCTGTGTTGCGTGTGTTGTGCGTTTACAAGTAGAACAAACCAGACACTATGCGTAGCAAGTCAGATGTTCCCCTTGCGAGAAGGGAAGAGTCCAGTAACGGGTGCGAACAATTTAAACGTTGCTGTTACATTCGAGTACTCTGGAGAGGAGATACCGGATCTACTAAGCCGTGAAACAAGAACAACAACCAAAGAAAAAAAATTCGACTGAAAACTGTCTACATTTTTATTTTTCTTTGCATGGCGTGCAGGTCTTTTAATTCCGTAGTATTTCTTTTGTCTTTGCCAGCTTGCATGAGTTCTCTGTAGAATAACAAGCCACTGATAGAAAAACTAATACTTGGCCTTTGTCCGATAGATTATCGGCTTATTCATTCAACTAAGACCTTTTATAAAATATGAGAAGCTTAACATTGAGCAGAAACTTAAGGAGATTTTCCATACCGCCGGTTTTACTAATGTCTTTGTGATTTTGTGTCAAATTTAAGAAAAGGAATGCAACGAGACCTCGAGTCGACAACAACAATTTCACTTGCATCGCTGATGGCAGTGGAAGGCCACATTGACTTTTGGGACATTTAGCGAACGTAATGACATTTACAACTTTTGAAGTGCAAACTCCGAGGCCCGGCGTTGCTTGCTAGAGCTCCCAAAATTTACGATTATTTTCTAGTGCCAATGGAAGAGGCAAGTCGATCGCGTGATGATGCTAAGGCCGCTTTTTCAGTTTCCGCCCCAAATGAACTTTGCGAAAGTCGCTAACCTTGTGCAGTTGGTCAAAATGTCAAGATATCTCTAAGTCTCGGTTTGCAATCTTTCGTGCTGATAACATTTTTCACGCAGATCTTTAAGGATTAGTTGATTGTTCACGTCAATACCCACTATGACCGTTTGTTCTGCTGAAACCGCTGGAAACACACCGAGCCGGCTTAGATTAAATCACCACGAAATTGTAGATTAAAAAAGTTTCATACTAAATCCTGTTATTTTTTCACACGAGAAAGGTCTATGCTTCTAAAATGTTATTCAATCCTTTGATGGACCAAACCTTCTATTCTCACACAGCCTGATTTGCCAAGATAAATGTTCTTATGATTAAAGCCATTCTTAACTCAGTTGATTTTTCTGATTATGGGCTGCTCGAGTTGTATATATATATAAGATAATTGAACTCAAACACTTACCCACATTGACAAACACGTCGGCAGGAGCTCTGAGACGAACTACAATGGCAATCCTCAATCCGGTTGGCATGGTATTTCTAGGGGTGTTGGTCTTCGCAGCAGCTAAGCCCAGCCCTAACGAAGGAAACACTCGCGTAAGTGACGCGAAAAACTTCAAAATGATCTTCCCAAGTAATGAAGATTCATCGGAGGCAATTTCGCATCAATCTAGGAGATCAATCAAGGAAAAGATTGGTGTACAGTCCATGCCGACAGACGTCAAGCTTCAAAATGGCATACATCACGAAAAAAGTAAGTTCTCGCTCTTTCGTCCCAGCATACTTATTTTTCATCACAACTTTGCCGTGGAGGATGTCATATGTGTAGGATTCTATTCAGCGCCGTTTTCCTAACTCCCTAACCGTTTCACCGCCTTGTTTTTTGCCAAAATTAAATGAAACACGCGACGTCCGCTTAACAACAAAGTGAACACTACGATGAGAATTTTCATTTTCAGAGTAGTCAGATCTTTAGGTTTCATTTGACAGTTCAGGAGTTGGAAGTGAACACTGTTATTAGGATGTACTCATCGAGAGCTTTTATTCGAGTGGTCACACCGAATGTTCAAAATTTACATCTCAAAGCGGGCTGGAGGTTCTCTGGGCTTAATTTCCATCCAGCTTATGAAAGTGAAGTAAAGAGGCAAGTTTAATTGGTTTATGTTGCTGCAAAAAAGCAATAGAACGTCACGAACTATAGATTACGGATTTCCTAGACATGCAGACACACATAAACAAGCAAGTCGTAAATTAGATTACAAAATTTTCTTTTTCGTTCCTTTTACAAATGATTTCTATGGTTCACCCAACCCTTATAGTCACGGTGACTTAAGTGCTTGCTCTGTTTAATCAAGCTCAATTAACGACCGCTTTCTCTTCACCTATGATATGGCAGAAAAGGCATCTCAGAAGTCTGTCTCAAGGTTCTTACACAGACGGCTTCCAAGAACAATTGGTAAAGCAAATACGACTCGTCAACAGCAGCAGAAGCAAATTCAACCCTGTCAGCGGGTCGACATGATAGTGAATGCAACAGACCTACAAATACCGGGGATTGTACTCCCCGATACACTTAACATCTACAGATGCACTGGATCCTGTAGCACTTCGACCACCAGGCACGGCCGCGTCGTAGCAACGTTTGGCCACAAGCGGATATGCTGCGTCGCTGTGCGTTTTTCACCAGCCAAAATTGTGTTATCCCAACACTCCGATCTGCATCAGAAGCCGCAATTTGTGAGTAAAAGGATCAACGACTTAGTGGTAAAAGAATGCGGCTGTAAGTAGCGATACCCTGACTCATTCCAATCGATTCGCTGTTTACATTTAGTTAACTAAGCGCTGCCAAAACGGCAAGGAAAACCAGAGGTCAAAGACAGAGAGAGAGGATAGATTTTGTGTGTCTTTAAAACTAGTAATTCTAAATTCGCGCATGCGAAGGCAGGCTCACAAACCACAGCCCATCATAAATATTATTTCGATTGGTTTTACAAACAAATTCTGTGCGTGCTAATGGTTAGCATATGTCTAGCGGTTAATCAATTCTCACAAGCGATGCAATTAAAGCACAAGAAATATCGACAGTGAAAAAAGCGAAAGATACACTAGTCTCTTGTTGTGAAACGGACAACATTGCAGTTTCCGCCATCTTGTTGTCGCCCAAAAGCGCGCGAGGGACCCAGAAAGAGTGTTTTGATTGGCCAAACACATTAACTGTGATAAGTCACAGTGAAACCGCAAGCATAAGCGCAAGGACAAAACAAAAATAAAATGATTCTTGTGCTTACGCTTGACTCTGTGAAATTGCTCTTGTGCTTACGCTTGCGTTTCTCCTTTACATATCAGTATTTTACACACAACAGAACAAAGTACAGCTGCAGCAATAAGGTTATTCAGTTTAGTACCAGCAGATAACGAATAACTAGAAACAGTCTTAAAGGCACACACAGGTCGTTCTGAGTAGTTTCTTGTCGTTTAAAGTAGAACTGACTTCAAAAGTCGGCGGGGATTTTAGATTGGAGTCTCAGCAGTTAAGGGCCTTGATTTGTAAAACGTTTTCGTAACGCAGCTTTTAGTTTCTTCTTTTAGCTGCAGTTTGTACGCTTTTAATTCAGTATTAGAACCAGATTTAAGATCTGTCGCTCTCATCAGTCTGATAGTTGTCAGCTTCAGACATTTTTTCAGCTTTGATGTATGTCGAAGGGAGTAAGTTTAGAGTCTTAGTTAAGGGTATTGATATACATGTATAGGTTTAAGACAACATTCCAACTTGAAAGAACATTTGTAAAACGTTTTTGTAATAGATTTTTACTCAGTCCAACATTTGTCAGCTTCAAGTCTTTGGCAACGACAACTTGAAAGCTTGTACAATAGGACACTAAATAACACTTTGAATAAAGCGGTCTAACAGAATGGTACAGCTCTGCGAATAAAAGTACAAAATCACATTGCACTGAGAATGAGCTGATTGAGAAGCTTTAGAAAACATTGCTTGATAATAATTGCCTGCCAAAGGAGGTCCGTAAGGGACTCATCAGGTAAGCGCAATACGCAAAAACAAAGTTCTCAAAAAATATTCTTCCGCAGATGTCGCACGTTACATAGCTGATCTAACCATACATTCTATTTACGCAAATCATACTCTCTTAATGAATAATAGAGGGATCTTATAGCATTAATTTAATCACTTGCGCAGTGGGCAACAACCTCGTTCCCAGGCTCTTTCATCTCCCGGGCCCCGCCCCCGAAGAAAGACCCTGGTTCAGGCTGGTCACGTGTCGGCCAGAATCTGGACGGTTGCAAAAAAAGAAACCAAGGGAGGGGCCGTTAAGTCGGAAATTTACTTTACTTTGTCTACTGGGGAAAGAAAAATTTGGATATAAAAATTTAACACCTCCCATGTAGTTTACGCTGCGTCTGAACAACAAGTCAAGTTGTTGCAGGCCTTGTAGTTCTGTGGGAGACCACTGCAAAAACGCATGCGGAAAACTGAGCTAATAAGGCACTTCTCGAAACAGCGAAAGAGTTTTACAGCAGCTCGTTGCCACAGAGCGAAGGTTTGCCGCATTTAATCTGCAGACCATGTGAAAGACGCCTCGACAACTTCAGAGCTTTCAAAAAGATAATTTCAAGAGTCAAGGCTCCTTCGCAAGGGTGAAAAGATGCATTTGAACACGAAGGCGCGCTATAAAAGGCCGTTGGCCGCCTCTTTCGACATCAAATTTGCATAATGTTTGTTGAATCGCACGTGCGTCCACAGCGTTCAGAAGTCGCTCTGTCCATGAAATTTCTCTGCAACAACTAAAAGTATACCTAAAATTAAACACATACGCGCAACTTTAATGTGGAGTCCTGGACGGAAGGGTTTGAAACGAAATTTTTCTCTTGGCTGCCAAAATACATTTTGAATTTCGCGGTGCAATACGACCACCAAGCATATTAATTTTTTACTTTGACGATTATTCTTGGATTTTACTCAAATTGCACTCAAAATGAATGTTTATGTGATGGAAAATTGGTGAGGCAACATTATCTTGTTTTGCGTGGTATTCAAGTACAAGGAAAACAAAATTTGAACATTTTTGGCTTTTTACTAATTAGGAGCTGTTGTCTCGGTCGCTGTTGATTGACAAGTGGCTCTGCGCTTCCCAGGGAAGCGCCCTTTTATAGGAAGCTTGCCAAAAAGCGTGGCTGATTTGTGTCGTTTGTACCAGCCTCGTTTTGATTTGACAAACGCACAGCACGACAAATTTCTTTGACAGGGGGACCCCTCCCAACGGATTATCTTTGTGAGTAAGGCACGTGACTAGCCTGAACCAGGGTCTTTCTTCGGGGGCGGAGGCCGGGAGATGAAAGAGCCTGGGAACGAGTTGAGTGGGCAACTGATCAAACTACACATTCTCTTTATGTAACCTACAATGTCTTCTCGTGCATTGTAAGGAGAATTTGAGCGTGTTAGTTCAGCGCCCGTACCTTTGCAAGAAACTTTAAGAAAATAATTTATAGCTGTATGAGATGCTAAAGGAAAGGAGAAACAAATTCCGCTCGTTTCTCATACGAAAAATTGTTTCGCGCGCGTTTTTAAGAAAAATCATTTCGCGTGTTTATCAACAAAAAATTAATTCGCGCCTTTCTAAGGAGCAGAAATAGAAAAGCAATAGTCTGCTGTTTTTTCTTGTGCCACTTTCCCGCTGTTGATGATAGCAGGGGATTTGTTTTCGATTTTCCCTCCCCCATATTCAGACACCTGGCGTTCCCTTTGAGATTAATGATTTCCGCTGTATAGCTGTTGCTTTGTGCATCAACGTAACTACTGCTTGTCTTCTTACGATTCTTGTGCTTTGATTTCTCCACCTTATTGTTCAAAATGCTCTTACAGAACGAAAACAAATCGACTAAGACTAGAAAAGAGAAATCTGGTTCTACTTCAGAACTCCATTCAAAAGGCATAAAAATCAATTTAAACGATTAGCGAAGTAGCACAATTTGCTTGCAAAAAGCAAATTGGAGCCAGCACTGACATTTTAAACCTTGTTATTGTTCAGATTGGTGTTTTCCTAGTGTCCATCATGAATAATTCTGCCATAATGGACGTTTCATGACTTTGCCGAGCTGAAAATATTTTGACTAAAATATCGCCCACCAGAGTAAATAACCTTGGACGCATTAAGAAAGTTGGCCATTCTAGTATTTTTTTAAATACTAATGTTAAAACATTTAAACGTGTTTTTTAGGCTGGTTTTCTATTCTGCCGAGCCTTTAAACGCTTTCTTTAGTAAATACGCTTAAAAATGTGTCAATTTCTCCGCTTAATCTCCGTGAGCAATCTGGATATATAAAACGCGATCGAGTTGTGAAAACAAAAATTGAGATAGAATCAAGAAAAATGCACCTGCTGGATCAAGCACAGCAAGAGACTTCCAAACTTGACATCAACAAACTACATCGCTGTGGTTAATGGAACTTAAGGTCTAGTAATGATCCCTTTAAACCACTTTAATTGCTATCTTCCATTGCACCAAACACTCGTTCCATGGGGAAAGCTGTGTATGCAGATTACCTGTGCTTTTTCACAGACAAAGCGAAAACACGAGTTGAAGTTCATTTAAACGCGTAGCGTGGGAGTGTTTTTGTGTAAAACATTTCACACAGATACACTCGACAAAATATGCCTGAAATTGTCAAAAAGCCCACGAAACCCCCCTGACAATCGCTTTACATGTGTTTAGGGTCGAAAAACCCGCGCGGGCGGTGGAATTTATTATTTCTTTTTTACAGCGCGTTTGGCACCGTGCTAATACAAATATACAAGAAAATAAAAGTCCTTTTGGCATAATAAGAAAGATACAAAGTAGAGCTTAGTAACCTCACACACAAGCTTTTCATCCAATTGAACATCCGGGACTTGAGACAAATCACCGGCGCATGCGCATTCCTTTCAGGATTACTTTTGCACCTGTGACACAAGTCGAGTGTAAAAGGGTAAATTGTGCGGGCAGTAAACATTGCTATCAGTTACACTGATTACTGCGTTGTGGCATTTTCAACCTCCGGCCATGCCCAATATTTCCATTTTCCCGAACGCATCCAAACACGGTGATGAGAGTTTGGAGGAAGAAGAGCCTGGCTTTTACGCGCCGATAGACGTTCCCTTGCTGGTATTGTGTGTCTTTATCATCTTAGCCAACAGTCTGGTCGTCGTATTATTTCACTGGAAGAAATCTCTACGCACGCCGTCCAACGTCCTCCTCGTCAGCATGGCCGTCTCCGACGGCGTTTCGAGCGTTTTCGGCGTTCCGCTTCTGATCGCCTGCTCCGCGACGACTTCAGAAGGAACGTGCGTTCCGTCGGCTGTTTTCCTCCGCTTTAGCGCCGTCTGTACAGTTATTCATCTGATGATGATCGCCTTTGACCGGTACGGTTTCATAGTGCACCCTCTCAAATATCCTTCATACATCTCGTTCTCCAGGGCAGCTGTCTCTCTGCTCATCGCCTACCTGACCGCGCTGATGGTCGCATTGATCCAGCTCTCGTGGTTGAACTTCGAAACCTTAGACGTCAACGAAGACGCGGAGGATCGAGTAATCGAGATCGAGAAACGTTACTTCATCGGCTGTTTGGTCGTGTTTTTCTGTGTCCCAGTTCTCCTGGGAAGCTTCGCGTACGGACGCATCTTCGTCATCTCAGTGCGTCACAACCGCACGATTCTACGACAGCGCGGAGAGCTTGGACTTGCTCGTGCCGTCGTTCGCTGTGGCGGAAGTTTCGTACTTTTTGCGATGCTTCTTATCTTCATAATATGCTGGCTGCCGTATTTTTTGCTGGGTTTACAACATCACATGGGAGACACGCTTTTTGCGCTGCCAATCTGGCTCGAGTATTTGACGGTCTTTCTTAGATTTACACCGGCTTTGGCTAACCCCATACTGTGTACATTCTTCAAGCAAGACTTCAGGCAAGCATTGAAGTTATGGATGAAACAAATGCGAAGATACCTCGTCGGTTGCTGCGCTTCGAAGAGGGACATGCAACAACAGCAATGGCGTATCGTGTACAACAGCACGCCTCAGAGCTCCCGACTCGTCAGCATAGCGGACTGTTCTGACTTTTCTAAAAACAGAATCGCTCAAGAAACGACCGACAAATCCTCCCAAAAATTATTTCTTGCACCTCCATAATGAACATTTGTTAGTCTGGTATAGATTTAGGACTGCATTCTTAGGCTCGAAACTAACCATGTGTATATTTAAGCTATTAGTTGAAACTGAAGATGTTAGAACTGGTCATAATTACATATCCTTCTGCACACTCAATCCATATATCGGGATACATGTTGAAATTGTCTATATTTTGCACCAAGTCGACATATTTTTAGTTACGGTACGGGACATCAAAGCAAAGCAACAGTTGAAGCGGCGGAACTCAATCAAGAACAAATGCGGGATAAACATTTTCGGCAAAGAATCAAATTACTTTTTTGTTTTATAGACAGCTTAATTTCCTCTCAGCAAACTTTGTTTATTGGGAATTAAGAACCCTGAAAATTGGCTATGCTGGGACTTTGGTAAAATAGGAAGGGATTAAATATATCTTGTTTTCTATTTTCAGGCTTAAGAGATAACAGATCTCACGCAACCAACACGATTGCTCATAAAAAATTTACTCGCTGAGCGATGTAAATAGTTCAGTGTAATGGGTCACAGAGGGGGGGACATTACTGTTGTCTCGGTGCCGCATTCATCTCAATAGAAATGATATAAATTGTGGTCTTTAAGAATGAACTTCAAAAAGCTAGGAACAGCTGCTAAAAAGCGCTAATTTGCCACTGCGTACACGATAACTTTCATAAAATTTTCAGTAGTTGAGTTGAACCGGGAGGTCGTGGGAAAACAATGTTCAAAGCTTCATTACGGATTTTAGTCTATCATCCGGGGGGTAAAAACCGGAATAATGCTAACCTTGTACACGTACGGTCGAGGCGACTTTTCAACAAAAGAAGTCGTGGATACTGAGACAAAAATAGGGGCAGATTTGAAATCCAATTTCAACCAAAACAACGAAGTAATCTTCCAAAATTTTAGTCTCCTCAAATCCACTTAGCAGAGAAGCGTGGCATTGTACGAAGAATTGAACATAAGATGATAAAACTATAAATTCTCTTTGTGCCTCATATACTTCTCCATCATGGACAACTGGGAGAATTTAATCGCAAGAGCTGGTAAAGTGATAAGGACTTTGGTTATTAGAACAGTCTATATTTTAAAATCAAGATCAAGGGACGATCATTTAAAACCTTGTATTATGGCTGCTCTAATGCTCAGGCTTTTCCCTTCACGGATAAAAAATTATCAACCCGGCAAAAATAATGTACTAATTTTACGTTCACGAAAAAAACTGTTTTATGTCGCGCGCCCGTCGGGACATCAGCTACACTAACTAATAAACCAAGAGGCCAAATCTAACATTAATTTTGAGCCCGTTTATTTAAGCACTTTCCGCTTTCATTCTAGAAGAAAATATTTTGTAGCACAGGTCACGAATTACGCGAAAAATTTTTTGATCTACACCTTACACAGATTTACACAGCACCAATATATACATTTTATTAAAGTTTCAGCCCCTTAAACTTAGCGCGGTGTGACTCCTGAGCTGCTAAATAACATCTAAGACCACTAAATGTGACCACTCAGTTCAAATGTAAGCTCTCAGTGTATAACAGCTGCAACGTTCACTTCCAACTCCTGAACTAGTGTCACAGAAAATTTGGTAAAAGTGTAACCATTAGTCAAATAAAAACCCTCAATGAGTATATTCCATTCTAGCTGTGCTTATACTCTTGTCGAGCGGGTTTCATGTGGCGTGGTTGCGTTTTTAAACTTTCCACAGCCAAAGCCAGAAGGGACTTTGACACAAAACCTGGAAAACGTCCAAGGCCTGAATTGTCAAACGAAATTAAACTTGTATACATCCACGCCTTTATCCCCCAAAAAAGAATTACGTCCGACATCATCCGGTGGGGCTGCTTCCGCAGTTTCCAAGTAATTGAAATTTTTGCTCTTTTAACTGGAAATCTCACACGTCCATCTATTGTTATAACAGCTGATGAATTTAAAAAGCTCGTGTTCGTCATCAAAGCCGCCGAAGCTCAATAATCAACCACAGGTAACGTCAAGCCGGCCAAGACAATAGCGGAGGCTTCTATATACCCAAGTTTTTGTTGTTTCCAGGGTCTGAAATAAATGTAACAAGAATAAAGAAAGCGCGAACTTTGCTAACGCTCACCGCATGGAAAAGCTTGGAGGGGGGGTACTCCTCAAAATTTTGGGTGGGAGTGTGCCGCTCGAGACGAAACCCTTACCCTATTTCAGACCAAAATTTGCAATTTTTGACCCTATTTCAGATCAAAATTTGACAGCAATCGTGCCCTTAACTCAAGTATATCAATCAGGCATAATTTCGGGGCAAACCTGCCTGAAAATACGGTTAAAATAACGGTCGAATAGCTCTTGATGTTAAGATTGGATTGAAGTCGATAGTCAGTAGCTGTAAGTTGTTACTGCGCGCCACGGATAAGCGAGTCAGCGGAGCGATACTAAAGAATAGTCACCACGCCTTTCCGGGTGGAAACTCGCTCTCGCCAGGTCTCGAGGCGAGGCCGCAGCATGGCTCGCCGGAACGAGGCAAGCAGAGCTTTCCGGATATCACGTTTACAAAACGCACACAGAAGAGGGTTCAAGAGCGGTGGAACAAACCGCAGAAACACCACAAGGTTCTCAAACCAGAGAGGTGCCTCGAACGTGTTCTCTTCGCCCATGTGATGCTGGAGGACAATTATGAAATAAGGAAGCCAGCAACCCGCGAACACCACCATCATGGTTGCCATGACAACACTGCCTCTCAGGTCTAGTATTAAGAGAGGGAGGGAGCGCTGTAGAGTGAGGCGCTGTTGACGTATGGCCATGGTGTGCCGCAGCGAAATGAAGAAGATACGCGAGTACAAGCAAAACATCGAGAGCAACGGCAGGACGTAGAACAAAGCCACGCAGACAATGAAGTAGACGACATCGATACGGCGAATTTCCTCTTCGGCCTCTTCGTTCACGTCGATTTCGTCCACTTTGTACCAGGATAGTTGCACGAAGGGAACGAGAAGCGATAAAAACCAGATAAAAACAGTGGCGAAGAGAGTTCTTGCGTGAGTGACTAGGGTATCGTAGTCGACCCTAACAATCCTCAGATAGCGATCAAACGCGATGAACAACAAGTGCAAAACGGACACGATAGAAGAGAAACGGATGAAAAGCGAGGTACCAATGCACACAGCGTTCGTATTTGTCGCCGAGCAGCCGATGAGGAGAGGAATCCCAACCAACCCAGACAAAAAGTCGCCAACCGCCAAACTTGCGAGGAGGGTGTTTCCCACAACCGCTCGCAAAATGTCCTTCTTCAGGATCAGACCTATGACGACGAGGTTTTCTGCGAGAATTAGCAAACTAATAAAGATCAAAGGCAAGTCAATCTCTGCAGAAAAACCGAGCGTGACGTCGTCTTCTTCGCCGACGTAGTCTCGAGAAAAGTTCGCTGTTGGCTGTGTCTTAAGGGTCGACATGGTTTCCATCTTGTTTTCCACTCAAGCGCGAAGCTCCTGGCCGCTTAAGTAGTTGTCAGTAGCAAGCTCGATCGTGTTTCACAGTGCAGTAAATAGAGTTATTCTGACGTCAAGCGTTTGACGTTGGGTTTAGGCACATGAGCCGACTCTGTTTGTACAGTAGATATTGCATATTCCTTAGTCTTCAACGATTGCACAAAATTTTCATGAACACTGATTCCTTATGAATCCTTAGACAAACATTAATGCCAACTGTTTTACGCTCGAGGGCAGCTAATCACTTCAAACAATATCTGCAGCAATTGGGAAACATTTAATTACAAACCTTTTATGGCTAACTGGAATAGCCAGCCGGAAATTCGGAAGGTACATGTAATTGAGAAAATTGTTTGTGAATCGTTACTCCACCGCGGAGTGTATATAAGACCTAATGGGTTCTAGCTTTTCGCTATAAGCTGTAAGACAAAAAAATCCATTTGAAACATGTTTTCCTTTGTTGGAAAAAAGCGGAAGACATCCACAATGTTTTCAGATTAAATTTTCAGATTGTCGAATTCCAAATGAGGTCTTGCCTGAGAACCAACTAGGTTTACAAATGACATCAAATTGACTACCGGAAAAATTCTACCGAATTGTTGACTCTAAAACAAAAGGGGAAGGCAGAATAAATAAACCCTAAGACAAGCAGGAGAAGCTCGTGAGATATGCCTCATGTAAATCTAACTCTCAAACAATGGATTTGGTGCTGTCGGCGGATAAAAAAGGGCAAATTATGTATATCAATTAATGCTGAAGAACAGTTTCCGGCAGGAGAGCCAATGAAAAGAAAACCTCTCACAGTATTTTCACAGAAAGCAAGCTGTGTTGACAGTGAGGCTGTGGCGTTTCAATTCATCTCGAACCGACGAGCGACAAATTGGGAGATACTTTTCAGTCAAAACGCTTTAGTTTCTATTTCTACACAAAATGCGAAAGTCTATTCTTATAAAAAACACAGTCCGAATTCGATCTATTACAGACTTGAGATACTTAAACAAAAAGAGTTTTTTGCGCAACATGCAAGACTGACAAACGAGGAGAAATGGTACAGCAGCAACGAGGAGAAATGGAACAGAAAGGAAGTCGAGAACTTTAATTTAGCACGACGTACCCACGTCATCGCAAAGCTGAGAAGAGATTAGTGACATTGCAACTGTTACCATGCAGTAACTAAACTCGAGGATTAGTTATTAAAACAGATGAATCGCTCGACATGAACTCAAGCTTATGTATGAAGTACGTTCACACACCCAGCGAAGCCTGGTTTACACGAAGAGCGCAACTTGCACAAAAAATGTACGCGAGCGAGTGACGCAAGCGCAAACAAAAGGCATGTGCGTTAAGTGAAAAGGATTTAAGTACAAGCGCAAGCACAAGAGATATGTACGTCAAGTGAAAACGAGCAACGCAAACACGAGAGAAAAATCAAGATATATATGCGTCAAGTGAAAACAAGAAACGAAAGCACAAGAGAAAAACCAAGAGATATACGCGTCAAGTAAAAACGAGAAACGCAAACACAAGAGAAAAACTAATAGATATGTGCGTCGAATGAAATCGAGCGACCCAAGCACAAGAGATATATGCGTCAAGTGAAAACGAGCGACGCAAGCACAACTTCAAGGAAAAGGACTGCAAAGGATCTTTGTGCTTGCGTTGCGTCGAGTTTGTTGTCACTGTGAAATATAGATTCTTGTATTTGCGCTTATGCTTGTGTCGCTCCTGGAACTTTAGTCTTGTGAAGGAGTGTTTGCGCGGATGAAGTTTGTCAGAAAGACAAAGTTGAACTAAAGATCCGCCACGGATATTGTACAGCAGTACGCATGCGTTCAGGGTAACGCTGCTGAGCTTGTCCAATTGACGTTCTGCGCCGCAAACTTGATTCTCGTGTCAAAAGTTGGAACAACAGAGGTGTGTGTTTAAAAATACATGCGGACTGACTAAAGTTGTGTTTTTAAAAGGCCGCGGCTAAAACTAATTATTAAAAATGTCCATTTACTTCAGCTCACTTGTTGCGTTTCATACGTGATGGCACAGATGTCTTCTACGAGTCGCCCATACATTGGTGGCAGGGTTGTGTAGCGTGATCTTAAAATAGGTCGGTAAACGGCGCATATAAAACACTTCATCGAGGATTATCCTGTCAAAATATTGTTTGTCCTGATTTGTTTTTGTTTTTTTAGCCGTGTGCAATGTACCGTTTCTAACCCCCCGTCTCTCTGTGAGACAATGAAGTCAACACTTGTAAATTATCTTTATCATCAGAAAAACACTTCCTTTGCGTAAAAATGTTTTGGGTAAACTATTCATATATTTACACCACACTGATATGTGTGATTTGTGTTTTGTTCGTTATACAGAAGGCTACACAATATTATGAGCTTCGTCGCATGTTTAAGGTAGTCCTTGCTTGGAGTGACGTGACAAAAACACTACACAGTTAATAAATTATAATGCGCGAATGTAAATAGGTGTATGTATCATGCAAATGTAGCAGAACAAAGGAGTTTTGGTCAGAAAGTGGGTTGATGTAGCGAATCGGTGTATAAGCAGTTTTTCCGGCCAAGTTCGCGGGTCATGCTGCGTGTAACCTTATTCCTGACTTGTCTGCGACTTGCTTATTCACAGGTGAAATGGGAAAACGTTTCTATAGAGTCAGATTCGGCTCCTTCACCGCGTCGAGACTCAGCGATCGGGTACGACTCTATTAACAACAAGTTAATCGTGTTTGGTGGACGCGACTCGAGCACCAGTCTAGATGATACATGGGTCTTCAGTATCCAAACCAAAACATGGAGCAAAGTGAACACGACCAACGCTCCAGACAAACGATTCAGCATGGTGTTTGGCAGCACTAAGACGCATTTCTACGTTTCAACAGGAGAGAAAGCAGGAGGAACGTATTTTGACGATATCCACAGGTTTAACTTCATTAACCTGACATGGGAAGCACTAGAACCTCAGGGGAATACCAAACCCGAGAAACGCTACGGCAGTGGCGGAGGAATATGGAGAAATATTGCGACTGGTGAGGAAGGTGATGGGCTGTATATCACTCATGGCTTCGCCGGGGAGCGCTATTCAAACACGTTCAAATTCGACTTTGCTAAAGGTGAATGGCAGGAGAAATTTAAGGGTACCAACAGTTACCATCCGTATCTACCTCACGCTCGCTGCTTAAACGCGGCGACCATGACAAACCTAAATCAGTTGGTCATGTTTGGAGGCTGTCTTGGGTAAGTGTGCGTTCATGCTCTCTTAATTATCATATTATCTGTTTGATTTTCGTGTTCGTGTTTTTAAAAGTAACACATTTTTAGAAGTTAAGCAGGCGAAGTTACTTTGGGCTCCGCTACCTTGGGTAATTGAACTGACAAAAGAAACATATTTTCAAGTTTTCCAGCATCATGTTTGCATAATTTTTCGTGAATCGAATCTCTGTTGTCCACGTAGCCAAATGCAAACTGAACGATATCAGTTACTTTACGTAAATTTTGTCCGATGAACGTTTTGGGCTCAAAAGATCCCACAATAATTCCTTATGATAAAGTAATTTTCTGTAGACTTATCTGACAAACAAAAACATCTAACTTGCCGATACTAAAAATAAATAAACTTATTGTTTTCAGCTGATTAAAACATAATCGTGTTATTTTGGGCACTGGCGACACTGACGCATGTTTCTGACAACCACTCTGAGATACGCAGGTGCAGATGATGGGGAGAGGGACAAAATGTGGCGGGGGGGGGGGGGGGGGAGGAAAGAAAAGAGCTCGTTCTCTTCCTTCCTCTTTTCTTTCCCGTCCCCCTCCCCCTCCCACTTTGCCACATTTTGTACCCTGCCCCAAGGTCTGTGCCTGGGTCTAAAGATGTCTGACAACTTAGTGGAAGAGCGAATTTAGAAAGACAATAAACAACTTGTTCCTGTTAAACTCTTAATTGTTCTGACGGAGGGTCAACACATATCAACCTTATGTATGTACCACTCTAATTTTGAACTTCCAATAACTCTTAACATTGGTAAAGATGTTGAAGGAATTTGTGCACTTTGACTACAATGCAATATAAAACAGCATGCTATTTACCTTGCTGCAATGTCACTATTAAATGTCTTGTATTTACCAATTATTATGCAAACATTAATCAACTAAGTAACACAAAGTCTCTGTTCTAAAACAGCATGCTCATTGAAGTATTGTGTTGCCATGGATTACAAGCTTGGGACAATTCATTGCATAATCAGTGAACATATTATTTTCTTTCTCATAATCCAACTCCATACCTCTCAAAATGTTACTAAATATGGTGATGAAATCAATGATACTGTATAGTGAACAGGTTCTGCTGAACTTCAAGTTTTTTAGTTTTTCTCCACCAGAGTTTTGAATTTATTAAATCAGCTTTTTTTTTGGTGTTTAAAACAATTATTTCAGTTGGGAGAATTTGTAAGATGAGCTCAGGAGTGAACTGATCAGAGACAAATTTCTCCTCTCAATACACAGTCAGCTGTATGTAGTTTAGTATGGAGAAAATGGCAGGTGATCTCTTGTTTGGGTTAAGAGTGATCAGAGGCAAACTTCTCCTTTCAATACATAGTCAACTGTATGTAGTTCAGTATGGAGAAAATGGCAGGTGATCTCTTGTTAAGAGCGATCAGAGGCAAACTTCTCCTTTCAATACATAGTCAACTGTATGTAGTTTAGTATGGAGAAAGTGAAAGGTGATCTCTTATTTGGGTTAAAAGTGATCAGACTAAAAACTCTCCTGATAGACTTAGATAATTTCTTAAAGATATGTTGGAAGAATTTAACACTGATCTGTATTTACCTTATAGTGGTGGTGGCTCGGGAGGTCCATGCCCTGCAGAAGATAGCTGGCTGTTTGATGCCATGGAAACCAAGTGGACTATGCTGGGACAGTGCACCACGCCAAGGGTGTACTCAGCAATGGCCATGCTACCATCCACAGACAAGAGCGTCAGGAGAGCTGTGCTGTATGGAGGGACAGACACCGGAAAGTCAGTTCTTTACGTGAGTTCATTTTAAAAGTTATTTGTAGAGCTATAAAATGAAGAGTTGAGGACAAAGAACCCCAGGAACCTGGGGGAGGGGAAAAAAGGGTATAAAAGTAACCTTCAAAAGTCTTTTGCAGTATCTCATACTACATGTAGCTTACCTAATGAGACCACTCCTCTCATGGTCCAAGAACTGGTGGGGGGGTTTGGTGTCTCCAAGAAAATGTAATTATATAATGGTGTATACACAGTAAACCATATAAGAGTGACAGAGTTCTTTTTGACAGACATCAGAAGTTCCAGCAAGTGAAATTTCAGTGCTGGATCTTGAAACAAATAAGTGGACACTGAAAAAAGTTGAGGTATGCTGATTTTCTCCTTTCATATTCAGCAGCTTGCCTAAGCACCAAGTTCTACATGACATGACTCACTTACCCAAACACCACAAACAAAATTGACAAGAACATCTGTTAGCCCAATAGAAAAGTCCAGTAACCCTGGACTGGTGCAAAACACATTTTTGTCACACCCTCTACCCCCAGATGTCACACAACAAGGAGAAAATTCTGGCAGCTGTACTTCACCCAGACAAAACCTGATTCAACTCTTAACTCTCACTACATCATTCATACAGTTCCTTCAAGTTTAGTTGGGAGAATTTATATAGTGAGCTGTGGGCATTTTTCAGGGCAGCACACCAGCAAAGCGGTCTGGTCACGTGATGGTGACAACAAAATTTGGAATTGTCTTGTTTGGAGGTAGTGTGAGTGGGTAAGTCGAGTTTAAACACGTATATAATAAGTTTATAAGTTTAAATATTTATCATATACGTGATATTAAAGGCTTCACTTTTTACGAACAGCTTTGACAACAACACGTAGTCACGTTTTAAAACCGACTAAAATTCCCCAACAAAACCTGCATTTCGTTCACCACTCGGCCCAACTTACCGGAAAATAGCCGTTTCTTCTTGCCCACCGTTTAGTACTGAGTTTGTAGTGTGTTCTTAAGTCCAAAAGAAAAACGGTAAAACCGGCCCGGACGTCCTGTGAACCAGCGACCTCGCTCTGCGCGCGGAGAGGCCTGGAACGAGATTGTATCGAGTCGTGCGCGCGCGCGAGAAAGTCCAAAATGGCGGGAAACTACAGATGACTTCCCGCCCGAAAAATGTGACCTTTTAGTGGTCTGGTCTCACGAACCTTTTTACAATGAACTGTTTTTACAGGAAAGGACTTTCAAACGAGCTGTGGTTTCTGAGAGGCAACGGAAGTGACGTAGATGAGAACCCTTCAGGGGGAGACTGTGAAGGTCTGGATTTCAACTTGATTATGCTTCACGGTTTGTTCATGTTCATTGGCTGGGGTATTCTGCTGCAAGCCGGCGCCTTCATTGGACGCTACTTTCGCCACAAAGATCCATGGTGGTTCAAAATGCACCGAGGCCTTCAGGTATAGTGTTTGAGACAAGAAGTAGTCACTGCGGGACTTTGCGTGTCCCCCCACTCCCCCACCCCCCCAGTGAGCTTCGGCATTTTTCGTGTTTGTATCGGAACCTTTCCGTCTCTCTTCGTCTTTTGCCGAAAAACTAACTGTCTTTCTTCCCTGCTAGGCATCTGGTTTGCTTGTCGCCATCGGAGGTTTCATCTGTGCCGTTCTATCCGTTCCATTTGATCATTTCATGTTTGCTCACGGCACGATTGGTTTGTTGGTTATGTTTGTTGGATTGCTGCAGCCCTTGAACGCTATTCTGTAAGTACTGACTGTCTCGCATTCTCTTCAGTGTCTCGTGACACTCATCTCGGCTGTTTGAGAACGGTTCATTTAACAGACTTGAAGTTTAACTGGTCTACGAGTCAGAAAAATACCTTGTTTTTGAACTGAAAATCTGTCTAGTGTTTTCTACTGTTCCTCTATTTGTCTCTGTCTGTCTGTATGTGTGTGCATGAGTGTCTGTATATAAGTGTCTGCCCGTCTCGGTTTAGTGTCCATCTGTTTTTATCCGTCTGTTTGTACCCAAGATCCTTCCGTCACCTTTTTCAATTCTCATACATTTAGTGCGAGATAAATCAAATATCAGGTAGTTGTTATAAGGACGTCATAACTTTTAGTCGCATTTTTGTAACCGGCCTCCCCTCCCCCACCTTGTTGTTTTTTTTTTTTGTTTGTTTGTTTTTTTTTTTTTTTCAGTCGTCCTCATAAGTTCCCAGATGGTTCCAAATCCAAGAAGCGCATTATATGGGAATGGTTCCACAAGTTATCTGGCCGCCTGGCCCTGATTTTCGCCTTGATCAACATCTCTCTGGGGGTTTTCATGGCGGTGGTCCCTTTTATAGGGTGGCTTATATGGTTTGTTCTATTGGGGGCCCTCGTTCTGTTGTACATCGTGATGGAGGTCCGTCTGTACATCCAAAACCGAAGATCTGGGACCGTCACATTTCCCATGGAGGAAAAGGGAAGCGAAAATGTTGGACAAGAAATTTAGTTACTACACCTGGCATAAAGATGTATTTGAAATAACCCATTCGCACCCTGGTGTGACAAATAGCAGCCAATCTGATTGGATACTGTCACACAGTAGTCGCGCGTGTAAGTGCACGCTGGGTAGCCAATCGGTGTTCTTGCTGTAAGGAGTCAATAAAACGGTTCTCGTGCTGTCAAAAGGAATCACGACTGAATCAATAAACGCACTATCCAAAGACATACATTTGTTTAATTCTACTGTATGACTGTAAAAGGTGGATGTAACCTGTCCGTCGGCTATTTGTTAACTGTCTATCTGTGAGCTCAGGTGTGCTTGTTTGTTTCTACGTGTTAATGACCGATAAATATCAACGATAACAGCAAGAATAACTACGAAACACTAATTTTTATATTGTCGATCATTTTCACAGCTAGAACACTGCATAGGTTTTAAAAAGTAAAACACAAGCAAAAATTTCAGATTGAGTTGCCAGTTAGCAAACTTGCACTACTTTGGAGAAGCTCCTCCTTAACTTTGTCTCTTTAACCTTTTCACTCCTGGGCTCAGAACACAAATTCACCCAACCGTTCAGGGAGAACTGTAAAGTGATGTAGTGAGAATTGATAGTTCCATCAGCTTTATCCGAGCAAGCTATCAAATACTAAGTTCTATTTACTACAATTTACTGAACCTCGTGTGAGAAAATTGAAGTCGATCACTCAGGAAGTGAAAGAGACTTTGCTAAGGACGACTCGCAAACACTTACAGCAGCAGCGTTGGGCGGTGTACAACAAAATGAACCAGTCGACACAAAATATGATTTACATGACGTCCAAATATTGAACATAGCCATAATCAATTTTTCAAAAGCTCTCATGGGTCTGGTATCTTTGTGGGATGGAGGGCCCTGGGAGAGCAAACGCGACTCCACCCGCTCGATAGAAAGGACTGGGCACCAAAAGCTGCCCTCACACGTCCGACTCCCTTAGCGTCTCTAGTTCCCTTGACAACGCGCCTTCCACGACTTCCGCCGCGTCGACTCGGCCCAAGTCCTTTAGCACCTTGGCCATCTGTCCCATGGGCATCATCGGGCTTGGCCATGTTTCCAGCCAATTGAGTAAACTGAGTGTTGGCGATTCTTTACGATGCTCCAGCCACCTTATAAGTCTAGGCTCGCAACCAAAGCGCTCGGCCAATTGGCGCCAATCAGCTCGAGGATGCTCAGGATCCAGCAGCAACATCAAGTCCATCCGGGTCTTTTCAGGCAGGGAGAGCGGTGACGTCAGAGACTCATAGCCCAAGGAATAATACCCGGATGAAGCGAAGGAGAAATGGCGCGAGCTTATAGGCGAAAACAGGGGACTGGGAACAAAAGTAACAACAGCAGTATCGTCCGTGTTTGATTGAGGTGACGAGAACCTGGGTCCAGGTGCTGAGCCCGCGAACACAGGAGACGCGCGTGCGGCCTCTAAGCCGGAGTTGCTTGCAGTGGAGTCCTGCGGCGATTTTTGGTTTTCGGTTTTGGTCGAGGTTTTGGCGGTGGAGCTGACTGGATTCTGCGAGAGAAGCGACGTAGCGAAGTAAGAAAACGCTGCAGACAAAGAAGAAAAAAGAAAACATAAAAATGGAAGGAGCAATACATACAGACAAGAAAGACGAGAAGAGAAAGGAAGAAACAAGAATGCTGGCCCCTGTTGGAACAAGTTTTGGTCTGCAGCAGTTAAATAAAAGTAAAGTATCGTTATTTATACACGGTAAGTAATTCATCAGAGCTGGTGGGGCCGTGTTTTAAACTCAACGTAAATCTGTTAAAAATCCCAACTGGTCGAAGGCAAACCAGTTGGCTATTTACATAACGTGGCCGAGGATTTGAACGCGGGGCTACCGTGTTACAAATTCAGTTAGTGTTCAGAGCGGGACTTGAACCTGGGACCTCCGGATTTCAAGTCCGGCGCCCTAACCACTCGGCCACGCCGCCGTAAAGGTTGATGGGGATATGCTGAAAGCAGAGAAGTCCCAATGCTCAAAACGTCACAGACACACTCGGCATCCAGCAAAATTCACATCAACCCTTCAAAAATTATCTAAGGGAAATCAATGTTATAACTGACATCATACTAAATCAATCATACCTTGGCTGACGTCACAACGTTCACTTCTTGTTCGTCACCATCCGGGCATTCCTGCTTTGCGTCGAAGCTGCAGCTGAACTGGGACACGTCCGCGCCTTTTTGGCGGGAAAACACAAACGTGGCACTGGGCATGCGCTCTATGCCATTCCAGATGTGGTTAAATCGGATTTCCTGAAAGAAGTGTAATACGTCAGAACTTGATGGTTGAAATGTCAGTCAATTTGACATTTCAACCTTCTTCATTACTGAACCAAGAAAACATCCAATATTATAACTGTCAAGTGAAACCTAAAGGTGTGACCAGTCAAATGAAAAGCTCTCAATGAATACACTGTAATAGCAGTGTTCACTTTCAACTCCTCATCTGTCAAATGAAACCTAAAGGTGTGACCACTCAAATGAAAGCTCTAAATGAGTACATTCTAATAGCAGTGTTCACTTCCAACTCCTGAACTGTCAAATGAAACCTAAAGGTGTGACCACTCAAACGAAACTTTTGTATTGTATTCTGACGTTGAAAGTCGTAATAACATTTGCCTTGGTTTCACGAACGTCATTCGAAAACTCAACTTATGAACACAGCATATAACAATGTACCTTTTCTGCAGTTTCCACTTGCCAGCCATCTTTCTTTGTGCGGAGCCTCACTTTCAGGTTTCCGCCGCCATCTTTAAAATACATTGGCTTGGGAGCGTCACACGTCTCACCGTACAACTGCGACTCCTGTTCACGCACAGCCTGCCGGAAAATAGATTTTTAAAGTTGTTTTAATTGACTTCTAGCTCGAAAGCTCTCGAGTTCCACACATATTAGTGCCTTCTTGTTAGTTATTAGCCCGTTACGTTGCCGTGTCTGTGTTTACAGTAGGGACTTTAAGATACAGGACGCGACAGGACGACGGCGACGTCGGTGAAACAATAAAACTAATCACAGACGACAAAAAAAGCACGTAAATATCTGAAATTGACATGTTCTCGGGGTCGCCGTGCTCTCGTGTGCGACTTCAAATGCTTCTTTTTTACGTCGTTGTCAGGACGTGGACGACAGTTCGATAAAATAACGGCAGTCGTTCTTTTTAGTATGAAACGATGAAATCAATAGAACCTAGGCAAAAACGGAACAAATTGAGCAACCTAAGAATAGACAAAGTTACAAAGACATTACACAACAGAGACACTATTTTTTGGTTCCTCGCGTTGCCGTCGCTGATGATGATGATGATGGTGATGGTGATGGTGATGATGTTGATGATGATGATGATGATGATGATGATGATGATGATGATGACAACGATATGTTTATGACGCTGATGCTGACGATTATGATCACATGTTTATGGTGGTTATCGTGATGATGGTGACGACGACGAAGACAATGATGATGATGATGATGATGATGGGGATGACGATACGGTACAGAGAACGCAGAATATTATCGTTTGCCCACTAGACAGCTGTTCCAACAACAAATTCTCTTAAACGCACACAATAGTATATAAGACTCTAACCTGCACTGCGTCTGGTGTACCCGCCACACAGTACACGCGCACAACACAATCACTGTCCCGCGAGGGAGGGGTGGCAAAGCCGACGAGTTGCACCAGGCGATCCGCTGACCTGCCGACAACGGACTCACCCACAAGCGCGTAAACAGTGAAGTGATCCACCATCAGGTGACAGGAACGAGGCTCCATTAGAACAAACTCCGCCTGGCTAGGGTCCTCTTTGTTTACATCTACCAACTGCTTCCACTCAGGGGGGTCCTCTAAGTCCTTTTCGTTGCACTGTACTAAATATAGCAATGGTGACTGAATGAGCAAAAACGACAACAATTCGACTACTGTTACTACTACCAACACCACTATTACCACGAATACTACAACTATCATTACCACTACTATTACTAATAAATTTAACACGGGTATCCCAAGCACTGGTGGATAATTTTCCCTGAGATCCTCAAAGCCGGCAACTTCACACGTGACTTCAATTTTACACGCGACGGCAGCTTCACACGTGACTTCAACTTTACACGTGACTGCAGCGTCACATGTGATGACAACTTCACACGTGACTAGCCCTTCTGCGGCACAAGAAACTGGTTGCACGGAGCGCTCATCCGTCATACAAGTCTGACAGACAACCTATGACCTGAAGTGGGCTATTTATAGAATAGTTTCCCGCGAAAGTCTGTCCCCACCGCGGTCTGCAAGTGACCAAGATTAGCGCTGAAAACAAAATGGCTGCCAAACGGGATCGCTCCCGCCTTGGCCGCCATCGTGTCTCAGCGGTAATTTCTATCAAATGCGGGCCGCAGTGGAAACAGAAGTGCGCGGGAAAGATACACTATAAATAACCCAAATTTGGGCATAGGTCTGTCTATTTACCTTGTAGTTTCCAGGCTCCGTCGTTCAAGAGGGCCGCGTGAGGCATGGTGAGGATAACCGGTCTGTCAAACTTGAGTCCGTTTGGTCCACAGATAACCACCGGGCTCAACAAAGCTTGCTTTGCGCTTAAACTCGGATATAGCCCATCCTGCTTCATCAAGGCAATATATATCGCTTCTGTTTTACCTTTAGGGATTGCCATCCGAGGAACAGTTAGCGTGACATCGCTGTCTGGAATCGTGAGTTTCCCGCCATTGTGGTCGATTAAGCCGTACGCGGCGAACTTTGGATCTGCATGCTCTGGCAGCTGAGCAATGTCCCACATCATGCGCGACACTTCTGACGCCGTGGATTGCTTACTGACGTTGGAGTCGGTTCGTTTGACAGGCTTGTGTTTGAGTTCATACTTCTCTTCTTCTACAAATGCGGTTGGAGGCGTTAACTTCAGCTTCAGCTCCGACAGGACCGGGTTCACCGTGACGGTGGAAACAGGTGGGGGGCACTTGAGCTCATTGCAGGGTCTAACCGCCTCTTCATATGACACAGAATGAGTGATTACTGGGAAATCGAGCTGTGAGTGAGAAGTCGGGGTGTTCTGGTTCAGCCGTTCTGCTTGACCTCCTGTGGTGATAAAGAAAATCAAAGTTTACAATCAACTCCTCTTGACGGACACTTCTCTAAGACGGACATCTGGTAGGAGTTGTCCCTGCCGTTTCTTCAGTCATTTAACAAACAGAACTCTATAATACTGGCACCTCTCTAAAACGAACAGTTGGAACTGGTAGGAAGGGTGCCCGTCTTCATAGAGAAAGTTGACTGTACACCACACTGGCAGAATTTCATGAAAACATTTTGATGACGACAGTCCTTTAAATTAAGTTCCCCAGTTGATTACAATGACTTGAACAAAATGCATCTCTTATGGGCATGATCTTGAGGGACATGAACCACAACCTGAGTAGCAATATAAGTTGCAAAGTCTCAACAAAATTTGCAAAATGAGTCGCAAAGTAAGTCGCAAGTGAATCACGCGGTACTTTTAACAATCGAACAGTACTAAACATGTTGATACTAAAAATCTTGGTCTGTTAAATACAGATGAAATACTTTCAGCCTACCTTTTTTCTGGTTGAACTGCTGGGTCATCCGCTTACGAGACCGCGCAAGAATTGTGATAACAATAAAGCAGATGACGATCAAACCAGCAACAGCAGCACTAAGGATAATCACTGAGGAGAGAAGTGAAAGACAACAGCAAACGTTAGATCAAAACAAACAAACAAACGAACGAACAAACAACAGCAGCACTAAGGATGATCACTGAGAAGTGAAAAAACAACAACAAACGTTAGATCAAAACAAACAAACAAACGAACGAACAAACAACAGCAGCACTAAGGATGATCACTGAGAAGTGAAAAAACAACAACAAACGTTAGATCAAAACAAACAAACAAACGAACGAACAAACAACAGCAGCACTAAGGATGATCACTGAGGAGAGAAGTAAAAAGACAACAGCAAACGTAAGATCAAAACAAACAAACAAACACACAGCACATACCAGGTCAAAACGTTGAATTCAAAGCTAGAAACCACTGTTTTTATTATAACTGACTGTAGACACAGGGCCCAGAAGTTGTAGGAAACTAGTATTTAAGTGGAGGAATGCCTTTCTCTGGCATGTGCCTCCTTAAAGCATTTTAGTCTAAAATAGGGTCTTCTGGGTTCGATTTTGACAGGGAATGCACAAGATCCCACATGTTCATGCACCGTTCGCGTTGGTTTGACATCGACCAGACACAAACGTTGGGGCTAGATCTAATGGGTTTGGAAAATCACAGATTTTGGTCTGAATTGAAAACCGTGTAGTATACCAGTCGTACTAACTAACATTTAATCCGGAATCAACGTTATCAAGCTTTTCAAATTGGGAAAAACCTGAAGTAACACATCACCTGTATTTACCTGGTAACTTAGCGATGTCTGAACTGAGGTCAGAGGACTTGGTTGGTGGCGGACGTTTAACCAAATCTGTCAAAGAACAAGAAACAAAAATGTGTGCACATGAATAGATTCATGAATATTTTTGCTTCTGCTTGTGTCTATGTCTATGTACTGTCTGAGTCAGTGTCTATTGTTCCTCTGTTTATATCGTTCCTTTAGTCTTATGAAGTCCGGACACACGGTGCAGCCATTGCGCGCAATTGTTTGAACACAGGGTACAATTTTTGCGTATTATTCTGTCGAAGTTCTTCAGCAATATTGTACGCATTGCTGCGACATGTGTCCGAACCTTAACACTTGCCTACTTCAACACAGTACGGGACTTTATATTAGCAGACGTCCCTGACTCCTGCAGATGTTTGTTAGCCAAGTCTCACGAAACAGCAATGTGGACCTACCGACATTAACACTGAATTCACAACTGTGTACGAGGCTCTGGTTGTGCAAGACTGAATACTTGACGATGTAATCTTGCTCCGAGAAATTCAACTTGACAGGCGGAACAGCCCACGATGGAGTTACTTTCACAGTGATCAGAGAAGCGTTGCCACCGCCTGACGTGTTGCCTGTGATAACTGGTTCAGGCCATGAAACGTTTGCCTGACCTGTCTGGTTATCTGCGTAGACACTGATGTCTTTTGGGCAGGTCACTCTGACGCCTGATGACAATGCGACTACGAAGAATCAAACAATTTTATTTTCAGTTTTTACTTCTTAATTGTGTTGCATCCATCCCCCCCCCCCCCCCCCCTCCCTCCCCCTTTGTCTCTTACTGTCACTGTTCAGTTAACTCTCCCTCAGCTCGCCCTCATTTTCGTCTCTCTGCACGATTTCCCCCCTCCCAGGTCCAATTTCCTCCCTTTCCTAATCAGTATATCTTTACTTCTCTTTTACCCTAAGCAACTGACTTAAATGATGAACACACCTTGGCATGTGATATGACAGGGCACTACCCCCTCCCCCTCCCCCTCAGGCCCCATTTCCTCCCTTTCCTTATCAGTATATCTTTACTTCTCTTTTACCCTAAGCAACTGACTCAAATGATGAACACACCTGGGCATGCAATATGACATGGCACTTCTTTACTGTGTTCTCCAACACACATATTGCCTCCATTTTGTGGGGCAGGGTTTGTACAGGAGCGCTGCATAAACTGGGTTCCACTTCCACAATTCACGCTGCAATTTCCAGTTTCTGTCCACTCAGACCAGCCACCATGAACTAAGGACATAAAACAAAGACCTTAGTAACCACACCATCTTGTTGCTAGTGTTAAACTTCACTAGTTGATGTTTGTCATCAGGCAGTTTTCTGCTGGAATTGATTGATTAATATATTGAAGTCAGAGTAATGCAGATATTTTTCATTATTATTTTTTTCCTTCTCTTGTACTCTCCTGTGCTACTGTTATCCCAGGTCCTTATCTTGCTATTTGCCTATGTTTTGTTATTCCCCTCTTGTTCTTACTCATCCTCCCATTTCTCTTTCACTTTTCTTCCTGTTCTTCTTTTTCCTCCACCCCTGTTGTACAACTCTACTTATCCAGCTCACCCTCTCCTCCTCGTCTTCCTTCTCTGCTCTTTCACTGCTCCTATTCCTCTTTTACTTTTTTCTTCTCTTTCCCTTCACAACTCTAGACTCCTTTACCCAGCTCTTCTAATCCTTCCCCCAAATAATCTGCTAGCATCTCCTACAACTTCCTCAGCTGGCCCTGTCTTCCCCTTCCTTCCCAACCCTTCCCCCCCCCCCCCCTTTTCTATTCCTTGATCTTCTTATCCAACCCCTCTAAGATAATAGCACCAGAACACTCACCATATATTTTCACAAAAACTGCTGGAGACTGCACTTGATCAGCGATGTTCTTTGCAGTGCACGTGTAATTCCCAACATCTGACAGCAGTGCATTTGTGATTACAAGTGATGCTTGTTCAGGCTTATACTTCACTGATATCCGTCCATCCCTAGATGGTATTAGGGGCACACCATCTTTCATCCAACTCACAGAGGGACTTGGGACACCTTGGGCTGTACAATCAAGGCTTACTGTAGAATTTTTTTCCTGCTCCACCAGATGTAACAAAGGACGGACTTTAACATTGCGTCTTATGTCTGAAGAAAAAGATTGTTCATGGTTTAATGTCTAACTAACTTGTAACATTACTTGCATTGTTCTATAGTAAACTCTCTCAAGCGGACACCCTTGAGACTAGCATTTAGTGTCCACCTTAAAGAGGTGTCTGCTTTAGAGAGGTGTCTGCATTAAAGAGGTTACAGAGAAACAAGTGAAATCGGCAATTATTTTAAATTTGTTTTGACATTATGCTGTCAGCCTTAAGGAGGTGTCCACATGAGAGGTGTCAGATTACAGAGAATTGACTGTATAACTATTTTTTATTTTTCATAAGTCTGTATAGTATCACAGCTGAACTGCCGTCATAAAAACTTACAAGCCAGTGTCACAGATGCTGTGCTGCTGTTTATCTTGGATCCATCATTCCCAGTTGCCTGACAGTAACACTTAACCATGCCCACCCCTTTCAAATGTCGGCGCTGCACCACTAGCTCTATGCTAGTGGGGTTTTGAAGACCAAGCTGTTCAACAGCTTCATTTCCCAAATTTGTTTCTTGACACAAGAAGACAAGCTTGGCTGCATGGCTTGCGCTGCAGTGAAGAACAGCAGAGGACTTCTTGTGGGCATACTGATTGCTTGGTTGCTCCACAAACACTGGTGTTTGGATGGCATTTGACTCTGTTCTACCTGTACAGACAAGGAACACAAGTGTGATTATATGCAAGATTGTAAACCTTTTCCTCGTAAGCTCAAAAATGCAGATTATTTCAACCTTTTAAGAAGAAAATACACCAGTGATCTAGTGATAGTTAATGCTCCCATCTGGACAAGATGTCAAAAGCCAAATTTTCTATACTGTAAGATATATTTATAGTGAGAATCCTGAAACTCCTGCCATCTCAAGCAGAATCTAATTTCACTTGAAAATAAACTAGAAGTAGAAATTTCCCTTCTCGATCCCCCGCTATCTTGAATGCTATCTCTGAATAGCTTTGGCACACACTAGAAATAAAATGGAAAGACTGACTTTATCTTCACAAGGCAACGTTGGTAGGGTAGGTCCGTTAATGTATGCATATATAATCATGATAGCTGGGTACAGTATACATTAGGCTGTTAGCTAAGCTGTCTTGGCATTTTAAAATGAGGGCAGTCCTTATCACCAGCAGATAATTATACTTAATGTAGTTTTGATAGTTCATGGATATCCATGTTTTGGTGATATTTCCAAACAGCACCAACATGCAATATTGGTCCAATATAAATTGCCCAAACAAGGACTGAAAACAATTTTCACTTAGCACAATAAGTCTACAATACAACTAAAATTTCAAATACATGCCAAATCAAGTGTAGATACACTATAACTCTGACAGTTCTCTTATTCTGCAGCTTACTGCTAGTTATCACGATATTTTGATAGTTATAACTATCAATTCTCACTACATCACTCATATTTTTCTTCCAGCAAATTCAAAATCTTCTCATTATTCATAAACCAAGCTGATATTATGGCTAAATACTTAAGCTCATATCATGAAAATCATACATTTAATCCCTCACAAATTAAAGTTATTAAAAGATTATGACAAGCGCTCATTTATATTTGCAAGGCATCATTTTCTAAAATTATTCACTGGTTAAAATGTGAATATATAAAATTGTTTTCACAAGCAAGGTTAGAGACAGCAATGTGTGAATAGAATAAGATTAGAACGCAATATCCGGATTTTGGAATGTTTAAAAATCCACAGAATCTCCTTCACAGATTAAATTACAAAGTATAATGGCCCTCACACGACATGATCCATTACGCTTGAGGCACAAATCCGAAAAATTTCAAAACATTCCGACAGAATCTACAGTATTTGAACAATAGCATATACAATGGCGCGAGTTGACTCAATATAGAAGAATAATGTTGCCTTTACCAGCTGTATGAAGACAAAGAATAACCATTAAAAACTTGTCGCCTCGGTTCATTTGGGAAAACCCCACTTTTTTTTTAAGTCAATTGACAAAATATAATGCGATTTGTCTTTTTGATACGTGTATTTAGAACAGAAACGACACGGAATTGTTTTGTATACATTTCTTTAGCGATAAACTGGAAAAACATTTAGGAATAGGAGGAATAGATAAATATTGTTACAAACGCTCTGTGCAATAACCATATCATATGATAGCGAACAATCACGTATGTACACAAATCTGCAAACAAGTACAATATTCGGAATCTTTTGCCGACACAAACGTTAGAAGACAAGCTGAAACATAGGATTTTGATTAAAAGTTGAATCCGGAAGCGGGAGACGATCATTTGCCTACCGCGTGCAAAAATCTTGGTCTTTGACCGCCGCTATTCCGCGGTAACTTAAAACCCACTTTTTATCGGAAACCTCTGCCGTATTCGACCACCCAAACGTTTTGTATTTTATGACCAGAAGCTTTTCTAGCACAATAAAAAGGTACATTTCGTTAACTGAATGTCGATCAACACAGCGCTCAAGTTACTAAAACTGAATGCTATTTACCCCCAAGGCAGATATAGAACATTGCGCCATCACGAACTTTTTTACAAGGCAACGATTGAAAATCATTCTCTGATCTTCGAGGTTTCAATAAACATCCAAGCGTAACAAAATCAGGGCATGATATCTTACCTCTTGGTAGCACACTTTTCGTCTTTAGTCCATTGTTCGGAAGCCCCGATAAGCTCGAGGTTCTTCCCACTGCAAGGCACAAAGTCAGAAGATAGACGCGAAGTTGAACTTCCCCCATGGTTACATCAGCGTTTAACAGTTCTTTACCGAACGACCACAGTTTCCTGGAAGAAAAGGTGCAAATTCTGTTAGTTCGGCTGTGCTACCGCTTCAAAAACAATAGAAATCGGAAGTGTGAAAAAAACAAAAAACAATCATTACTTACCTTCGGCCAACTGAATATCATAAAATGTTTTCTTTCTCTTTGAATCTCTCGGGGTAAAGTAGTAGTTCTTTGGTTAGCGAGACAAAATCAGTCTCAATGACTGGCCCGCTTTAACCCTTCGATTGTCAATGCGGTTATGATAAGCCGACAGAGCTTTATTTAGAGATGTTCTCATACGCAGATATGTGACGTAAAACATTGGGTCTTCCCCGGAAGGACATGCTGAATAGAATAGTGGCTTTCAGTAAACAGTCGAGACGACGGCAAAAACAGCAAAAGGCGACAAACAGCGCACCCGCTTAATGTAAAAACAAAAATAGAAGTTTAAACATCTTGCGACTATCTCAAAAAACGGTGTCATTTAAAGGACAACAAGAGAATATTTTTATGTTCTCACTAAAAAAAACACAAGAAATATTTCTATATTGGCGTTGTGTTCTTCAAAATATTCTGCTAAATGTATGATAATTTTGATAGATTCCCACACTCAATATTACCATATGGTCTTTACCACGCCCGAATGGGCTTCGGCAAAACTTGTCAGTATGATCAAAATAGCAACAAAAAACAAAACAAAAAATCGCAAATCACACACACACACACACACACACACACACACACACACACTAAACAAACAAAACACTGTTTCAAGGGGCCCAGCTAGTAAATCATACAGTATTTATGTGTATAACTTTGTCCTCATTTTTCTTTATCCCTATCTGCTCTCAAGCTAATATATATATATATACATATTCTTTCAACCAAATAAGGAATCATGAGAATTGACAGTTTAATCAGCCTTCATGTAAGCAAGGTATCAAAAGCCAAGTTCTCCTGATTGTGTGATATGTCTGGTGAGGCACTAAAGGAAAAAATTCAAATTGTTCACACTGAAGTGGACACTTAAAATATTTCTTCTCTTCTTTCAACATGATGACATATATAAAACATAAATACTGCATGCAGCCAATTGAACTTTCAGCCATCATTACACGTCCATTTGCTATATTTCAAGAGTTGCTGACCACTGAACATCACACCTAACTGTTTGTAAACAGTTTAATGCAGACTAGATTAGAAGGGAAAATATTATTAGTGTCAATATTCTAAAATCTCCATAAACATAAACACACACCTACACACCCACACGAAACTTGACCAGCAGTTTAATAATTTGATTCTAATTAATCAGTTATCTTCTTTGTTTACCTTCGTTAGGTAATGCGTCATTTCACTAATAACGAGTCATAAATTAGAGGCCCTTTGGCAGTTCTCCTAGCTAGCATGACATTAAATTGATATCTAATATTCATTAAATTGACACTAAATTGATATCTTAATACAATATTATGTGCAAATTCAGTCACCAAATTCTTACTGTACATCACATAAGACAGCAAAATGAATCTTCCAGAATGCGCACTTTTACCATGGCACTTCCTTTTCAGTTCAATCTAGAGGATTACACACTGAAAAGAAAGACATCTATTGTAAATTATTATGCATTAACACACATGTCTTGTATATTACAAATTAAACTAACTTCACCCAGGGTGGTAAAAGCTGAACAAATAAATTACACTGATCAATGGATTACTTACATTGTTGGTTGCTTGTGCTTGTTGGTCTGGGGGATTACCGACAGGTCTGTTTGCTGGCCTGTGAGGTCTGTGTGCTCTTTGTGGAGCCCCACCCCTGGCTTGATTTTGTTGTTGTTGTTGTTGTTGTTGTTGCTGTTGTTGTTGTTGTCTGTTTTCTTCCTCCTGTAGCTGCAGAGCTAGCTGAAGACTTTGAAAAAGAAAACAATGTTTCAAGAATTGTGTCAACTGGACAGTTCAAATGGATCACCTTCAAGTAAAGAAAGACGTCTTGAAAGGGGGAAACATTAGCCCTACAACAATCCACATAAAATAGATAATGTGGTGCTAAATTTCAAAATGTCCAAAACCACAATCTATTCACTCTTCAACTCAAAACCATTGAAGAAGAAAATGTATCAGTCATGTAATGAAGTTTAATTGCCTGATCAAAGGAGTGAATAGAATTGAGATGTTTGGCTTTGCATCCAAGCAACTTTTCCCATACAAATCTTTTAATATAATCCTCAACCCTTAATTGTATCTTATTGTTATATTTAATCAGTCATAACTGTGTGAATTTTTATGCCCAACTCACTCGCTCCATTCCTGCTTGGATTGGGCTCCTTGTTGAGGTCCCTGATTAGCATGGGGCTGAGAGGGGCCAAGGTCCGCTGTAGGGGCATGTGGTTGAGCCCCCTGTATTGACTGTTCCTGCTCTTCTTGGAGTGTGAGTGCAACAAGATAACTATAAAAATACAATATTCACAACAAATAATAATTATTTGTAAAAAACAAAAAACAATTAACAAAAACAAAGAAAAATAGTATTCTATTCTATATACAGTATTCTGAATGGTATCTGCATGCCCTGTAAGTATGACCCCAAGAAATATTTTGGTAAAGGGTTATCTTAACACACCTCCCTTCCCTCCCTTTCATTTCCAAACTACTGTATGGTGGTTTACTAAATCCATGAAAAAAGAATTTGTCGGAGAGACATTAGGGAAACACATTCTTTCAATCATGTGTAGCAGCAGGGGGAGATATCATATTCAGAGGTATGTAATAAAATTCTACGCATGGCAATCTCAGCTTGCATGATCACACCATCACAATTACATCCAGAATAGTGAATTAACTGCTGAATCTGTTTCTATTTGAGTACCAAGCCTACTGTAGGGGTATCAGAGGCCAGATTCTCCTTACATATAGTAGCGTATACCTGTGGGCACTCACTGAATAAGAAACTTTAATTTGATCAAATTACTGCTTACTCTTGGTCTTCTTGTGAAATTGTCTGATCTGTTGAAGCCACAGAACTTCTGGAGGGCGCAGTTTGCGGTGCTGTGGGAACCGTCTTGAACTCAGCGTCAACAAAACACCCATCTCCATCGACACTGGACAGTGTTTCCCACACAATGCGCTCCTCTGTCAGGTAACCCTGGTCTGTTACCAGCAAGAAAAGCTCATCCTGGAATAAAAAGTAAAAAACTTCAACCTTGAATTCTAAAAAAAAACAACTATGGTTAGGACCTAATGCTGAAAAAATGTATTCCTAAAATAATAAATATCAATTCTCCCTGCCATTCTAACTATATGTACAGCACAGTGAAACACAGTAGATCACAGGTGTGATTGCTAACAAGCTCGAGTTTTGATAACAGTAATTTGACTAAGGAACCAGACACGTAATGTCTCCGGAACTCCTAACCTTGAACTTGTACAGGGTGCTAAAATGGTTGTTCCTAAAGAACACATACAGATCATCATTCTTCATGTAAGAATTCAGCTCGCATAATCCATGGAAGGTCAGTTGAGTTGCTGACTGGTCCAGAAAAGCTTCTACAATCAACCCTGTTGAGACACGCACAATGATGTTGACCCAAAGGAAACATGGATAAGGTATTTATATGTAGAGCGGTAAAGTTGTGATGAAAAAAAAAAGATAACTTCTGAAAATACATTTTTTCGGCAGTGACATTATTATTTCTAGCAATATTATTCACAGCAAATGGTTTAAACCCAGGAGCCTGAACAGTATGTTGATTGTGATCATCTGGATTAGAGTAGTCTCCAGAAGACTGTTGCTGTTGTTGACTGATATTTTGACTTTTTAACAAAGTCTAAAAAATGCTTATAAAAAGTGGTATACACATATGCCAGAACCACACTTTACCTTCAGAGACTAGCTGACTGTCCGACTCATCTTGTTTGCTTGCAATGATCTTCTCCACCAGTTGATTGTAGCTTAGAGATCCAATGGCTGAGAGAGCCTCTCTGTTCTGTGGATCAACAACCCAGCCATGCAACAAACGGATGTTCAGGAGATCAAACACCACACACTCAGGGGTGAACTCAAATTCAGTTACACTGAAAGAAAAATAATGAAGTTAAAACATTAGACTCGGAAAAATCAGCCAATACATTCTTTATTACATCCAGAGGTTATCCAGAGGGTCCGCTCTGAGTGCCTTGAAATGTGCATGTGAATACAGGTGTGGGAATAGCTCTAAAAATGCAATATTATTATTATATTTATACAGAATTTTGCATGACCAGTGCTCAAAATTAGCGGCCGTACAAGACGACCAAAAGTTCGCTTGGATGACTGGTTTTCTGCCAAATTGATAGTCTGTCGTCCATGAGAAAACCACCAGGCAAACTAATTCACGTATCTGGACAACCTGGCCTTTTTTTAAATTTCGAGTACTGTATGACATATAGAATGTCTGTAATGCAGATTATCTGTTAGTGCATGTATTAGGCAACTTGGAGCACCAGCCATGCAACATCTCTTACCCTGTAAACTTCACATTAACATCAAGACCTGTCTGTAGTTTTCCCATGATGGCTATGGCATCATGCATGTTTTGTTCATAATTCAACTGAGCTCCTTCTGGCAGCATCTGTGGTAAAAACAAAATAACCTTGTTGTTTCTTATTTGTTCAGGTTTTCTGTGCAGTTCAGACAAACGTTTCTCTTCAACTGATGAGACTGAGACAAATTTCTCCTTTCAATACATAGTCAGCTGTATGTAGTTCAGTACGGAGAAAATGACAGGTGATCTCTTGTTTGGGTTAAGAGTGATCAGAGGCAAACTTCTCCTTTCAATACACAGTCAGCTGTATATAATTCAGTATAGAGAAAATGACAGGTGATCTCTTGACTTCAAGCTGATCAAACTATAAGTTCTCTAATCCTCATTTATTCAGAGAAGCAGGTCACAGCAAGCCAAAAAATATGGCAGCTTGCCCTTGCTCATCTGAAAGCTGATTTACTATCAATCTCCCTACAGCAATCATTCATTCCTTCTTGAATACTTGAGAGAATTTACAAAATGAGACATGAATAAAGGTTAGTTACCTCTGGGGCTTCTGTGAAAATGCAGTCTCCAATATATTCCATTAATTGAGATGTTGTGATAATCTGTTGCATTGCTGAGATCTGAATCCTCCGCTGCAGTAGTAAAACATTAATTATCGCTAAGAGGGGACAAGGACCGTTTTCATTTTGAGTAACGATTGGTGTACTAAGTCCTTTCCATTTTATCCACTTGATGTGATAAACTGACTGAAGTGTCTGTACACTGCTCGGCTTTCCACTGTCAGACTCGCCATAATCAGAACAACTTGCCGATTGTATCTCTCCACTCTCAGCTGTGGATGAAGAACTTTGAACTCTATCAGTCGTTTCCTCGTGAACTTCTTTGCCACTCTCGTCTTGTACAGCTGAATCAATTGAACTGTCCGCCAAGCAGCTCAACTCCTGAAGTTCTGAACGTAACTTTTCGTTTTCCGTTTCGTCCGATTCATTTTGTTCATCGCTTGTCGCTTCGGTCGACTCTTTACTAGGGTTTATCATTTCGCTATCTGAGCAGTTTGCTTCGGTATTGTTAAGTACTTCTTGTGGGGATTCCACAGAGCTTTCCTGACACGAGGAATTTTCTTCGGTTGAAGGAGCATTTGGTTGTTTATCACGGTCTGAACTCACAGACGTCGCATCATCTGGTTCTTCCATCGTTATGAATTCGTAAAGGTTTGCCCTATCGTTCGCCACGTTAATATACTCCACCAACAAGTCCCACCTTAGTATTTCAATGTCAGCTTTCTTCTTCCAAATAAAATGTTCTGTGTGATCGTTTGTTCTCACCAGTTACCAACTCTGCACGGGGCCGGTTTCGCTTTAGCGGAAAGCATCGTTTTCTGCCCACTTGAAGCACATTATACAATGCTTTAGATGACGTTTTCGTTGCACTCTGCTCGGACCTGAATCGATCGAACATGAATTATTGAAACAAGACCAGTAGTGGCACCTTCATGTAACGATCAATATAGACGCTCTTAGTTTGCAAACTGGGGCTGAGTTCCCACACGGGCTAATGACGTCATAAAACACAAATCCACGTTTTACGGACTATCACTCAATTATAACACCATTCATTCACTACTTATATCACATAAACTCGCAGCTTTATCTTCAACGTCGCCCCATTTCTGTTCGTGAAGACTTTCCGCCCCACCGCGCCCCCTTTTTCAACTGGTTCACTGTTTTTAATATAACCATTTCACAGTTATAGCGTACTAACTTCTCACCCTCTCATCCCATACAACTTCATTCCCCTACCAAAAAAAAAACTAAACTAAACAAAACAAAACAAAAACATTATATCGTGGTCTAAACATCGGGGAAAGGTAACGACCATGGATCTACTGTGTCAATCCGGGCTTCTCCTCCCTTATCATTCAACCCCGTCATTTAACGCCACGACCAGCCGTCACACTATCTTCCCTATCCAGCCGTACCATTTCGCATTTACTAAATCCTTACCTTTCACCCTTGCCTACTTCCCAATTTCACAACGCTCGATTCGTCCTCACAAAAAAAAAAAAAAAAATCCAAACCACAAATACCAAGCCGTTATGAATCAGTCCCCATCCTCCCTAACACAGTTTCACTTAGATAAATAGAAAACTGGGTCTATTAAGGCGCGTCAAATCATGCTTACCTCTCATGGCTAGAATCACGTTTTTAAAAGCTATGTTCTGCCTCTTTTTGATTATGGCGGATATCATATGGGCGACCGAGGTAACGCAACTTTAATGGCTGAAATTCAAGTTCTGGCATAACAAGGCTGCGCGACTTATCTTAGATCTTTCTCCCCGCGCATCTGCCAATGAAGCTCTTGCAAAGCTTCATTAGAAGCCGTTACCTTCATCGGACCCCTCTGTAAATCCGATTGTGTCGGTGAAGTTGGCTTCCTCTAAAGGTCATTATTTCGTTTACACTGACAATCACTCCCGTTCCCCATTGACAGCAGTTACTAAAATCTTTCACCCTGCACCCCCAATCCCCACTTCAAAATTTCACAACTCTCAATTCTTTCTACCGTCAAACCCAAATCACAAATACCAAGCCTTGTCATTAAAACTCCCATCTCCCTTCCCCTCCCATCCTTATTTTACAATTTCACAACTCTCGATCCAAAAGTTATTTCTGTACACTTTTCAGCTTAGTATACCTTTGTCGACCAAGCATAGCAAACTTAGTTAATGCAATGATTTTCAGAGCTTTAGACCAAAACGTCACGAAGCGCAGGTCAAAGTGGACTGGCAAGGTTACCCGTCATTCTGCCATGGGCAAAACCAAACTATAAAAATTACAGTTTTGAAAGTAGCGGCGCTTCGCGACATTCTGGTTTAATGACTGTCTGAAAATTTGTGCACTGACTATGTTTGCTATGCTCTTTCTAGTGGTGTGTCTTACGTGAGAAAGGTCTATTGGGTTTTAACACTTAAAAGAAGTTGAACGATACAACTTCAAGAAACTACATAATATCATGCAAATGAATACGATTTGCTTTTAAAAATACTTAACCTAAACGAAGAGAAGGTGCGAACACGCTTTAATAACGCTTCGTGTTTTATCACCCGTTCCAAACACCTCGAAACAATAAAAGCACTCGGCCGCTTTCACCGAAATATTGATGACGTTACCTCAAGTTTAAGCTGTACCTCACAATTTCCAGCTTCGCGTAGCCCTCTGGCTATGAATATCGCGGTACAGAAATTACGGCTGTCTGAGACTATTTGAACTATGAACCTCGTCTTCACCTCGTGATTGACAAAATAAGCAGTAGCAACTAAAGCATTCGTGATTCCCTTTTGTGAGTACGTCTGAGGACCAAGAATGACCTAGCGACCCGCCAACGTTTGTATGAAAAAAATGTCCGCCGTTACGTCCTGTTCGGTATATAATTAAGCATTTCGTAAGGCTATTTCTATCAGTATATCCTCAATTACGAGCCTTAGCAGTTTTCATTATATTAACTTTCAGTTGACCATACTCCACTGTCCACATTGAGAATCAAGTAAATCCCGTGACAAAGTGACGAGAACTCTTTTGGGCCTTGGGTGGTGCGTACAATAATAGGATTCATCTAAGGCTAGGTTCCTTTGGGTCAGTTCAAGTCTTCCACATCCACAACGGGTGTAAAGTCGACACCTGTGAGAGGAAAATAACGAGTTTGAAATGGTGAGCTGTTTGGATCGGGTATCCCACCCCCTTTGCCTTTTTTATAAATGTTCGATAGGGCTCTACAATTTTGATCTTTTTTAGTGGTGCAATTTAAAGATTTTAGGTATTCTGTTCGGAATTCAGAACGTTGGTTAGCCGCTAAGGGTCGCTTTAGGACACGTTTTTGTATTTTAGTTATTTTAATCGCATAGTTGATTTATGAAACAACTTGCCTCTTTTTACCCGTAAATGTACTAGCTGTGCTGTTTTTAAGAAGGAGTTCACTAATCACTACTGTCGCAGAAACTCAATTCGCGCTCAAAAGTTTCTACTCGCTGCTGGTCCGCACAACAAGGACTGTATCTTTCCACTTGCTTTATTACAACAATCACACTGGGCATCTGCCCTTGTCCTAAAACGGGCCTCTATTTATATGGTCTAAGCCTGCGTAGTTCTACAGTACAAATTCCGTAGCTTTAGTAATTCTACTGGCTAAAATCCTCGTGTAATTACTGACTAAAGTCCTCATGTAATTTTCCCTCGACTGCAGTTTTACTGTAGTGTGGAAGCATCTGAAATCTAATACAGGTATACATAAACCCATAAAAACAAATCGGAATTTTCGTGACTGAATCTATAACTAAACTAATTAACTAATCAATAACATACGAGGGTTTTCCCGACAAATACAAACACAAATTTCTTCAGAATGCATCAGAGTTTCTATAATTATCGTCAGGACACTCTTTTTTGTTTTATTTTGTTTCATTTAGCAGGTATGTGAGGTGGGAACAGTTATTAGTCTTGGCATTGTTTAATTTTCTTTTATATTAACCAGGTAGGATGGGAATAATGACTAATCTTATCTTGGTATCATTCTTTATTACCTGTATTCGATGTTGGGGAGGTTCATTTTTATAAGGGATTGTGTCAGTTCTGTGTATTGTGTATGTTACTCTTGGTGAAAAACCTTACTTTTGTAAGCTTGAGAGGTCTGGCAAATGGTTTGAACCCAGGAGTGTGAACAGTAGGTTGGTTGTGATCGTCCGGGTTAGAGTAGTCTCCAGAAAGACTGTTGTTGGTGACTGACGTTTCGACTACCTGAGCGGAAGTCATCTTCAGAGTCAAGTGAAAAGTATTCGTCAGATGGCGGTATATATGTCTCTGGTTGTAGAAGTGATTGGTCCGTTGTGTCGGTCTATGGTTGGTCGAGTCGGCTAGGTTGTGTTTCGTTATTGGTCAGTTGATGTTCTTTTGTCCTGTTGATTAGTCTATTGTTCGTTTGGTTGCGTTTGATGTCATCTATCAGTCGTTTGTAAGGTGCCGGTAGTTGTTGGCATCTGTTGAGTGGTTTCTGTTCTAAGTTTGTGTACCAGCTTTCCAGTGTAAGTCGTTGGTAGTAGTTGGTACTGTGGCTGATGCATTCAGCAGAGTCCCAGTTGATGTCGTGTTTAGTCTGTCGGTGGTGTTCAGAAATGTGATTTCTGATGTCGCCGTTTCTGGTAGCTCGTTTGTGTTCAGTAAGTCTCGTGTTCAGGTTTCTGCCAGTTTCACCGATGTAGGTGGCTTTGCAGTCAGTACAAGATATTCTGTATACTGTTCCCTGTCTGTTGATGGGTTCGTCTTTGTCCTTTACGTTGGTCAGTAAGTCGCGTAGAGTCGTGATGGGTTTGTGGGCTACCCGGATGTTGTAGGGTCGTAGAATACGTGCTATCGTCTCAGAGGTGCCTCTGATATACGGTAGTGTGGCCACGGTCAATGGAGTTGTGTCGTTAGTGGTTTCGTTGTCGGTAGTCTCGTTGGGTGTGGTGTTCTTGTGAGTGTTGCGTTTGACAAAGTTAGGGTCGTAGTCGTTCTTCTGGAAAACGCGTTCCAGGTGTCGGGTCTCGTTAAGTAAGTCGTCGGGAGAGTCACAAAGTTGTTCCCGTATTTTTCTGACGGTGGTTGCGTAACTGATGTAATTGTTAGCAAGTCGTTCGCTCTGACGTCCAAGTGAACGTAACATGGCAAATGGTTTGAACCCAGGAGTGTGAACAGTAGGTTGGTTGTGATCGTCCGGGTTAGAGTAGTCTCCAGAAAGACTGTTGTTGGTGACTGACGTTTCGACTACCTGAGCGGAAGTCATCTTCAGAGTCAAGTGAAAAGTATTCGTCAGATGGCGACTTACACTGGAAAGCTGGTACACAAACTTAGAACGGAAACCACTCAACAGATGCCAACAACTACCGGCACCTTACAAACGACTGATAGATGACATCAAACGCAACCAAACGAACAATAGACTAATCAACAGGACAAAAGAACATCAACTGACCAATAACGAAACACAACCTAGCCGACTCGACCAACCATAGACCGACACAACGGACCAATCACTTCTACAACCAGAGACATATATACCGCCATCTGACGAATACTTTTCACTTGACTCTGAAGATGACTTCCGCTCAGGTAGTCGAAACGTCAGTCACCAACAACAGTCTTTCTGGAGACTACTCTAACCCGGACGATCACAACCAACCTACTTGAGAGGTCTGGAAGCAAAGTAAGGAAAATCCCAGAAGTAAAGCTGGTGTTACACTGGTCGATTTGCAACGCCGATTTTAACGGCGTTGCACGTTTTTGAATCGCTTTCAAAAACTTGCAACGTGTTGCAGCACTGCAAACATCGCGAAAAATCGTTCGCAATGGGGTGTTACACCTCAACGATTTTTAGTGCAACATCGAATCGTTGCAAATCGACCAGTGTAATACCACCTTAAGGCTTTTTAGGAAATTACCTTGTTTCCCTAAATCGCGCCTTTGATGCAATTTTCATTCGCCGGAAGGCTCAAAATGATCGAAATATATTTCAACCGCGTTGCTCGCTAACAAATTATTCTGGAGACAAACTAACCCCAGTATGTTTTGTTTGAGAGCCGAAGTGAATTATTAGCCAATTTTCGACTTCCGCCTTTATAAAACTTACCCATAATTACCCACACATTAAGAATTTTGAGCACAGTGCAAGTGTTAAAAATAGGAACCCGCTGGGTTAATGTGTCTAAATAAAACACTCGCAAAAGTAAACAGGTTTACGTTAATACAAATTGATCACCATCCTAAAAAAGGTTTCTGTATCTCGAGGTTTCTCTTAGTAAAAGCTGACAAAAACCTGGGCTGGGCATTTTTACCTACCTCCTGGCTTCTGTCTGAATATAACAAACAACTAAATGATCTAACTACCTGGGATAGAAATGTCTTTATGTGGGATGGGGTTTAATAATCTCTGATCTGAAAAAGAATGAAGGAAACATTTAAATCTAGATTTAAGTTTATATTAGAATTGGTTAAAAATGTGATTAGGTTTAGATTGTTAATTAGTTGGTAGGTAGTGCGATCAAGTCCCGAGTATCAGCAACTTACTCCTGATTGGTTTCGAATATCATCGCACTTTTGTCGTGAGTCCGTGATCTCCACGAGCTGACCATGGTTACTTTTCATTGGTTCAGCGACCAGTTATCGATTTTTACGTTGCATTTTACGCACCCCATGGCATAGTGTATACTCGGCGCTGCTACTTCGAAGCGCGTAGACACAAAAACTAAATTTAATTCTGCAGGACTGGGCCTTCCAAGAAGGTATGGCCACTCAACACTTGATTTGGACAACAATTTGTCATGTTCAGATGCTGGAATTACAACACGAGTGTTTTACTGGAAAAATATACTGTGCGTAAAATTCATACGAAACTACACCCGGGACCCGAGTGTCTTATTTTCCATATCCTAACAATGAGAATATCGATGGCATATTTCCCGCTTTTGCACAGTTGTTTGTGCATTTTCTCGCAAAACACACGTGTCTATATAATAATACAGAGAAAATTTCACGGCGGCTCAGTTGAAGATATGGATCTCATTTTCTCGTGGTGAAAACAATATATATTTTATACTCATTCGCGCAACGTTCGTTCGTAAAATGTTGTTTTTACCACTTGAAAATAAAATTCATATCTTCGCGCCGCTGTGTAATATCCTCTATATGTCTACCGAAACTAACTTATTCGTAGTACGAATAAAAAGGACTGTTCCTACGTGCATACAAATGTGAAAATGTCAACTCACCTTCTTGTGGCATCTTCGCTTTTAGCAGTTGCTTCAATTCTGTTACCTCTTTTCCCAGGCACTCCAATTTTCCTCCCTGCTCCTCTACCTCTGCTTTTAGCTTCTCTGTGTCCTTTCTATCTACTTTCCTCTTCAGCTCCTCCGTCAGTGTGTCCATTGTATCTCCTTTCTTCTTCAGCTCCTCCTTCAGTGTGGCAATTTCCTCACTCTGCTTCTCCAGCTCCTCCTTCAGTGTGGCAATTGCCTCTCTCTGCTCCTCCAGCTTCTCCTTCAGTGTGTCGTTTTCCTTTCTTTTCTTCTCCAGCTCCTTCTTCAGTGTGGCCATATCCTCTATCATCTTTTCCAGCTTCTTCTTTAGTGTAACCACTTCCTTTTCTTTCTCCTTCAGCTTCTCATTCAGCCCCTTCATTTCCTCATCTTTCCTCTCTAGCTCCTCCTTCAGCCTCCACGCTTCCTCTCCTTTCTTTATGCACGTGGCACCTCCTAAGATTTAAAAGCAAGAAATTTTGTTCTGCCAGTTTTTACTTTTTCAAATAGCCAAGCAAATAAAGCAACTTTGACCTAGCTGTCGATAAATACATAATAATAATAATAATAATAATAATAATAATAATAATAATAATAATAATAATAATAATAATAATAATAATAATAATAATAATAATAATAATAATAATAATAATAATAATAATTCTGATCGGCTGGGCTAAATAACACTGATCGGCTGGGCTAAATTGTAGGCACACGGCGTTATCAGTTTTCGAGACTTTCCTCTCAGGAAATAGTTTGGTGCAGCCGCCATGTTGGTGTACAACTTTAGTACACCAACATGGCGGCCTGGACCTCAATTTTATTCTGTGCTACTTGAAACATTTGCCATCCATTTCTAAAAGATTCTGGAAGGATAACATTCAGATTAACACAAACAATAATTCTAGCGGTGAAAAACCGTGACACACGGTTTTATTGTTATGTCCAATGATACTGAAGTTTACATTTACCCAGAATTTAGCATGAAGACTTAACTCACATTCTATAAAATATAAAATACTAGAAATACGATAATCACAGATACCCCCTCACTCTGCCATTGATTGGACTTTTACTTTGTTTTACCGAAATGTGGACTCAATCTTTTCTTCGAAGTCAAGTGCTACACGCAAAGGAAGGAGAAAAAGAGTCGATTCGGCGAAGTCAAGTGCTACACGCAAAGGAAGGAGAAAAAGAGTCGATTGCGTGACGCCGTACGTATTTCACACGGTCGGCACGTCAAATTAATTCATACAGTCTACCAAGCAACGTTATCAAAATTGAATACTTAAATTTCGAAGCTGGTTGGCCGCCGTAGTACGGGAAAAAAGGAACACTAATTTTCCAATTTTGAATCCATAGGCAGCACAATTAAATAGGCTTCCTGTGCGATTTTTTTTGCTCTGGACTGCATGCACCAGACTCAGGCATGCATATTTAATGAGCTCGAATTGTTTGCATGTGAACCCGGTCAAAACAGCATGATTTCTCCCAAAATCAAAGCAAAACTTGAACGGTTTACTTCAAATTATACACGGGCTTGTGAACGATTCGCGCTGCAATCACCGCGTCTCTGATTACAGCATTTGTTACAGTTTTAGTCTTAACAGAAAAAAATAAGACATTTGACTAAATCATTCAAGACTCCAAGTTCTGATTGCTCTGAGCGAATACGGTAGCCGAAACTGGCGACAGAAGCGTATTAAAACAATACTTCGATGGAAAATGATCAGCATACAGATTTTTAAAATACATTTTTGAAGTGATCGAGTTACACAAGATACGGGATAGAATATATTTGTCACGGTGATTGTTCGATTTTCACTGACTGACCTTTGTTGCTTGTCCTTTCTGAATAAGTATCTGAGTTTAACACAAAACGGCGTCTGAAGCTCCCGATTTTCTTTCAAGCGCTGTTCCCTTGCGGAGCCGTTTCTTCGGCACGCTTCCGTTCATGATACTGTTGGTTATAACATGTTTGTCGTCTTTTCTCTAGACGTATTTGGCGCTGTTCGATCGTTTCACGATTCCGCCTTGCCCGTGCCTGTTCCCTTCTCTTTTGAAGACGAGCTTTGCGAGACCGTTCTGTGTCATGTTTTCCAGTTTTCAAATTCATTTTCGTGAACGCATTTAAGAGGCAGTCTCTGTAAAAACCACCCGGCGACTTTCGGGTCACAAATGGATTTCGCTAATTTTCTCCCTACAAGTCAACATTAATAATGGTAATAGGACTGAGTGGAGTCCGATTCGGTCTGTAATCATACGAGTGATTACGAAATCGGACGACCGCGCTTCGCGGGAGTCCGATTTCGTAATCACGAGTATGATTACAGACCGACATCGGACGACACGAAGTCCTCTTACCAATTAATCATAAATATTACAATTTCCGAGGAAAACACCAAACGAAAGGGGCTTTATTTGTAAAAGTACAAGCGCAAAAAAATATAACCACGTGATCTTTTCTCAAAATAGTATGCAAATTTACATCGAGGTGTCAATCAAACAAACACCAAATATGCGAAGCAAACGGACAAGCAACGTTGCCACTGTTCAAAGTTCTGTTCGGCAGCAAGTAATCGCCAAAAGTGTGCTAAGTTTATTCAGAATCAGAATCAAAGATTACTCGACGACGCTTTGGCCTTGGCTTTTCGGTTGCCGTTGACGATTCTGAGCTGTTGTTGTTGAACACGCAGTTATTGTAGACTTGGATTGGTTGTACATTCTGATTCGCGCTGAAAACCTGCGGCATTTGAGGCCAGACCTGACTTGTATTTGGAGCTGATGATGATACAGCATCGGTAGTACTAGCACTGGATTTAGTATGGCCACTGACAATGTGGGACAGTTGCCTTCTTTCGTCTTCAGTCACTTCATCATAGGCGTCGAGAGATGACTCTCTTGCCCGTGACTTGAATGATCTTGTGCCGTGGCTGACCTGCTTTCTTGAGCTTGGCCACGACTGTCTTTCTGGCCGAGTGATTGGTGATCTTTTTCTTGTACTCGGGAGGTAAACAGCTGGCCACAGACTTCATTATTTGGCCGATGCGGTGCTCGCCCATGCGGACCTTTGAATACCAGACTGCTGTCGCTGGACGTGGTATAATGGTCAAGTACAGCGGGCCAGAGGTTTTCAATGCTTCTGGCCGATGGCCCAACCACTCCTCGAAGAGTCGGACCGGATCTCTCTCTCCTCCGTCGGTCGACCACATTTGCTGAGGAGAATGGCGAGTTGGATTTCGCAGCCCACCCTGTCTTGTTTTAGTGGGATTTTCCTTGAATTCGACCACTTTGCTCCCATCTGCGTGGCAAGAAATGGTGAAATCCTCTACGTAAGCATCATAATGATCCTGCCTGCCTCGCATTCCCATGATTTCAGTCAAGTTCTTGAAGTTGACGTTTGTTAGAGCAGCCCCATTATGGTTGCCCAGAGTGCCGTGGCTCCGAAACTCTTCTTCCTCCGTTTCATTGTACGGTTGCGCCTTGTTAGGACGTTTCCCTTTCCCTTGGCGCCGAAGCTGTTTTGCCTTGCATTCCAGGGTTTGCTGTGACTGGTAGAACTCTCGTCCAGTGGCAATACTGACAGGATAGTTATTTTGCTTCAAGTATCTGTCGAGGGACGCCTGCATAACTCGGAGCGATTCTGGCTCGTAGTCAGTTCCATCTTGCTTCCGAATTTCTGCATAGAACCTGGTCAGGAGGCTATCCAGTGCAACAGGGTTGTAAGTTTCCATGTTGCTGTTGGTGTTTCTTGCCCTGCACCAGTTTCTCCACACAGCCATCCATGTTTTTGTTGTGCGAGCGGTGTTTTTGCTGGAACCGGCTTCGCGTATTTCATGGATTTCTTCTTGTGGTACAACAGGAAATCTCGTCTCGTCCACAAACTGGGGAGGAAGGGACGCCTCAGTGGCATTAGTGTTGTTGTGTTGTTGTCGGGACACCTCCAGGAAAGGCATTCGCTGTTCTCCGTGAAAACTTTGAACATCGGCAGAACTCAGCAGTGACGAGAAGTTGAGGCCAAAGTTTGGGTCGTTCTCTTCATTCTGGAAATTTAACTCGGTAAATGATGAACTAGCAGGCAAGTAATTTTCCTTCTCATAACTTTGTTCGAAATTTTGATTAAAAATGTTGTACAAACTGGAAAAATTCTCCATTTTGCAACAATATATTTTGCAAAAAGTTTCAAAACTCAAGTAAGGTTACTATGGTTACTTTGATTCTTATCAAGCTTGTGATTGGTGCATTTAAATTTCCCTTTTATTTATGATTGGTTATGCCAACTGTCCGATTACAAGACAAAGAAGTGTCCGATTACAAACAAAGTATCCGATTAATGAATAATCGGGGGGTTTATGAACCAATCACATTCGAGGAAATTGTAATATTTATGATTACTATGGAACTCACAAAAGTGAAACCCTTTCGTCTGAATTATTTCCGTGACTTCCGAAATTGGACAAAATGACCTTGACCCCTTGTCAGCCGTTTTGGCGCCTGTTGAATTCTGAAAATCAGGCAAGTTCGATGAATCGCTTTGTGAAAAGTATAAGATCCCGAGCTTTAAAATTTGAATCATCAGGAAGTTTGGAGTCCTTGCTTTACACAGGTGAGTTCAAAATCTCATTGCCTCTAACATCTGCCGAATACGAGACCGAATGTTCGACCTACCCAAGGCTGTGTTTCACCAGGACCACTTTTGACCATTTTGAAAATGGATTTGGCAAAAAGTGGGAAACTTTATTCCGAAGCACTGCCCATCAAATTAAAGTTTAAGGTTCCACCTACAACATTCTGCAGTAAAACCGTGTGGCATCGATCTGCTTCACTGTGCGGTGAGCTTCTGAAGTTCACTGACTTCGCACGTTTTGCCGTAAATTCGCCTGCTGGTCGAATGCCGCACTTGGCGATGTTAATCGCTGTAAATTTTTCCCGGGTAGCTCCAAAGTGTTTCAAACACCTGATAAAGCCTGCAGAGTGGATATTTGGTAGATTTTTGCGAGTTTGAGCTAACATCTGCGAGTGCGAACTCGCGCGGCCGGCGTGCCAAAGGTCACGCACAACACAATTTGCCAGTCGCCGCTACAAACGGTGAAATTTAATAAACAAACACTCACTTGCAGAATATACATCCGGAAATACATCATTAGTGGTTTTGCTGCACCTGGTTTCAAAGAAACGGAAACTCTCTCTCCACACTTTCCTGACTGTGATTCTTGTCATGAATAATTTCTGTGTTAATTACTGATTGACAAGGGAGTGTCTAACACAATGGGACATGCCTATTTTAACAATGCAGTTACATCATGTAATTGCATCAACAAAACAGCTAGACCCCAATTTTGTCGTTTTCTACTTGGCACTTTTGAGAGATCATACTTGGTTTATACGACGCACAATCGTCGAATTTAATTCACACGAATTTAATTCCAGCAATTAAATTCGACGTTACGGCGACGTCTAAATCGAATTGTATTCGTCCGAGGAATTAAATTCGTCCAACACGCATTATCCGTCATGGCCACACGGATACAACGTCTGAAATGCGTGTTCGATTTAGACGTCGCAGCAACGACGCATCGATCGAATGAAATGCATAAATATTACACAAATTATTTTAGTCGATAGCACTGAGAATGAAGGAGGATTCACACATGGAATTAAATTCGTCTGCATTAAATTCGTCGTATGAATTGGAACGACATTTACGTCGTCTAATCGACGAAGTTAATGTGAATTAAATTCGTGTGAATTAAATTCGTCGATTGTGCGACGTATAAACCAGGCCTTACGCAAAAACAAAACTGGGTATATTACGCAGAAAAAAAATTATGGGCATTTTGCTGATGACAGTAAGTTTCTCGTACGCAGTTTATGGTCTTGAGTTAAACTTTGGCATGCGTATGTACTACACGGTCTTTTTTTTTCGCCGATCACCGCGATCACCAACTTTTATGTTTGTATGTTTTCTGTTATAGATCACTCTCGGAAACATGAACATGTTGAAACTTCCTGTTCGATTTTTCTAATCAGATCGGCCTTTCTGTCTCTTGACAGTCTTTATTTTTACCATACCGGGTGCGAGAATCCGCAGTGTCAACTCCTGACTCCTTCAACCAAATCTCTTCTTCTACCACAGTCTTGTGGCTCTTGCGACAGCTGTTACATATGGCTGGAAAAGGTTGCAGTAAACAGTTTCAGTAAACATAAAAGTTAGCAGCACTTTCAAGATGACGTCGAAACTAACTTCCGGCCCTTTCGTGTTTGTCTAATGGCAAATGTTCAATGCGCATAACGAATAACACAACGGTGTGGCATCTGAATAATCAGTAAAAGTAGCAATTGTAGTAGTAATTATGACAACAACAATAATTATATATATATACTCCTTTCTGGTCAATTTTGAACACCGTTTACACTCGCTTGTAAGAAATACACGGCATCCCAAAAGTTAACATCGTGCCGACTTTTTGCGGGCACGGCACCTCTTAGTTTCGCGTCTAAGCGTGGCAGTCCAAACTTTATTGATGTGCTGGTGCACAAAATTTTAGGGGTGCCGTGACTACCTGCGAAGGCAATCTCTGCATTGGTAAACAAGATTACCGTGCCGTTTTTTTTTTTTTTTTTTTTTTTTTTTTTTTTTTTTTTTTTTTTTTTTTCAGCGCTGTGAATGGGGGACACTACACACATTCATTTATAAACACATGTACTGGCGACTTACGAGATCCAAGTTTGAGGACGGTTCCGTGGATTCGGAATACATCCTTTGCCATTTGTAGAGTGACAACGTGGCTGCTACTTCTCACTCTTTTTAGTCTGCCTTTTGGCGCTTTATGACCAGGGTACTGACACGTTGTTCTTGATCGTGTCCAAAACTTCCCAAGATTATGCCGGTGGCGCGCGCAAACCCACATACAGCTGATTTGAGCCTCGGTCAAATCAAACAGACCAGCCCTGGCCAGGATCAGCTGGTACTCTGTCAGCACTTCATTTGACAAATTATACGAAGCCAGATGTTTGCTTACGTCCGCCTTGCAATCCAACAGTTTGATAACATCTGTAATTCCCCTTGAAGTACCACAAGAGGAGCCCTTTTTTCTCGAAAGAAAACAGTTTGACATTGCACTCATAATTATCCGGAAAAGTTACATCGCAATTTTCAATACTCTGTGTTTGGTAAAAGAAATTTTTCTTGTTATTCTTTCGATCTAAAAATAGGCATGTCTCATTGGGTTTGGCACTCCCTTGTCAATCACAACACAAACACAGAAATTATTCATAAAAAGAATCACAGTAAACGAGAGTGTGGAGAGAGTATACGTTTCTTTGAAACCAGGTGCAGCAAAACCACTAATGATATATTTCTGGATGTATATTCTGCAAGTGAGTGTTTGTTTATTAAATTTCACCATTTGTAGCGGCGACTGGCAAATTGTATTGTGCGTGACCTTTGACACGTCGGCCGGGCAAGTTCGCACTCGCTGATGCTAGCTCAAAACTCGCAAAAATCTATCAAATATCCACTCTGCAGGCCTTAGCAGGTGTTTAAAACATTTTGGAGCTGACTAGGAACAATTTACAGCAATAAACATCGCCAAATGTGGCATTCGACCAGCAGGCGAATTAACGGCAAAACGTGCGAAGTCAGTGACTTCAGAAGCTCACCGCACAGTGAAGCAGATCGATGCCACACGGTTTTACTGCAGAATGTTACAGATGGAACCTTAAACTTTAATTTGATGGGCAGTGCTTCGGAATAAAGTTTCCCACTTTTTGCTAAATCCATTTTCAAAATGGTCAAAAGTGGTCCTGGTGAAACACAGCCTTGGGTAGGTCAAACATTCGGTCTCGTATTCGGCAGATATTAGAGGCAATGAGATTTTGAACTCATCTGTGTAAAGCAAGGACTCCAAACTTCCTGATGATTTAAATTTTAAAGCTCGGGATCTTATACTTTCGACAAAGCGATTCATCGAACTTGCCTGATTTTCAGAATTCAACAGGCGCTAAAACGGCCGACACGGGGTCAAGGTCATTTTGTCCAATTTCGGAAGTCACGGAAATAATTCAGACGAAAGGGTTTCACTTTTGTGAGTTCCATAGTAATGTTGACTTGTAGGGAGAAAATTAGTGAAATCCATTTTTGACCCGAAATCCGCCGGGTGGTTTTTACAGAGACTGCCTCTTAAGTACAATTGTTGCTTCGTTCAAACCTTTTTTGACCTCGCTTTGACGCTAATCGATAATTATTATTACGTCATTGCCTTAGAGGTGCCCGATGACAGACTGACGAACATTAAATTTCGAGATGGCGACTCGCTTGGAGTCTCCAAACAAAGCGAATTTGCTGCATTAGCGGCGTGATTATTATCCTCACTTCGCTCGGGGACTAGAAATACCATAATCGCAGATTTCCCCTCGCCCTGGCATGGATGCTTTACTGAAGTTTTGACGCAAACACATCTTGGAAGTCAAGTGTAGGGCGCAAAGAAAGGCGAAAAAATATCGCGTTGAAAAACAATCCTTGCGTGACGCCGTACGCCTTCTCGCGGTGAGGACATTGTCGCGCCAAAGTAATTTAAGCTGTTTGCTTGACCGGCCGTAGTACGGAAGAATGAACACTAAATTTTAGTTTTCCAGTTTTGAATTCATTCATTTGCAGTACAAATAAATAGGCCTCTGTGCGATTTATTTGAAGTCTGAAGTGCATTGAACCGTGGCATTGTTTAGAGCATGCATATCTATGAGACAAAATTGTTTTGTACATCAAAACAGCCTACCAAGAATCGAAGCAAGACCTGATAGGTTTAATAAAAGAAAACAGTAACTCAGTCTGACTAAATCACTCTAGACTCCATTAGTTCAGGATTGCGCTGAGCGAATACGCTCAAACTGACGACAGAAGCGTATTAAAAGCTTCGAGAGAAAATGATCAGCATGCAGATTTTATTATTTTCTTGAATGATCGAGTCAGAGGATACGTGATAGAATAATAATGTACTTGCAATTTGTCACGGTGATTGTTCGATTTCCACTGACTGCCGACCTTTCTGAATAAGTACCGATTGGGACTCCTTAGATGCCTTAAAGAACCGCTTACGATACTGATCCCGACCGCTTTCATGCACTGTTGTCTTTGCGGAGTTCAGTTGTCTGCTGTGCCCACTTTTGCTTCTGATACTCTCTGTCATATCATCCTTTTGTGGCAGCAATTTCTGGTCTCTGGTTTTGTTTTCGGAGGCTTTGTACTTCGGGTCTTTGCTCAAGACAGATTTTCTCCTCTTCGATTGTTTCACGCTTGCGCCTTGCCCTGTCATACTCTCTTCGTTTTTGAAGACGAGCTTCATTTAGTTTTTCAGCTTCCAAATTCATTTTTGTGTCTACTGCTTCGAAGAAGCTGTAGACACTATGTCGTCGAGCGTGTGAGTAATGTAATGTAATTAACGTAAGAATCGATAAATGGTCGCACGTTAATATTCGGAACCAATGAAAGGATCCGCTGGATTGCCGATTATACACGAACTTCGCTATTGGTCGAAGAAACAATGACAGGGCGGCGAAGGCTGGTTCGTGACAAGCTCGTGATCACGAGAAACCCATGAGGTCACAGCATTTTCAGCGAGGTGATCGGGTTTGTGAATATTTCATATGAATCGCTTCAAGCTTACCAGGATAACTTGCCACAGCTTTCGAAATATGTGTCAAACCGGTCAAACGAAAGGTATTTCAGTGTTGTGAATCGACGAACTTGGGGTCAACTGAACCGTTACGGAGTTAGAGCGACGAGTAATGCCTTGCCGAGGGAAAGCTGTGGACGCTTGACGCTGATACGCAGAACAACATCGAGCCCCTTTTGGGGAAACTAAAGCCCCTTGTTAATTTTGTCTCAAATCACAGTTTTTAAAAAGTCGAAAACGCTGTATCATATGTTTGTGCCAAAATGTAAGGGTTAGGCAAACAAGCCTGCATGTTCAAGTAGCTGTAAGACAGCTTAATAGCCTTATCTCATCTTGGAATGCTTTTAGAACATGATGCCCGGTATTATTTTCGGCTATCTGCAGTGCCCACATCCATCTTCCATTTGGTCATTTGCGTACGAGTTAAAATAAATATATATTTTAATACTTGAGCCTAGTTCTGCTTGTCGTTACTAATTTTATTTGGACGGCTGTGGGGTGAAATGTTTACAAAAACCGCCAATGGCAACTGAATAGTCATATTTCCTATCAATGGCTACTGCATCCTCAAGCACCTTCATCTCCGGGAACCTATATTTCTCCAGTAGTTCAGCCTCGCTTCGCGGCGCTTTCGGAATCGAGGTAATGCAAGTGCTTCTTTGTACTGATCCGAGTTTTGTTCTGTGAAATGCCTTCAATGTCTGGGCATCATTCCCTCTGTTCCTGCATTAAGTGTGTGCGTTTTCCCTATTCTTAAATTTCCCCAGTTTCCCCAGAAAAAAAAATCGTTTCTTATACAACAGTTTAGCGTAAACACAGATGTAGTAACACAGATGAGACGCGACATTTCGGCAGCGGGCCAGCTGATTCAAGCTAACGGAAATACGTCACAAATTATCTTGTGGTGCAAGAGGGTGGCCTGTGGCAAATGCCATTTCTTTATTCAAAAATTAGAAGAAAAAATGCAGTAGACACATGCACCTCACAGGTGCCTATTTTCTTTAAGGCAGAGCGAATCATTCGACATTCGTTCAAACTTTAGTTCAAATCTGTCAAATTTTATCCGACGCACGCATCCTTTATAAGGAATGAACTGCCTTATAAGGAGTAGAATAGTTTTCCGTTAGTCTTTACATGAGATGTTGTCTGCCCCTTGACTGACTGACTGACTGACTGACAGACGCACATTCACTCGATCAAAGCTGTCACGGTTAGTAACCCCTCGCTTTGCTTGGGGGATAACTGTCATCAACCTTTTATGCCTGCAAAAAGTTTAGGTTTTGGTCTGGATAGTACATCGGGGGGAAGCTGTCAATTGTCAATTTGCTCCAAACTGTGTCATAGTCAGTACAGCTTAAATTAAAGTTCTCTTTAACAAGTTAGTGTATCCTAACAAGTAAGAGCAAGCACTTCCCAAGCACACAGAGAGGATCTACTCATACACCAAAAAACACATAACAGTTTCCAGCCTAAGACCCTCTGCATGTTCTTGGTGATTGTTAGGGACCCCAGAACAACATGAGCTCTCAATCTTCTCAACTCACCTCCCGACTGCAAGATGTTCAGTTGAAGTGTCGTCTCTTGTCCCAGTTCCATAACTTCCACCAACATCTCCATTTTGTTAAAGCAGTCATTGAAGTAACATTGGGTCCAGTCATTCCTGTTATAGTGCGCACACGCGTTTCGCACCTTTCGTACGGAATCGATAGTTTGAATAGAGCTTGATGTGGAGAGAAAAAATGGTAATGCAGGTGCTTTGGAGTAGTCAAGAAGCCACAGCAATGCAGCTAGGTCTACAGCCTCAAAGCCATTGACACGATTCGCCATGTGACCTGGGAGATGAACCTTGACCAGGTCTACTGCATCATTAATGGCGTATTCGTAGTTCTTGCGACCCCGTTCGCTCCTACCAAATGTTGCATTGTTGTTGTTAATATTTTCATATGCCAGCCCTTGCAGCTCTGCATATACATCACACGTACACTCTTCTTTGTGTTTACCTTTACGCTCACATTGACAAACACAGTTCTCATACGTTAGGTTTTTCAGATTGCACTTGGAATTAAGTTTGGTGTAATAGTCTTTGAACTTTTTTTCCACATAATGTTGCAGTTTTGGAGCCAGAACGTCGTTTAAGGATCTGTCTACTGCCAGATATCGGTGCAGCTCCTCATTCACGTCGGTGTAAAACTCAGCCACTGCAAAACGTAAAGTGACAGTTAACTCAAGTCTAAAGCTGCACTTACTCAAAACCTTTACCAGAATTTCACTGGTTTCTGCCCATAAATAATATATGCAGTCTGCTGCTAAGTTAGGAATTGAAGTAAACACAACGTCATCCCAAGGGAAATATATGAAGGAAAATCGAAGCGCTCTCAAACTTTTTCCCACCGAATACCAAATAATTTGCTCGTGTGTGTTTGGATAACACGAATTTAGGTAACTATTAACACAACAACACATTTGGAACGATGTTCCAAGATCAATAACAGTGCAGCCACCTCCTTAAATACGGGGGCGCACTATAAAAGGGCATAAACGGAGATCTCCTTTGGAAAGATTTTAATTAAACAAAATGTTGCCGGTTATAAAGCAATGATGCCAACAGTCTTTTAGAGTTTCCACGCAACAACATACAAAAATGATCAGAAATCAAAACTAAACCCCTCGCCAATGTATTTGTCCGGTCGAGCCAACGATAGCCTGACTAAACCGTGAAATTATTTGTACTTCACAAACACAATTATAATTCTGTTTGAAGTTACTCAAACAATGAATTGCTGCCCTCAAGAGAGTTGACCAAATAAGGCCTTCTTTACAGGGGATCACACCACCACAGGAAACAAGTAATGTATCCACACTTGGGTCGGTAAAAAACCAAGGTGGCTGGAAAGAGCCCGCGATTTGAAAATAAGCCGCCACGCTGAATCTGTTGTTCTGCCTATTGCTGACAAAAACAACATAAAGACGCACAATCCTAACTTGTAAACTTAAATCTTGCTCTGTAAAACCGTTTGTTTAGTTCACAGTTCTGCCGAGAAAAGCGAGAGTGGCTTGAATGCTTTCTTCAGTCAACCATTTTGTAGCTTCTCGACACAACACGCTTTTTCTACGAAATTGCTAAAATGAAAATAAGTTTAGGAAAAACATTTACTGGCTCCGACTAAAGTTTCCCATGACGAACTTACACAATAATCTAATTTCCACGGCAGTTTGTCGCAGTGCTTGTAAAAAAAGCGGGAAATCTACCAAAATGTCGGTGCCTGGCTTTGACACATTACATACCGCGATAACAATGGCCACTTGTTTGAATGTAGTTTTGTTACGCTTCTAAAATTGATCGTGCCCAAATTTGGAATAGAACTTTGTTTGGAAGTCTACTGTTGACACAGAACCAGGGAGGGATACATTGATTCCTATAAGCTCAATCACTTTGTGAGACAAGAGTTTAAAATCTACAGTAAGGGACTTTCATTATTTAGTTAATTCGCATGGAATAAAGAAAGATGGCCTTCCCGGGCCATTACTCTTAGTCGAAACGAGTGGAAGTAATAATGCTTGGGACGGTTTTGACGTAGTTTGGCTTGTTGCCAGTTGACCAAGCATTCTGACCGTCCTATCAGCAGGTCTACATGCAGGAGAATATCCGAGTTTTGACGTTGGTCACCAGCATCGAAGCTATGACTCAGGATTCCCTCCGTCCTCTCTAGTACACTGTTCAGAAAGCCCTCCAAGGTTTCAGTTTTTCATCATTTAAACTCATTCCCAGGGCTTCGTGAAATTGATCGCTCGCTCGACCCAGCCCTCAGGTACCGGATTGAATTGAATAAACTCGCGGGATTAAATTTAACACCTCTAGAAACATTAAATTGAATATATGATTATTACTTTGAAATTGAATCAATAGAAAGATTCAATTAAATCAATATTTATTTATTGAATATTACTACGAATGAGCAGGAATAGTCCCTCCTCTGGTGTAGTACAAAATGTCATGGCGCTCGGACGTACTGTTCACCCGCATCTACCGAGACCGCCAGCTACGCAGACTAATGCAATGCGGGAAAGCTCTGGAGGGGCATCGCATTCTTGGCGATAAATATTAGCGAGGAAACATTTTGTTTCAGTAACATCTGTTGACTCTACTTACCTATACCAGTATTCTCGTGGAAGACTGGATAAAGTGTACCACTACCATTGGAATTAGACAATCCAAGTACACCTATGACTGTGTCCTTTCTGTCCAGCTGAATAATGATTGGCGCTCCTTTGGCAAACGTAAGATCGACGTTCTGCTTCTGGTTAATCAGTTCATATTGGTCACTGTTTTTCTTAAGCTGAAAGTTCAGCTGTACAACCAAGCCCTGATTCACGAAAGTGTAAGCTGAAAAACTTTGTTGAACATCTTGGCGTTCTTCAATAGATAGTTGCCGCTCAATTAAATTCAAGCATTTTGCTGGCGAGGAACTTAACTGATAATAAACAATTTCATCTCCTGAAGAATTGTCCAACTCAAATTCGTACACATTCTGGTGTCTTTGAGACGCATAACGGAAGCGACTTGCCATTAACCCTGCACCAGTCTCTCCAACTTTGTTCCATGACAAAAGGTAATACTCCTCAGTACCGTTTGATGTTTTTGAAACGGCGCATGCTGTTCCTGTCCTACTCCCGTTTTTTTTTTTTACCTCAAAAAGAGATTTATGTCTATTTCTGAGGGTTTTATCACGGCTTGGTGTGGTGGATCCATAATAGCCAAAAGCTTCTCTAAAAGTGGTTTCTCTTCTCGCAGGCGGCTCATTTGGCATATCACTAATTGAGAGATCATTATAAAGCGCATTTGAATATATACACATAGAATTTGCACTATATAAATACATAATTATCATCAGGCATGAATGCAATTAGATGGCAACGCTAAAAGTACAGACAAAAAATATGATACAAGTCACCATATCTACAACTGGTTCAGTATATACAACACAAATTTAGTAGCAAGCCTCCTATTTTCTTATTTTCCAACAAACTATGGCAAAAAATTAAGGCTTTTACTGATTACGCGCGCGCGACAAATTTGCAACCGGAAATAACGCAAGAGGTTTAAAGGAATTTGTGTAATTGTGTCTGAGACATATCTTCCAATAGAGTTTTAAGTTTTTCTTGTTGCTGAAACTATTCTGCAAAACATTAAATGTTTCACTTTAGAGTTGAAAACCTTACCAAACGTACCAATTTTAACACACGACGTATGAAACAAAACACTTTGTACCAACGACTTAATACCAAAGTGAAACACAAATGCTCACCAGTGAACACTGCTAAAACGAACTTCGTAGCTTTCTTTATGTTGTCCAGTACAGCTGCTCGTGTTACCGAAACAAGTCAGGCGCCATTTTGTTTTAAATCGGAAGTCGCCCGGGCGTGAATTTAATAAATTTCCACTGGTTTGCTGTGGTGTGGACTCTTATTTACCACGATTTACGTCATCACATGGTCAAAATGTTGTGGACTCACGAGGCGCTTCGCCGAGTGAGTCCACAACAAATTTTGACCTTGTGATGGCGTAAATCGTGGTAAATAAGAGTCCACACCACGGCAAACCAGTGGAAATTTGTTTTTTACCACACTATTTAGAAATATACAAGAAAATTTCGCTGTATTTCGTTGCAAAACGTGACATGCTGGCGTCACATCGTTGTCTGGACTCTTATTTACCACGGTTAATAGACCAATCAGAGAGCGAGAAACTAGTGTGTTGTGGTAAAAAGTGCTTTCGCGCGTTGTGATTGGCTCCTCAATCTCGGAATATTCGGCGTTTTCCACCAGACCCCAGACCCCGGAGTATTGCGCAATATAGTGAAGTGAGCTCGCGGCGTGAGTTGCGTCGAGACCAGAATATACTAAAATGGAAAGTAGGGACAAGAGTGGAACTCCCAAGAGAGACTTCCAGTTTCTCACCAGAAAAATATCACACAGTATAGAGAACTTGGCTGTTGACACCTTGCTCAAATGAAGCCTGATTAAACTATAAATTATCATTACAACACTCATACACTTGCTTCTTAAAGGAGAGCGACCCTGAATTTTGAGAATGCGTTACATATCTTTTTATGCACAATCGATTTTTGACAGTTTGACCTCGAGTCTTATTTCTAACCAGAGGCCACGATTAATCCAGCCTTCGCTTCAACATTTTTGTGTTTTCTTTTATTAACTGAATACGTTTCTTCTGTCAGGCGAGTATTCGTGTTCTGTAACAAATATAAAATTGAAAGCGAGGAATGTAACACGACAATTGTTTTACATTATTATTGCGGTTTTGTTCACAGTCATTTGTGACTGCAAACTCAATGCTCAGGACTATTTCGGTGTATTTTTCATATCTGGTATACAATGACCATTGCGAAACAAAGGCTACATGATCGAATGAAAGAAACATTTCAACAGGCAATGTACGATAAGCAGAAGAATGTTATGAGGCAACATATGTCATGCACAGAGTAAAGCATAAATCGTCATTGTTTTGCGGCTAAAGCTCATCGTAGCTTTGGTTTCCGTTTTCGGCCTGTTATCTTTCCAGAAGTATTTCGTGCCGCCACAGAAAGTTTCGTCGGGATTAAATTTTTAGCGCCGGGCGACAGAGAAATTTGCAATCCCCGAGCGGTATCCATCAAACATTTGTTTACGGCTATTCTCAAAGCTTCCGCGGCGAACTTAAGAACACAAGCCATAATCATTCCCTAAAATCCAGTTTATCCGTACATGTTCCACAGAGCCCAATGGTTTTGAGTTTGGATATGATGCAGTTAGCTTTTACACACAAGTAACGAGCAATATTCACTGGCCACATCTCGAGTTGTTTAGCAAAGTCAATCACATACATTACATACATATTTTTATTGATGCTCCCCTCAAGGGGCTTTTTAGCAACAATTATTACTGTGGAGTACAGGCACTGAGAGTGGTCACTGCCAGAAATTTGTTTACGTCCTCAGTGGTTCTTTTACGTCCCCCTGTAATCAAGTATAGAAGTATAGGGAGACGGTACCGCCATTTTACGTAGTCATCCGAGCCACGTGAAGATCTTACCATTTGCTGATAAAAACAAAGGCAGCATCTTCTCCTTAGTTATTGTAAGACCCCGAGTGCTGGTCCGGCCGGGGTTCGAACCCGCGACCTCCTGCATGAAAGACCGGCACTCAACCAACTGAGCCAACCGGGCGGCGATTTACGTCATCTTATATCACGTTATAATATGAACCAATCACCGTGTGCTGATTCTCGACCCAGAAAAAGGAAAACAAAAAAATCCTCCATTTTTAAGCTCGCCGCAGCTGCGCTGCTCGCGAGCAACAAAGCTAAAACAAACACACTCATTTAAAATTCATGAAATGCACAAAGATTGTATTCTCTCTTCTTCCACTCTTATGAATATAATGAAAGCTGGCCACAGATAATATAAAAGCAAGCATGCATGGAATTTATCACCTTTTCACACGCCGGAAACAGATAAGTGACCGAAAAATGCGATCGAGTGCAGTCTTTCGCCAGAGACATATCATACAGCATGAACAAGCTGATTGGACTTTGATCAAACTCCGCTCACTCTTGTGGTCGCAACACCTTGTGCCCTTCCCCCACAAAAACCACCACAAAACGGCTGCGAGCAGACTAGCCGTCTAACGTGTGAAATGTCATTACTTGACTGTCATATATAGTCAGTGTGCGATGTGACAAGCGTTTTCGAACTCTATTCTCGAAAACTTTAATTGAATTTTAAACATGCGAATGTTATTTGTGGCTAGCTTTCATTCAATTAATGCTTTACTGCGGCTCTTTGAGCATATAAGAGTGGGAGACGATAGAAAACAATGTTTGTGCATTTCCTGAATCTTAAATGAGATTACAGTGTGTTTGTTGCAACTTTGTGTTTACATTTATTTCGAATTTCAATATATTACGCAACACTCCGTACTCCGCACTCCACGTTTTCCACCAGACCGTTAAAACTCTTTGAATTCACCGCGTAACCAGGGAGACAAACACAACCAGCGGGAGCAAAACTTTGCGGTTCCACTAACAGTGACATTTGCTGTTTACACTGGTGTTAAGGCTCCAGTGGAACCGCAACCAATATTAGTGGTTTGCGTGTGACGTCATCAAAAATTATCTCGGAAGTTATGCATTCTACAAAACCAATACGTTGGTATTTTCTAAAATAACATAAGTTAAGCCTCCAAGCAAAATTCTGGGAAGATACGAAGTTTCTATCAAGAATTATTGATGTTTCAAATTCGTGACAACAAGGCCGTGTGTCACGCTTTCTGCCGCGGAAATCCTTGTGTTTGTGTGTGAATTTGAATGTTTTAATTCTAGAATCATTTAAAGAATGGGTGGGAAATGATTCCAAGCAATACAGAATCAAATTAAGAATCAAATCAGCTTTAGTTCGTGCCGCAAGAAAAAGGTCGCCATGTTGGTGTAAAGAAGCTGTACACCAACATGGCGGCTCCATACAAAGCCCTATTAAATTTCGTCGGAAATCAGGTCTCGATAAACTTACACCGCAGTGTGCAATTTCTCTATAATTTTGCCTAGTGAAGTATTTTCAACATATCTATCGATTTGAGACATCAAACTATGTTTGAGACCAATGATTTAGAAGATAATTTTCCGATGCCCGATCGTGCAAACCACCAATATAAGGCCCGTTGCAAACGTCGCGCTACTGTCGTGCCGAACTCAATGCAAATTAGTTCAAACAATGGATTTTGCTCATTTGCATTGAGTTCGGCACGGTAGTGGCGCGACGTTTGAAACGGGCCTAAGAAGAGAAGGTTGGAAACTTCTTTCGTCAGCACTGCTTAAGATTTAAACCGCCGAAAATCTCGAACGGATCAAAACACATCGATCGATTTACTTTTGATATTCTGTTTTCCGGTAAATTCCCAACACTTTCGATGTACTTTCGACTAATTTCATTAAATAGGAAGGTTATAAATCGCAATCTTTGCCGCCGCTTGCTCAATCTGGCCCGCATGCATGGACGCATCAGTGGCTCAACGGCGCAAGTATGTGCGACACGCATATTTAATGAGCTTACGGCTCCACGTGCGATTTACAGTAACAGATTCAAATTTCTCCTGTGACTCTCAAAACGAAAACTTGCCATTTCTTACGCTACAGTTTGAGCAACTCCCTTTGGAGTTTCTTTGGGGTCGAAATAAATACGAAACTTGGAGGTCCTACGAGGTTTGGTTTTCCTTATTATAAAAATGTCCAACGGAGGTCACTTACCGAATCGCCATGAGACAAAATGCCACAGCCTTTAGTTGGAAAGTTCAGTAACAAAACTTGCCCAGCCCACCCCCGTTACTGCGATTGTGCTTTTGGTTTTCACTTTATTTGCCCAAAAAGAAAGGAAAAAAGAATGAATCGTAACAAATTTGAAGAGAAAAACGGTTGGTGAAAACATAACTTGGAGCTAAACGCAAAATTGTACGATCTAGTCAAAGGCACAATCGCAGTGTTCACTAATTCCAAAATGAAACACAAATGCTCACTGTTTGCTCTATTCTCGGTTTCATTTGCTTTTCGCTCTTCGCTCCCGTCCCCTTTGTTGCCCCACACAAACTCTACATGTCTCTCTACCTACAATGTTTCCTACAATGTTTCCTACACAAGTACAAGCCCTGTCACGCACCCCATTTTAGCGCTGCAGCATATAATCACGTACTAACACACATATTTTAATTTATACTTCACTTCGCCATCCGCTGTTAATCTTAATACAATAGCACAGGTCAAAATACCCGCAGCACAATTTACACTATGTGCTGACAAAATTTCCAACCTTCTCGTCTGTGATAATCCCGGCCCAAAGTCTACCTAGAAGCGCAAAACATAACACACACCAGCGGGTAAGTAAACAGTTTTTGTTGTATGTCAGCACTTTTAGCGCATATTCTGTTATTCGTAATTTCCCATACAAACTCTCTTATAGCTTTGGCGATCTGTGGTTGAGGACCAAAGGTTGTCCTCCAGCATGGCAGCCATTAACTCGAAACACGAAATAAGGCTGATGTACAACTCAGTTTGATTCTATGTTAGTTACTTCACATATTTCGCAGTGCCAATTTTAAAATGTTTCGTGAAGGAAAACTTTACTCGGACACAAGCACCGATTTTAATCGGCCACGAGCGTGTCACACGGCTTTGTTGTCACGATACTCAAACGTCCATAGCTCCCGATAGAAATAGTTTTGTATCGACCCAGAATTTTGCATTATGTCTTGGGGCATAACAGTCTTAAACATTTTAGTGTATCAGACTTGTAGGATGCGTGACTGAGATGGTTTTTCGATGACGTCACATAAAACCAAGAATAAGGCGGTGACGAGCGAAGTACAGAGCCTCTTGGGCCGCTCTTTCGCGCGAGTTCATCCCTCTTTAGCCTCGCTCCGAGTCCCAACAGTACCTGGTGGCGCTGGTTGTTCAGAACATGCAGGAAGATTGATTCAAATGAAATATCTTTGTCCTCTATGTCATCGATGTTAACATCAGTGATTTATGCAAATCATCTAGAAATCGCTTCTTGCCAAAGTTAAGTTCTTGAGATTTCTAACGCAGATTTTTGTGCGAGCGAAAATGAGGTAAGCTGGTTCGAAGAATAGTGTAAATGAAAGAGTGATCGCTTATGTGAGCATCGACCATTACATATAAAAGAAACAGTGTCTGTGACGCGGGCGGCAGATGTAATAAAGTTATGATATTATAGATAGATTTAGTAAGTCGATGAGGTTGCGACCATCTCTGGGAAACTTACCCCCAACAAAAAGTTTAGGACTGGACTTTGCTCCGTTTTAAGTACCCTTGTGTCGTTGCAAACCGATGACAGAGAGCTTAAGCACCAGCAGGGCGGGAGAGGACGACGGCAACGTCGGTGAAACAAGGGTGTTTCTTTTTAGGAATCCAAATTTGGATCACAAATCCAAAAACAGATTATCTGTTTCTTTACTGAAATCCAAATCCGGATAATGAATCCATGTGATCCACACCTTGGACGGATTCACCGGATCATATCCAAAATTGGGTACTTTGAATCATGGATTCACCCTAAAACTCATTGCAAAATGCAACAGCCGCACGTAAATATGTGAAATTGACATGACTTCGGGGTCGTCGTGCTCTCGCGTGCGACTCCAAATGCTTCTTTTTTAGGCTGTTGTCAGGACGTGAACGACCATGCGATTTTCTTACGACACGAATAGTCTCGTGTAACTAAACCCTACGACTCGCTTACGTCTGTCGCATACGACTCGAAAGCAGTCGTAGGCTTTTAAAACATGTTTTAAAACCTTGCGACAAACGTAGACAAAAAAACTGTAGCTTCTGATGTCGTTTACTATTCTCAATGGGACTAGTCGTTGAAACTGATCAGCCATTTCTAACATATGAACAGAGAAACGAAACGCAAACAAAATATATAACAAATGGACTAAAAAGTAAACTTAAGCAGGAAATAAATTAAAATCTACCGATTTTCTCCAGTCGCCATGGATTAGTAAAGGTTCGCGGTAGACAAAACGTAAACACTAGTGGGGCATTGAAGCCCACAAACACACTAACCGGAAAGCGTGGTCACGCGAAATGGCGTCATGCGCGTTGACTACGTAAAATTTTTTCTCTAAAACATTTGGTTTATAAGAAATAAACGGAAGGAAAAAGACATGCTTACTTGTCTTTTATTCTCAAATCCAAGCTTTCCAAGCAACTCACAACTTCGCGTTGCCGGCTTGACGCGCAAATTTTCCGAGTGACGTCAATTATGTCTTTAACTGACAGATTTATAAATAGATGTAGTATGCCAATTCTTCTTTGAAAAAAAAAAAAAAAAAAAAAAAAAAAGAGGAAACTTGGGAAAAAGAAAAATAAGCGAGCAACGTTTAAAACACAGTCCTGATTTTGCCAAACAACTCCGCATATATTAATTGTCTGGTATGAACTTAGAATGTTTCTTCCCGCTTCTCCCCGTCGTTTGTAAGGAAGAAGGCGATTCGATCTACACGTGGAGTATGTCTTGTCTGTATGTCAGTGGAGGCAAAATCAGCATGGGTTCTATGAACGTGTTTTCTGTAGGAACGATCGCACCAAACAGACGGGAGACAAGGCTATGCATCAAACTCCCAAAGTCTTGTCGCAGTTACTTGGAAAAAAATGAGAAAGAAAAGATGCTATACTTTCTTTCGACGGTAAGCAGACACACTATTTGCTATGACTCAATCATCAAATTTTGTGATCGGGGGAGTTTCTTTTCCAGCAAAGTATTTCAAAACACTTATCTATTTGTTGGTTGATATTGTCATAGTTACAGGACATTGCCATTAGACCAGAGGACCCCGACCCAAGTGTAAACACAGAAGAATGCATAACCCCAGGCCATGGCAAGACTCCGACACTCCCTAAAATCAAGAAACCTTTAGACTATGTGTGTTGGTGCATCCTGATTGTTGCAAGTGTATTGAGCTTCACTGCCCCCCGTCTGCTGGATGTGACACTGAGAAAGTATTGTACAGATCGTGATCCAAAGAAGAAAAGCAAAGCAGAAGCATTTATATTCTTGCTATTATTTGTTTTTATTTGGGGTCTAGGTTCTATAGTCCCTACTTTAATATATGATATTAAGAGCACTGAATTCCCATGGTATGAAGCATATGCTTTTCATTTTTCGTTAACTGTATTCGGGATTTTTTTATTCCGTCTTATTTGGTGCTGTCGCTGCGAAACAATTTATGGCACAATTGCATACCCAGCTGTATTCATAGCATTCCACAATTTGTTTTGGATGGTACTGGGTGTAATCACTGAACCATTTTGGGCTTTTCCAGTTTTTGTGTCAGTAGTTGCAGTTGTGTTCGTGTTCTATTTCTTATTCTATCAGCTTTTTTACGCCTTTGACAATGTGTGTGAGCAAAAGCCAGCCATAGTCGTTACATTTGTGTCTTCGTTTTTCTTCGTAATGCTCATCCTCATCATACTTCTGGTTGGACAATCTTTCTTTGGTGAAGAGGGAGTGGTCGCAACGATTGTCATGAATGTGCTGGTCGGTATCACCACCTTTAGTTTTCACTTCTTCAGCAAGTGGCCTCCCAGACAGACTTCAGTAAAAATAGTCTACAAAGGCAGGGGATGATGAATTCAACTTGTGGGGATGACGATGATCTATAAATCACAGGTGTGCTAATAAACCCCTTTCATTTTCAAGTTTGAAAATTGCCAATCATTTTAGACAACAGCTAGTGTAAAAAAATGCTGTGAAATTAAGTTACAGTTCATCAGCTCTAAACCTGACCAAGCTATTAAAAGCCAATTAGCTATCCAAACTGTATGACAATGAATGAGAAATTCTCCTTTCAGAATTGAGAACTGTGCTCTTGCAAAACATACTCCATTCTGTATGATATATCTCCGGTGATAAACTGAAAGAACTTGTTCATTTCAGAGAGTAAAGTATTATGTAGGACAGATTATTGCTCACAATATTGACTTCATTATGTTTTACACATTTACAGTATGTGCATCAATCATTGTACTGACAGAAACGAATGAAACAGAGGACAGTAATAGGTAATGTTAATATAGGTAATCACATGATTGCAATTTGAAATAAATCAGGTGTAAATTTCTCAAAGACCACAAAATTGCACTCAAAATCATGTGATTACCTATAAATGCACATAACATGCATAAAATGATTTTCGTCAAATCTGTCAGCCAATTTGTTTCGTTTGGTTCAGCTGTCAATGATTTTTAATTTCAAAATTTTGCACTGTTAATTTCACATTTTTGCACTGCCAGAATGCAGACATTATTGTATGCAATCAGGGGCAAATTTAGGGGGGGGGGGTGGATTGGGTGGCTAGCCACCCCCCCTCTGAAGTGGCAAAAAAAAAGAGGGAATTTTGGGTAAATAAAAAATAATCAATCTGGACATGTGATTAAACCAGTGATAAAAATACACTCTTGATTTTCTCTTACGTGAGTTGGTCAATTCAGGAGTATGGGGAGCACGGAGGCGGAGAAATCGTTTTCTTGTGTTCAGAAGGTTCATACTTTGGTCTGCAGCACAATGAGCACCGGACGCCTGATTTGGCTGTGGTCGTCATGCATGCACACACAGTTTCCATCAACAGAAGGCAGGTTTGTGAGAAATTTATGGCACTGTACCCCAGAAGGATGATGTCATCTTCACTTTTGGCCGATTAACATAACTAAGGCAGAGTGAGCCAACTACTCCTTTCTTGTTTTAGACCATATTGACTTTATCGTTAAGAGAAATTCAAAAGTTTTCTGATACACTAATAACATTGGTTTATCTATAAACGAGTTTATTCTGCCTAAATCCCGTTTTCCCACGCAATTATATAATCTATACTTACTACAAACCTATAATTTATATTGTAGTAAACAAATTGTGCTTATCATGTGCAAAATAGAGTAATATTAGACTCTTAACTGTGCTCAAAATGGGTCTCAAAACACAGGAAATGCCATTTCAGTTGCGGATCATTTTATTTTGCTGAGCTACGAAGCTCAACAATACGAGTTTCTGACCTTGTCTATAGTAGGTGGTCAGAGTAGAATGGCACATAAACATTGTCATATTCATTGTCATAATAATGTACTGTTTTCCGGAGTTCTATTTTGTTAGTTGACAGACCTTGAATTGTTATCCAAAAGATCGTTCAACATTACTTGGTAACATTGCAGTGCAACATTCACATGACATTGGCAACAACTTTCGTCTTTTCGTTGCCATGATTAAAATCATGGCCATGTCAGTGGAGTTTAACAATGACCATAAAACAAATGAGCCATCCAAGTAGAATGCAACATAAACATTTGTTATTATATTGATAGCATGTTAGAAACTTGATGTACTCTTCTCCAACGTTCTCTTTTGTTAGTTTACAGATTGCAAATTGCTATCCAAAGAACCATTTTAGTATTGTTAGTGCAACTTTACATGACTTTGATGACTTTCGTGTTTTCGTTGCAGTCGAAAATCATTGTAGTTAAAATTGTACAAGTTATTAAACAAACCTGTTGCATTCAGTTATTGAGTATTTGCATGTGGCATTGATTTGGCCTTGCAGGCGGTACATGGTACTGGCTGTTGCGCCATCTTGTAATCTTGTATGTGCACTATATATATATATATATTAGAAGTACAGCTTTTGCAGATATATATATATATATATATATATATATATATAATAGCTGTACTTCTTCAAATGCGGTACTTCTAAAATACCAAAATACAACTTCATATACGAACGATGCCTTTATAACAACTCCACGATTCAGTAGCACGAACGCACTGTAATCCTTGATTATATCTAGTTTTATATTTGTTACAAAGCACAAATACTCGAAAGCCTGATAGAAGTGAAACGCATTCAGTTAAAAACCAAGACGAGTAGTATTGAAGCGAAGGCTGGAATAATCGTGGCCTCTGATTAGAATTAAGTGTTCGAAGTCAAACTGTCAAATTGATTCATAAAATGACAAGTCACGCATTACTCAGATTTACTCGGTGGGTAACCGTTTCGCTTCTAAGCTCAAAATGCAGAGTCGCTCAACCTTTAAGAACCAAGTGTATGAGTGTTGTAATGATAAATTTATAGTTTAATCAGGTTTCATTTAAGCAAGGTGTCAGAAAAGCCAAGTTCTCTATACTGTGTGATATATTTGTGATATACTGTGTGATATAGTCTCCCGGAAGTTCCGCTCTTGTCCTTGCTTTCCATTTTAAGCCTGGTTTCCATATAATCATCTCTAACGTAAGGATCGTCTCTGTCGCAGAATTTTGTGTCGACGCAAGGATAGAACACGGTTCTATCGGGACGATCGAGTCGCTTCTGACGTAAGGATCGTTTGAAACAATCGCAACAGTGTTTCCATATAATCGTCCCGATGCTTGACAAAAAATTCTGCGACAGAGACGATCCTTACGTCAGAGACGATTATATGGAAACCAGGCTTTAGTTTATTCTGCTCTCGACCCAACTAACGCCGCGAGCTCACTGGCAACGCCAGTCTAGTTTCAAGAAGTTTGAGTCTGTGTCTTCGACGGTAATTAAGCCAGTCGACCCGTGAATCTCATTGGCGGTGTCTTCATTCGCACGCGAAATGTGCACAAACATATAAATAGGCAAAGTTACAAAGACATAAGGAACACAGAGACACTTGTTTTCCTGGTTTCCCTCGTTGCCGTCGCCGTCCAATTTGCTTAAGGCCGATTTACAGGGTACGATTTTTGCTTACGACTGCCGCATGCGATATTTTTAAGTTGGTGTTTACACTGGTCGCCGGATTTGCAACGCCGATTTGTTCCTAATTCACGCAACGGTTTTGCCGAAGCTTTTGAATCGCTTTAAAACTTGCAACGCGTTGCAGCACTGCAAACATCGCGAAAAATTGTTCGCAATGGTGTGTTAATACACCTCCACGATTTCTAGGGCAACATATCGTATCGTTGCGACCAGTGTAACCCCTTTACGACACGAATCGTATCGTGTAGATAACCCTACGACTCACTTACGTCTGTCGCATAAAACAGTCGTAGGATTTTAGAATGTTTTAAACCTTGTCACAATCGTTGCCAAATAATCTGTAACTTCTGATTCCGTTTACTCTCAATCAGAGTCACCGTTGAAACTAACATAACGTCTAATTATAAACCGTAGAAACGAAACGTAAACGACATAGTATATAACAAATTGACTAAAGGAAAGCAGGAAATGAACTAAAACCTACCGATTTCCTCCCTCCGCCATGGATTAGTAAAGGCTTGCCGTAGACAAAACGTAAACGGGGCTAGTTCACAGCTTCGCTTTGCGGCTTGACGCAAATTTCCCAGTGACGTCAGTTGTGCATAACTGACATATTTGATGTAGTATGCCGATTCTTCTTTAAAACAGTGGAAACTTGGGAAAAAAATACAAGTGAGCACCGTTTACAACACACTTTTGATTTTGCCAAACAGCCCGGCGTATATTAATAATCGGTATGAACTTAGAATAAGCCACTTCCTGCTTTATAGTAGCATATTTACATTAATATTTAATACATCACGCGATGCCTCACGTGATGTATTAATGCGAAATCTTACTAGCCATTCTTTCAGCTCACCTGTTAGTCTGAAACCTGGTTTTCCCGTACTTTTCTTTGCCCACGTTTTGACATCAGTAGTAGTTCTGCCTACACATGTTTTGCTGCAGAATAATTCTCGTTTTATTTATATGCAACGAGGTATCAGCGAATTGTACCGATTACCAGGTACAGGAAGCCTTGAAGTCCTCCAAGCAGCCATGGGACAATTATTTTAAGATCTCTCGAGCTGTTTACCCCTCCGTGGACATGTCCGCTCGGTTGATCAAAATTTGGGTCAATTTCGTGAACGAGTCAAGTGATGTCGTTTGTAAGGAAGAAGGCGATTCGATCTACACGTGGAGTATGTCTTGTCTGTATGTCAGTGGAGGCAAAATCAGCATGGGTTCTATGAACGTGTTTTCTGTAGGAACGATCGCACCAAACAGACGGGAGACAAGGTTATGCATCAAACTCCCAAAGTCTTGTCGCAGTTACTTGGAAAAAAATGAGAAAGAAAAGATGCTATACTTTCTTTCGACGGTAAGCAGACACACTATTTTCTATGACTCGATCATCAGATTTTGTGATCGGGGGAGTTTCTTTTCCAGCAAAGTATTTCAAAACACTTATCTATTTGTTGGTTGATATTGTCATAGTTACAGGACATTGCCATTAGACCAGAGGACCCCGACCCAAGTGTAAACACAGAAGAATGCATAACCCCAGGCCATGGCAAGACTCCGACACTCCCTAAAATCAAGAAACCTTTAGACTATGTGTGTTGGTGCATCCTGATTGTTGCAGCTGTATTGAGCTTTACTGCCTCCCGTCTGCTGTATGTGACACTGAGAAAATATTGCACAGGTCGTGATCCGAAGAAGAAAAGCAAAGCAACAGCATTTATATCCTTGCTATTAATTGTTTTTATTTGGGGTCTAGGCTCTACAGTCCCTACTTTAATATATGATATTAAGAGCACTGAATTCCCATGGTATGAAGCATATGCTTTTCATTTTTTGTTAACTGCATTCGGGATTCTTTTATTCAGTCTTATTTGGTGCTGTCGCTGCGAAACGATTTATGGCACAATTGCATACCCAGCTGTATTCATAGCATTCCACAATTTGTTTTGGATGGTACTGGGTGTAATCACTGAACCATTTTGGGCTTTTCCAGTTTTTGTGTCAGTAGTTGCAGTTGTGTTCGTGTTCTATTACTTATTCTATCAGCTTTTTTACGCCTTTGACAATGTGTGTGAGCAAAAGCCAGCCATATTCATTACATTTGTGTCTTGGCTTTTCTTCGTAATGCTCATCCTCATCATACTTCTGGTTGGACAATCTTTCTTTGGTGAAGAGGGAGTGGTCGCAACGATTGTCATGAATGTGCTGGTCGGTATCACCACCTATTGTTTTCACTTTTTCTGCAAAAGGCCTCCCAGACAGACTTCAGAAAATACAGAACCAGAAATTAGGCAGGAGATGTTGAATCCAAGTTGGGGATGACAATGATCTATAAATCACAGGTGTGCTAATAAACCCCTTTCATTTTCAAGTTTGAATATTGCCAATCAGTTTAGACAACAGTGTAAAAAGATGCTGTGAAATTAAGTTACAGTTCATCAGCTCTAAACCTGACCAAGCTATTAAAAGCCAATTAGCTATCCAAACTGTATGACAATGAATGAGAAATTCTCCTTTCAGAATTGAGAACTGTGCTCTTGCAAAACATACTCCATTCTGTATGATATATATATCCAGTGATAAACTGAAAGAACTTGTTCATTTCAGAGAGTAAAGTATTATGTAGGACAGATTATTGCTCACAATATTGACTTCATTATGTTTTACACATTTATGTGCATCCATCATTGTACTGACAAACGAATGAAACAGAGGACAGTAATAGGTAATGTTAATATAGGTAATAGCATGATTGCAAGTACAATTTGAAATAAATCAGCAGGTGTATATTTCTCAAAGACCACAAAATTGCACTCAAAATCATGTGATTACCTATAAATGCATATAACATGCATAAAATGATTTTCGTCAAATCTGTCAGCCAATTTGTTTCGTTTGGTTCAGCTGTCAATCATTTTCAATTTCAAAATTTTTTGTGGATTGGGTGGCTAGCCACCCCCCTCTGAAGTGGCAAAAAAAAAGGGAATTTTGGGTATTTTGAAATAAAAAAATAATCAATCTGGACATGTGATTAAACCAGTGATAAAAATACACTCTTGATTTTCTCTTACGTGAGTTGGTCAATTCAGGAGTATGGGGAGCACGGAGGCGGAGAGATCGTTTTCTTGTGTTCGGAAGGTTCATACTTTGGTCTGCAGCACAATGACCACCGGACGACTGTCAGATTTGGCTGTGGTCGTCATGCATGCACACACAGTTTCCATCAACAGAAGGCAGGTTTGTGAGAAATTTATGGCACTGCACCCCAGAAGGATGATGTCACCTTCACTTTTGGCCAATTAACATAACTAAGGCAGAGTGAGCCAACTACTCCTTTCTTGTTTTAGACCATATTGACTTTATTGTTAAGAGAAATTCAAATGTTTTCTGATACACTAATAACATTGTTTAATCTATAAATGGGTTTATTCTGCCCAAATCCCGTTTTCCCACGCAATTATAATCCATACTTACTACATACCTATAATTTATGTTGCAGTAATCAAATTGTGCTTATCATGTGCAAAATAGAGTAATATTAGACTCTTAACTGTGCTCAAAAGTGGTCTCAAAACACAGGAAATGCCATTTCAGAGACTCTAGATTTCAAAATTTCCCGGGGAGGGCATGCCCCCCGACCCCTAGCAGCTCGCGCCTCTGGCACTCGAACACCAATACTCGGCCCCCAGCCACCCCCTCTTTCAAAATTCTAGATCCGCCCCTGGCATGTTATTATAAATAACTTCTAGCTTTCATGATACATGATTATTAGTTTAAATCATTATATTATCATATGATTATTACATAAAAGACAATCTACTGTAACACCTTGCCTGTTTCAATGGCAGCTCTCATGCCAAATAGTGGCTGCTTTGAAAATTGAGTGAATATATAAACTTAGGTTTAAGTTTCCACATTAGAAAATTTAGCATCAGTGGTGTCACATTAGATGGACCAGTGACCTGGCATACACCAGACAGTACATATCATATTTATGTAAACTATATAGGTATAATGCATCAATAAATTCCAGCTGTAACCTCATCTTACCCAGTAATTTGTCAAACCTAATGCTTTGGGGAGTTGTTTTTAAGATCATAGATATTTACTAATTAGATACTCGTGAGGCTGCAAGTTGTGCATGCTGACTTTGAGTTCAAAGAATGCAGGAAATGGCATTTTAAATTATAGTAAAATCTCAACAGTTTCAAGGGAGAGCATGCCCCAGCCATACGCCAAAGAATCCTTCAAAACCATCAGATGACATACTCAAAGAAAAAAAAAACGTAGCCATAACTCACTGCTATCTTGTGTGCATGTTTCATGAAAACAAGTCAATTTCTCAGAGGTTTATTTGTTGAGCAGAGACCTGGGGGTGGGGCATTTGACTACTGAAACAGCCTTAGAGCAGACATTCGAACAACTTTGTGGCCCAGGGATGGGGAATTTGACCACGGGTAAATCAAAAAGTTGATAAAATTACCAGGGGGAGAAGGATGTTTAAGTTTTTTCTATATAGAAGTAACAGGGTGATGATCCAACCTGGTATGCAGTCATTTCACTTCAATCTGTAGCCTGTTCAGTTCTCAGATACTAAAAAAAAGGCAAGGTGTAAAAAAAAAAAAAAAAAAAAAAAAAAAACCAAGAAGGACTGCAGTGAGCCACCTTACTCTGACTGACTCACCCCAGGCTCTCACACCTTTTTCTGCACCTTAATTCTGTATCTGAAAGCCTAATGGCTTGAACAGGCTTAAGCCAATGAAGTGAAACTTCATCATTTCCAATGAGCTTCTGAGATGCTTACATGCATATTAAAAACAGAACGGTAACCTGGCAATATATTTGATCCTTGAAACTATCACATTCAAATGGAGTAAATTTTTTAGCGATAAGGAATGATTATTTTTGCCACATAAAAAATAAGCAAGTACTTATAAGCAAAGGATTAAACACTGGAATTGCATTTATCATGTCAATGAAAATGCAGACCAAAATTACTTCTGACAAGGACTGGCATTCCATTACAATTCTGCAGGCATCATTAGCTGAGGAGGTGGGGGAATTACAGAAATGCTACAGTTGATCACAACTGTATTCATTTTCTGTGCATAAATTTTCTTGCTGCACTCTAACGATTTTAGCTTGCTCTGCTAAGTGTTCGTCACGTTAATATACTCCACCAACAAGTCCCACCTTAGTATTTCAATGTCAGCTTTCTTCCTCCAAATAAAATGTTCTGTGTGATCTTTTGTTTTCACCAGTTACCAACTCTGCATGGGACCGGTTTCGCTCTAGCGGAAAGCATTATTTTTTGCCCACTTGAAGCACATGATACAATGCTTTAGATGGCGTTTTTCTTGCTCTGTTCGGACCTGAATCGATCGAACAAGACCGAGCAGTGGCACCTTCACGTAACGACCAATATAGACGCTCTCAGTTTGAGACTGGGGCTGAGGACCGTTACCGGAGGTTGGACCGCGTGGGGCTGGAGAACAAATCGAGCCCGCGGCGTCAGCGAACTCCAGTGGAGTTATCTGAAACTTTAAACTTTTGTATCTTTGCTTTCAGTAGGATTAGCGATTTGAAATTTTGCACACGTTCTTGCAGCAACTGTGCACACCGCACAGGAAATTAAGGGGGGGGGGGGGGAATTAAAGTGGACCGGAACGAGAAAACGCGGGAGTGGGAGGTTTTTTCCCCTCCCTCTTTCCCATTCCCCGCTCGCGTTCGCTCGTTCATTTCTACTCCGCCACCCCCCTATCGTTTAAGGCTAATCAGTCGCTGCGTCACACAGTTCAAACGGTTAGCGGTTTGAAAAAGGACCCGAGAGAAGAAGAGAGGAATGAAAAGAAGAAAAGCGGGGAAAAGTAACGGAGGAAAACACTTCTCCAATAAACAACAAAACGCACTTTGTGCAAAAGGAAAACTGCTTTTAATTTTACAGCAGAATTATGTACATGTTATTATACAACTGACTTTGTATCAACTTGAAACTAACTACAGACATGTATTAAAGTAATCAAATATTAATCCTCTGAACTTTTGAGTGACTCTGATGCAATTTTGAGGTGTGTGTATGTATATATATATATATATATATATATATATATACTGGTCACTTACAACAACAAAAAATTGTCCAGAAAAACTCCATTCCACAGTTCAAATGATTTTCGTTGCTTTGTGTGCTGGGATCCTAGTGTTATATATGTTCACGCAAAACAAAATGTGCACACCGCCCAGCGGGCGTGCTGCTGTTCTTATTTAAAACCAAGACAGAACAATTCATAACTACAACGTTCTAGAAATGAGAACCAGGAATCGTTTGGATAATGGCAAAGGAGAAACTCTGGACCCGATCGCCGAACCAAGACCACAGGCCGACCAGACCTCCCCGCCGCTAAGAGGAGGGACTGGTACAGTCTAAACTTGTTTGGGTCAATAATCCGAAAGCGTAGCAAAGTAACGCAAAACCAAAGCAATTTTACACGATTACTATAATTCGACAGTCATCCGAAAACTCCGGTTAGTAGCTAAACAGATGATGACTGGACAATGTCAAATGCTTATCTTTCTTTTATTATGCTTATCTTTTTTCGTTTGCACAGCCTTTCCAGTCTTGTCATATCAACGATGGGGTTCAGATCCAAATATAACGCACGTAATGTAGAATTCTGTTTCAAGGAGTTCACCAGTAAACTAACATCAGTGAGGCCGTTGCTCTCCAAATGTAATTCACTCACTGTGCTGTTGCTCTTCAACACTTCACACAGCACTTTCCATCTCCCACTATTCTCATCACCAACTCGTATACTTAGCCACAGTACCTTCCAAGGCATTTCCTGACCGATAGCTCTACACATCTCCTTCTGCACAGGACCCAACTCCCCCTTAACACTGCTCTCAAGCACACAATCACACAGTAAAACGAATTTATAGCCACTATCTGCATCTGCTTCGGACATTCCTGCAAGTACTTGGGTCAAAGCTTTTATGAAAGCAACAAGAGCCGCCGTCGCAGGTTTTACAGCCAAAATCCCAGCACTAAAATAGAACACTTGCCTGAAATTGAATACATCAACAGAAATTTCCCTGATCAAACGCTCACCTACAACTTCTCCACTGGCAAACTGCTCACATAAATAAAAACCAGCTAAGTACTCTTGAAAAGTTTTGTGAAGAAAACAGTATCTTAGGATGGGTCTAGTTTTGCTGGCAGCCGCTTCTTTTGACAGAAAGCCGAACTTTGTAATGTTCGGGGAGTGACCTTTAAGTTCCTTTGCGTCAAAGTACAGCTGGTCATTTTCAATTCCTCGAAAAGCCAACTTACCAAGTATCAGCAGGTCTTCTCTGCAGTGCTGTATAGGCTCGTCTGGTAGCTCTGCTTCTGGAGTTTCTTTCTTGAAATGTCTTCTCAAAATACACTCGCTCATCTCGGTGTATAACTGCGTACGACGTGTGGGAATTGCGTCGCCACAATCTTCGGAAACGGCGCAGAGAAGTGAGGTTCTCAGAGGGTTGGACAGCAATTCTCCCAGGTAAGAGGCATCTTTGGTTTTAGCTCTCCCGTCCTCGTGAAATGTTTCATCGATTTTCTGAAGGAGGGGCTCACCTTTCTTTTCTTCCTTGATAGATTCAAAATACTTTCTGATGTATGCTTTAGCATCGCTGATGGTGTACCCAGTGATCTCAAAAAGAGAATCAAAGTGCTGCCGTATGCTGATTCCAGCTTCTTGTCGAGTGGTGACAAGAAGATGAACCTCGGACAGGATCTTCCCTTGGATAAGGTCGGATAGATCAACTCATCTTTATTACGAAGCTCGTCTAAGCCATCGACAACAAGAAGAAGATCGGACTGATTTTCTTGGACGTACTTCAGGAGCGCGGACTTGTCCTTCTCCGACACATCTCTCGGGAGTAGCTGATCCACCATTGCGTCCATGATGTCATCAGATATCAAGTCACGACACTTCAGAAAAATAACGAGAGGAAGAAGGGGAAATGGCTGCATGTTTTCTCCCGTGGCCCAGTCAAGGCAAAGTTTCTCAGAGAAATTTGTCTTTCCCATGGCTGGGTCGGCCTCGACCAGCACTCTTTTTGGATGTTCACAATGCTCGTGAGGTTCAAATACCTCAAACATGCTGACGCTTTCATCAGAAGGGACGTAGGTTCCTTTCTCATGGACGACAATCTTCAGTCTTGTGAACACGTCTTTTAGGGCGAGCTGAAAGTGTTCCAGCCATGGGAAGGGGTGAATCCATGAATGTCGCTTTTTGTACTCATTCATGATTTCCGTCTGAAGAGGAGGCTCTGTCAAAGAAAGGAGAAAAAAGCTGAGCGTGAAAATTGGAGAAAATAAGGGGGGGGGGGGGGGGAGGGGTGGACCGGACGAAATAAAGATTCCTGTGCTTGCGCTTACGCTTGGTGCTCTCGTTTATGTTTGTGCTTGCGTCGCATCAGTCTACCTAAGAAATTGACAGAGGCAGGGGTGTATCGCCTTGACTTAAGGCGACAAGATATTCCGCTCGCGCAGCTCAAAGATTTGCAATAAAGCGTAGCGCTAAATGTAGATGTTACGCAACGCCGAAACCACGGTATTATTGGAGCACAAGTTTCTCAATTGAGCGTCAGTGAATGTGGCGCCGTTTTGACATTTGCTTGATAGCTATTGAGCATTTTATCACTTTAATGATACTTCCATGGTCACTTTGAAGTTCCCTTGGCGTTATTAATCTTCGTATTTATCTAAATGGTGCTAATGAATACACCAATAATGTACATTCATTCAAAGGAACTTACGTTCGCAATACCGAATGTTCCAAAATTTAAATGGAACTCTTTCTCATAATAAAGGGCAAAAGGTCTAAACTAAACTGTCCCTTAACTCACCTTCCATTACTTTCTCATCTTGTGGCATGGCTCCCTCCAACCTCTGCTTCATTTCTCCAACCTCTCTCTTCACTTCTGTCACCTGTCCCTCCAGATTCTCCACTTTCTCTCCTTGCTTCTTTGACTCCTCTTCCAGATTCTCCGCTTTCTCTCCTTGTTTCTTCGACTCCTCTTCCAGATTCTTCATTTTCTCTCCTCGTTTCTTTGACTCCTCCTCCAGATTCTTCATCTTCTCTCCTTGCTTCTCTGACTCCTTATCCAGATTCTTCATTTTTTCTTCTTGTTTCTTTGACTCCTCTTTCAGCTTCTTGACCTCCTCCTCCTCCATTTGATCCAGTCTCTTCACTGTGTTCTCCAACGTTTTTTCCAAGTCTGGAAACTCTTGGTGTAGGTCCTTGCACTGCTGACTGAGGTTGTTCACTTCTTGTTGAACCAGCTGAAGAAGATCTTCATCCACAGTGTGTCCCATGCACATGATGCACCCTGAGAATTTAAGCAAGAAATTGTGCTTCAATTCTTACTTCTTCAAACTGCCAAGGAAATAAATTAGCATTGGCCTAGCTGTTGGAAATAAAGGAAGTGTCTGAGAATATAACTTCAAAAATCTTTACATTAAGCTGTCAAATGCCAATTTCTTCATACTGTAACATACTGCCCAAAAGAAGGTTCCCCTAAAAGTGAGCAATAATAATAATAATCTCTTTTATTGCACCATCTCTAAAGAGTGTATAAGCAATTGAGCAATGAGCAATTCAAGTGGAGCAAGCACAAATTCTTCATGAACTGTACAAATCTCTGACAGGTTTCCAAATGTGTGAGAACCAAAGGCTCGAGCTTCTAGGGTCGTCCAGAGGCATACTCCCTCGGAAAAAGTTTGAGATTTGGCTCTCTAAAATGCTTTTTCCTGCTATTTCCAGAAGATAAATTTTAAGAATTTGATTGGTTTCTGTAAACCCGGTGAAAACCAGTCTGGATCAGCCCCTGCTCTGGTGACTTGAAAGATGAAATGGAAGTTTAGATGATTTGAAAATCTATTGCTTTCACATCCAGTTGATGAGCTAGAGTAGCGTCCAGGCTAATAGCCCCTTGGCAATGCTAGGTCTTCACTCACCTTTTGACTGCCAGTCCTTCAGTTCCTCTTTCAGTTGTGTTTCATCCACTCCTCCCAAGCCCAGACTTTCTACCAACTTCTCCAGTTTAGCAAAGCAGTCATCATAGAAATCTGGTGTCCACTCTGTCAGGTTACAGTGACCCCACTTGTTTCGCACATTATCTCGTACATAGTCAGCTGCAGCTTGAATGGACACCAGGGGGGAGGGGGAGGGGAAAATTGGTGGTGCAGTTGGTTTGGAGAAGCCAAGCAGTCGCAGCATGGCACTCATGTCCAGAGAGTCATCAAAGCCACTGAAACACGCCAGGTTATCTGGGAGGTAAAGTTTGGCCAGATCCACTGGATTGTTGATGTTGTAGTTGTAATTCATGCAATCTGCCTTTTTCTTACCAATTCCAGCATTGCCATTGATATTTTCGAATTTCAGAACTTGCAGCTCTTCATATGCACCACATGTACAGTCACATGTACACTTGTCTTTGCATTCAGCTTTGCGTTTAAGTTTACACTTGCATGTGCAAACACATTTATCATATGTTAGGGTTGTAAGACTGCACTTGCCATCAAGAGTAGTGTAATGGTTGTTCAATCCATTTTCCACATAACTGCACAGTTTCGGAGCCAGTACTTTATGTAAGGATATACCCACTACCAGCCATCGTTTCTGTTCGTCAGTCATCAACATCTTAGTGTGAGGCTTCTCAGTTACTGAAAAAATACAAAGTAACCATATTGAAACAGAAAAATGAGCTCCTCAGAACATTTGATCCATTGTGAAGAACAATTTCTGAAACAATATAAACTGACCCCACACCCCACTCCACCACCCTGGAAGAGGATATGCAGTTGTACCCAGCGTAAACTGGTTAAATCTACCCTGAGGCAGAACCTCCTTCACTTTCTCTACACTGGAAATAAAAAAGAAGCCTCTGCCAATGAGATCCACATTCTCTATTGAGCATGGGCAAGCCCTATGTGACCAAGCCTGTCAAAGCCTCATTTCAAAGAACACTGTCAGCACAAAAACAGTCTGCAGTTTACCGAACTGCACATGCAAGGCAGCCCCGACTTGTCTGACCGGTTTATTGAAACAAAGAAACTGGTTTGACTCATCCATGGAAGAAGAGCTCACGCATGCTCAACAAAGGAAGTTGAGGATGTTGGCCGAATCTTGACATTTACCTGGAGGCTCTGCTAGCAGGGTAGGATGAACCCGAAGGCTAATTTGTGAGATAATTGCCAACAAAAACAAGTCTTGAAATTTCCGTCTTACCCACCCATGCCTCTTGCCTCAAAAATTTAATTATTCCATTATACAGGCCCCTGGCTCACAAAACCAATGTGTGTCGCAAATGGTTGTTCCAGTGCATCCGTAAACAAAGACACAAATGTCGAAGAGACGGCCGTATTCGCATTAAGCTACACAACAGCAGACACTCACCTCAAAAGAGTGAAAGCTGAAGGCGCTGCTGAACAGCTACGTGAAAAAAAGCGATGACTTGTCAGTTCACATCAAAACCCTGCAAGAAATAAAACGCATTAAGGTATCGATTCAGTGAAGGACTTTAACAACCGTACTTTTGATTAAGTAATCAAAATTCCCAATTATTTACCCGCTAATCAGTGAGACAAGTAATGAGGTGACACGAAAAATAAAAAGCTAACGATTAAGGCGGAGAACGTGTGAAACACCGGTTGTGCAACACAAGAAAATAATAATTTTATTATAATACTAGAAGTAACCAAAGGTCAGGTGAATGCTGCCGAGGCTTACCCTAGCTGATTAAAACAAGTCAGAACACGGAAGCAAAAAAGTTTCTTTCTTGTTTACAACTGTAACTAAATCTATTAACCCATTCACTCCTGGAGAAATAACGCGCGCAGCTACCTTCAAATTCCTTCATGGGAAGTTGTACGGGAATGATAACGCAACGCGACTCGCAAAAATAAACCAAATGCGCAGTAATTACAGAAGTGAGATACCATTCCTAATTAAAATTTATTTGAAACTAGAATACATGACCAAAACATATAATAAAAAGGACAAAAGATAATTCAAAAGGCAATAAAACCTGAAATTATAAATCACTGAATGAAATATTTTGTTCGCAGCGTTCGTCCATCCAAAGAGTCCGAACAGCGAATTTATCTATACAAAACTTAAGTGAAATGGTTTTAAACTTCAGACTGATATTCTAAATTCACAGATCGATCTCATTAAAGCAAATCTAATAAATCTGCAGACAAAATAAAAGCAAAATTAGCAAGCGGACTGGAAATTGTGCGAAGTACATCGCCATGTGGTGATAAACAAAGTCAGTTTCACGAAGAAATTGAATGTTTCTTCCCTACGTATTCGTTTCGCGGTCACTATCAAGACGAATAACTCCACAAATCCATCTCTGGTAAACACAACGAAGAAACATACTGTCTTGGACAGATCAGAAGCTTACAAGAATCCGCGTTCGTACCTCCGCCATTGTACGCCAAACAACATGACATCTCTCCTTTTGTCTTCAACGGTCGAAGGCTCTTTCAGAATTCAAATCTGCCAAAATCTGTTCATAAGTCGCCAGCTATTTTGAGGAGGTTCCACACAAAATACATGTGTCCATACTGCTTTGAATTTTGCACAAGAAATGGATTGCCAGCACTGAATGCCCGTGATTGACCCTCGCAACATGTATTTAATCGTGAGTAACGCAACGCGGTATCAAGTCAACAGCGAAGAAACGAGCGTTAACGACAAAAATTGTTATCTCAAGTCAGAGTGCAGTTTATTTATTTTTTACTCACATGCAAATGTATAAAGCCAAATGATGAAACAGATAAACATTGAGGGGCACATGCATCGACACGAAAGACATACCGTTTGTAGCCGGTACATCGCAAATGTAACGTGTTTAACGTGTTGTTGTTTGGCAGAGATCATCAGGAAGATCAGGCGATGTTTCACTTCAATACTCGATTCGTTACAACGAAGGAACACTCAAAAATTCCTTGCTTCGACTTTCGAATGACGTCGGAGAAAAACACTCTCACGGTCCCCTGAGCATTATGTCTGCATTCAATTGGCCATCAGTTGTCACATGACTGATCATCCAGACCGACATCCATGAGTTGAGTCACAAACAGCAACGTCAGTTGTCACATGACTGATCATCCAGACCGACATCCGTGAGTCGAGTCACAAACAGCAACGTCAGTTGTCACATGACTGATCATCCAGACCGACATCCATGAGTTGAGTCACAAAGCAGAATTAGTGTCGCTGCCTCCTATCGTCGGCAGCAATAACTAAATAAATATTAATAAATGATGATTAAAATAAACGACGAACGTCAAAATCCTAAACTCTAAATCGCTTCTCCTACAAAGCCGTTGTTTAAGCATATCCTTCATGTTTGGAACGTTAATCTTCATTCAAAGTTTCGTGTCTATGCACTGCATTGATTGCTTGACTGAGCACGCTCTTCAAATGGCAAAAAAAGCAATATTTTAAATCTATCAGTCTACTTTTGTACATTGTAAGCTTTAAATCTGAATTCTCACGAGTCTTTGAAGCGAAAAAGTAGTAATATTTTCTGTATTTCTAAAACTTCTGACGTTGCGTTTGTTTGGCCGCCATGTACACCAACATGGCGGACGCATACTAAGTTCTAATTTACCGAATATTCCTTCGCCAGTACCTCGGTGATGAAAATACTCTGGTTTAAAATTTTTGCCAAGTTGTTTTACTTGACCTACTCTACAATATCTAACATTTGGTTTTGTATTTCACGCGAACAAAAGCATTTTCAACGCAGATGAAATTACACACCAGCAAGCGAACTGCGAAAATTCTGACTCGAACATCGGCCGTCTCTTAAACTACAAGGGTTACAAGACGTCGACTGAAAGAGGAGCACTTTCTTACCTGTCTTGGCTGTAAAGTACAAACTTTCCCTAAAAAGAAGCTGCGCAACTGCTTCGGTTCCCACACATTTCGAAAGAGAAAACGTTCTCGACAAAGCCCTTGAGGGCGTTCGGTGTCGCGTTGCTGGCCTGAGGCCAATCACGTGACTACATCCAGTGACATCAGACTGATTGATTGATTGATTGATTGATTGATTGATTCACGCGATATCGATTAAGGATCACGCGATGTTTTGACAGGCAGATGTCAGAAGCACATTCCGTTTCACGCCTTGAAAATCTGATATATCTTTGCCAAAACATACGATCATTCTTTAATCTCAAATTTGTTTCTTTGAAATCTGTTTTTCCTGTTCTTTCAGAGAAGGAACACAGCGAAAACGTAAACAGCGCATATTTCACTTCAGTGGCCACAAGAGCAGAAACTGCATGATTGCACAAATAACCATTGGAGGCCTTAGCCACAAAACCATCACTGATCAGAATAAAACTTATCCCTTCAATACATCGTCAGCTGTATGTAGTTTAGTATGGAGAAAATGGCAGGTGATCTCTTGTTTGTCTTAAGAATGATCAAAGGCAAAAGTTTTGCCACTGTTTACAGTTTGGATCCTTTGTACGGATTCCTCAGGAATTTTTGTTAGTATTCTGCTATTCAGTCGTCGATTCGTCTTGTTTTGGTTTCGTATTTCGCGTTGTTTATAAATATTTCTCTCGAGCAGGAATTTCTACCACTAATACTGGCCGCAGCGGCTTTAAATTGATACAAGGTATTGAACAGGTAGCGAACGGTTATTTGAGTTTCATTATCAAATTCTATGATTTTCATTATCAAATTCTATGATTTTCGGTGGATCGTTAAAATTCCCATACATTTCCTTATAATCTTGAGTTGCGCAACATTGCGTCACCGAGCTTGGGCCGCCTGTGGCCACGCTGGATAAATACAATAAACCAGTCAACACAGTTTCAGTGTGGTTCTTAACAAGCGCGTTGACACTCACGCCTCAACACAGTCAGTTAATAGAGAGGTCGACACAAAAACTGCATTTAATTCACATCAGAGTCAGTATATTCATTCGCACAAGCGTCATCGACGCGTACATTCAGTGAATCGACTTGAAATACAATTTTACTACAGTTAATAAAATTATCCATAAAAAATCCTCTGAACTGTGGAGATCAGGCCGATACAATTTGAGAAGAGACGCTTTTACCTAAAAAAAAAAAAACTCGGATAAAAGCAGACCTATACATTTACAAGCGCTTTTTCCCGTCCCACAATTCAAATGATTTTCGTTTTGGCACTGAGATCGGTTCAATTATCACATAGTTCCTGGCGTTTTCCAATATTCACGTAAAAATAAATCAGACCACTACCCTGCCCACAAGTGAGTTAGACAGCGTGGCCGAGTGGTTAGGGCGCCGGACTTGAAATCCGGAGATCCCAGGTAATTTCAAGTCCCGCTCTGAGCACTAACTGAATTTGTTACACGGTAGCCCCTCGTTGAAATCCTTGGCCACACTATGTAAATAGCCAACTGGTTAGCCTTCGACCAGTTGGGATTTTTAACAGATTTATGTTGAGTTTAAAACACGGCCCCACCAGCTCTGCTGAATTACTTACCGTGTATAAATAAAGATACTTTACTTTATTTTAGACCTGTTTCAAACGTCGAACTTTTCATGAGCAAAGCTCAAACCATGGATTTTGTTCATTTGCATTAAGTTCGGCTCATGAGAAGCCCGACGTGTGAAACGGGTCCCATTTTGATTTAAACAAATTATAGTTAACGCGAATGACATGAAATTCACGACTGCAAATAAATGTTCTAGAAGTGAGCATCTGGATTACCATAGTGACTTAAGAAGAACCCGCCGTATGCCGTTTCATATCTTTGGCTAAGCCAAAGTCTAAGATCAAACCCTTCACCCTCTTCGCACTCTGTGTTAATCCATTCTCTATCAGTGTAACTGCGCAGCCGTTTATTTCGACGCGTTAAACTTCTCAGTTCTGTTTAGTCGCCAGTGAGGGGGGGTTACCCTTCAAATACAAACACTCTAATGTCGTCCGTTTTTCTAAATGTTTCACACAGTTGGCCTTCCTTAACTCCTATATAAACTAACTTAATTACCGAGTGTAAGCAGATCTTCTCTGTAGTGCTGTATAGGGTCGTCTGGTAGCTCTGCTTCTGGACATTCTTTCTTGAAGTGTATCCTCAAAATACACTCGCTCATCTCGGTTTACAACTGCGTACGGCGTGCGGGAAGTTCGCCGCAACAATCTTCGGAAACGGCACAGAGAAGGGAGGTTCTCAGAGGGTTGGACAGCAATTCTTTCCAGTCGGCAGCACCTTCGCTTTTAGCTCTTCCGTCATTGTGGAATGTTTCATCGATTTTCTGAAGGAGGGGCTCGCCTTTCTCTTCTTCCTCGATAAATTTAAAATACTTTCTGATGTATGCTTTGTCGTCGCTGATGGTGTGATCTCGAAAAGAGAATCAAAGTACTGTCGTATGCGGATTCCAGCTTCATGTCGAGTGGTGACCAGAAGGTAAATTTGGGACAGGATCTTCCTTTGCCTCGGATAGATCAACTTCTTTACGAAGCTCGTCAAAGCCATCGACAACAAGAAGGATATCGGATTGATTTTCTTGTACATACTTAAGCAGCGCGGACTTGTCCTTCTTTGGCACATCTCTCGGGAGCAGCTGATCCACATGCAGTGCGTCTATGATGTTATCAGATATTAAGTCACGACACTTCAGAAAAATAACGAGAGGAAGAAGGGGAAATGGCTGCATGTTTTCTCTCGTGGCCCAGTCAAGGCAACGTTTTTCAGAGAAAGTTGTCTTTCCCATGCCTGGGTCGGCCTCGACCAGCACTTTTTTTTGGATGTTCACAATGTTCGTGAGGTTCAAATACCTTAGATATGCCGACCGTTTTATCAGGAGGAGCATACCTTCCTTTCTTCATGGGTACAATCTTCAATCTTGTAAACAAGTCTTTTAGGGCCAGCTGAAAGTGTTCCAGCCACGGGAAGGGGTTAATCCATGAATGTCGCTTTTCGTACTCATTCATAATTTGCGTCTGAAGAGGCGGCTCTGCCAGGGAAAGGTGAAAAAGGCTAAGCGTGAAAATTGGACAAAACTTAGGGGGACAGGGGTGGGCTGGACGTAAATAGAACATATCCGCGCCAACGTTTTTATCAAATCCGCTGATCTACACCCGAAAGTGATTATAGAACATTATAAAGTCCAGGGTCCATGCTCTGAAAGAGGAAAATACGAAGTCCGCGCAAAAATTTAATAAATCCATGATCTGCTGTGCTTTGAAAGTCCGCGAATCGGTGGACTATATCTACAAAATCTGAAATCCGCGCATTTTAGGGCTAAATCTGTCAATCCGTCGACCTATTCACCCCCCTCCCCCAACGGGCACTATGCACCATGTACATGACCTAGAATAGGGTTCGTGCTGTCAACTCACCTTCCCCAACTTTCGTCTCGTGTGTCACAGCTCCTGCCATCCTTGCTTCTTCGACTCCTCCTCCAGATTCTTCACTTTCTCGCCTTGTTTCTTCGGCTCCTCCTTCAGATTCTCTACTTTCTCTCCTTTTAAAGTCTATTAAATTCGTCATACACACACTAAATAAATACAAAACAATAGAGTGTAATGACAGGAGGAAGAAACAGGACTTGCGTCCCAATTGACTTTCGACTCAGGAAACTTAGAGATAAAAATCTATCTAAAACGAGAAATCTAAGATATAATAAAAATATTAAACTACTGACTATAAACTGTAGACTAAGAGATTAAAATTACATATTTATATATGGCGAAAGTCTAAAACTACATCTTTGAATACAATGAATGTCTTATCAAAAAGTACACAATTCAATAAAAGAAATAGTATTTACATTACAAAAAATATATTATGGCTTAACGGCTTTGCAACAAAATCCATGGCGGCTGGTAAACGGGCCGGTTTTTCTTTATGGAAAGCAAAAAGGAGGGCCTAGAGGGGGGGGGGGGGGGGGGGGGGGGGCGGTCTGCATAACACTTAACAGTAAAAAAAATCCAAGCCCAGAACACTTAACAGTAAACCCCATCTTGGCCCTATTGTTTTTTTTTTACTTCATATCTAGTCTTGTAACACTTAACTTTACTTTTTTCTACATAACACTTAACATTAATTTTTTTGGCTTCATAACACTTAACAGTAAAAAATTCAGGCCATAACACTTAACAGTAAACCCCATCCAGGCCCTCATATAGTTTGTTCCTGAACTGTGATATACTGGAAGCACATTTGAGGTTTTGAGGCAGATTATTCCACAGATTAATAGATCTAGGAAAAAAAGAAAATTTGAAAAAGTTCTGTTTGTGACAGGTTAAAGCGCGGTAGTTGTTCTGGCCAAATTGACGGGTATTATAGCGGTGGCAGACGGGTACAAGGTAGTTGTTGAAAACTGCATCAATCAAACCGGTCCTATGTTTGAATAGAAGTATCAGGTCACTCACTGATTTCCCGTCTGTATTCAAGAGGAAGCTGGTCTAAAGCAGAAATCCTGGCTGTATATGAAGTCTCGCTAGGAGGGTACTTTAAGATAAGATAAACTTGGTGGCTCTGCGTTGCACGTTTTCTGAGACGACGATGTTTTGCTGTATAAGGTGACCACACGTTGGAGGCATACTCAAGTCGAGGTCTAACCAGAGCGCAGTATAAGAGTTTCCTTGTGGCAGTATCTGATATGGCCCTACCGCAGACGCGCTTTATCAAGCCAAGGTATTTATTTATTTAGTGCACATGTCTACGACGTTTCGTCCACGTTGAGTCGCTCGACACAGTGACCCCAAGATCGGTGGTATGGATGAAGGTAGTAGTCATAATCGTGAACCGCACTGACAGATTTTTGTCTGGACATACGCAAGACCTTGCACTTTAACACGTTAAAAGCCATGTTCCAATCTACACTCCAGCGTTGAAGACAGTCGAGATCAAGCTGGAGAGAGCGCTGAGAAGCAACAGAGACAATAGGTCTGAAGAGCTTCGAGTCGTCAGCGAAGAGGGCGATCGTTGAGCCCGCTTGGAGATAACTTGGCATGTCGTTTGCGTAGACAAGAAAGAGTAGCGGTCCGAGAATAGATCCTTGGGGGACCCAAGAGGTCACAGGGAGCCAATCTGAGATGGCGCCATCTAGGACAACGCGTTGGTATCCGTCAGACAGGTAGCTCCTTAACCATTTAAAATAATGAGCCTGAAATGCCAAAACGCTCGAGCTTGGTCAGAAGCAGATGACGAGGGACATTGTCAAATGCCTTTTATAGATCAAGATGAATAGCATCAATTTCTTCCCCACTAGCTATGGAGTTAAGGATGTCAAGATAAACCTCTAAAAGTTGCGTCACAGTGGATCTGCCCTTTAGAAAGCCGTTCTGAAGATCGTAAAAAGAGGGAGTCAGATGAGGACAGCAGTGGTTGTACACACAACGTTCTAGAGCCTTCGATATAATACATAACAGTGAGATAGGCCTGTAGTTTTTTGCAAGGGAAGGGTCGTCCTTTTTAAACACTGGGGTAAGGTTAGCACATTTCCAACTAGCAGGGACCGAGCCCAAGGAAAGCGACATGTTGAACAGACGGCAGAGGGAAGGAGCAATCTTCCTAGCTGTGGTCTTTAGAAGCATCCCAGGAATAACCGTCAGGTCCCCAGGCTTTTCTGGGGTCAAGGTTTTTCAAAACGTTAGCCACTTCAGAAACCGATAGCTGGATGGAAGTGATTGCGTCACCTGAAGTTTGAGGAGGGGGAACAGCTGGCGAAGCCGGCGCAGCAGGGCTGAACACTGAATGGAAGAAGCTGTTCAGAATATTGGCCTTTAAGCTACTGTTGGTAATGAATGCCTGGCCGTCTCGAAGGAAGTTGGCAGATACTTTTTCTTTTGTGGCGGACTTCACAAAGGACCAGAAGCGTTTTGGAGATTCAGTAAGAGATTCTCTGAGCTTATGGGCGTGATCCTCCCTTTTCTTGAGTATAAGTTGTTTGATTAGTCGCCTGAGGTCTTGAAACTTGTGCGGATCTTTAAGCAAACCTTATTTATCAAAGAAACAAGAAGAGAAAGTGGAGAATCTAGAAGAGGAGTTGAAAAAGCAAGGAGAGAAAGTGAAGAATCTGGAAGAGTAGTCGAAGAAACAAGGAGAAAAAATGGAGAATCTGGAAGAGGAGTCGAAGAAACAAGAAAAGAAAGTAAAGAATCTGGAAGAGGAGTTGAAGAAACAAGAAAAGAAAGTGGAGAATTTGGAGGAGGAGTTGAAGAAACAAGGAAAACAAATGAAGAATCTGGAAGAGGAGTCGAAGAAACAAGGAGAGAAAGTAGAGAATCTGGAGGAGTGACTTTGACTCCTCCAGATTCTCTACTTTCTCTCCTTGTTTCTTCGACTCCTCTTCCAGATTCTTCATTTCTTTTCCTTGTTTCTTCAACTCCTCTTCCAAATTCTCCACTTTCTTTTCTTGTTTCTTCAACTCCTCTTCCAGATTCTTTACTTTCTCTCCTTGTTTCTTCGACTCCTCTTCCAGATTCTCCATTTTTTCTCCTTGTTTCTTTGACTCCTCTTCCAGATTCTTCACTTTCTCTTCTTGTTTCTTTGACTCCTCTTTCAGCTTCTTGACCTCCTCCTCCATTTGATTCAATTTCTTCATTGTGTCCTCTAACTTGTTTTTCAAGTCTGGAAACTCTTGGTACAGGTTCTTGAACTGCTGACTGAGGTTCTTCACTTCTTGTTGAACCAGCTGAAGAAGATCTTCATCCACAATGTGTCCCATACACAAGACGCACCCTAAGGATACAAGCAAGGAATTGTGCTTCAGTTCTTACTTTTTCAAACTGACAATAAGTAAGAAATAAATTAACATTGGCCTAGTTCTTGGAAACAAGGTCACTGCCGGAGAATATGACTTCATCAGCCAGCTTTGCTCAAGCTATCAAATGCCAATTTATTTATACTGTGTAATACCACTGTAATAATTATTGTAGCATCTTTAAAGAGTGCATTCATGAGCAAGTGGAGCAAGCACATATTCTTCATAAACCAAACAAATCTGTACAGAGGCGGATCCAGGAGAAAATCTGGCTGGTTTCCAAATGTATGAACGCCAAAGGTGCAAGCTTCTCAAGGGGTCTGGGGACATGCTGCCCTGGAAAAAAGTTTGAGACTTTGTTCTCTAAAACCCCGTTTCCTGCTCTTTCCGGATGATAAAATCTAAATTTTAGAAATTTGACCCATTTACGTAAACCAGTGCCAACCGGTCCGGATCAGCCCCTCCCTCTGGTGACTTGAAAGATGAAATAGAAGTTTTAGTTCACCGAGTTTTTCACATCCAGTTGATCAGCTGAGGTTGTGGTTGAAATTCAGGTCTATGTGGTACAGTAGTGTCCAGGGTAAAATTTAACCCCTTGGCAATCACTGTCTTCACTCACCTTTTGATTGCCAGTCCCTCAGTTCATCTTTAAGTTGTGCTTCATCCCCTCCTCCTAAGCCCAGACTTTCTACCAACTTCTCCAGTGTCACAAAACAGTCGTCATAGAAACCTGGTGTCCACTCTTTTAGGTTACAGTGACCCCATTTGTTTCGAACGTCATCTCGTACATTATCAGCTGCAGCTTGAATGGGCACCAGGGGGGAGGGGGTCGGGAAAATTGGTGGTCTAGAAAAACCAAGCAGCCGCAGCATGGCACTCAGGTCCAGAGAGTCATCAAAGCCACTGAAACACGCCAGGTAATCTGGGAGGTAAAGTTTGGCCAGATCCACGGGATTGTTGATGGCATAGTTATAACTAGTATGACTTGTCTTGCTGGTGCCGTGTGTTGATGCATTGCTGTTGATATTGGCAAACTTCAGGTTCTTTAGAGCTGGATTGGAATGCACTGTGGAGTATGTGAGTTTTTTTAGACCATACACGCCATCAAGAGTAGTGTAATGGTTCTTCAACCCATTTTCCACATAACTGCGCAGTTTTGGAGCCAGTACTTTGTGTAAGGATATACCAACTACCAACCATCGTTTCTGCTCTTCACTGATCAACATCTTAGACATATTAATGCAAGGCTCAGTGACTGAAAAATATAAAGTGACCATATTGAAACAAATGATTAAATGAAACAATTGAGCTTCCCAGAACTTCTGATCCATTGTGAAGAACACTTTGGAACATCATGTGAACTGATCCCTCACCCCACCTACCAAAACTGGTTTAACCTGAAGGCTTGTGGGATTTGCCGACAAAAATAAGTCTCGAGATTTCCGTCTTCCCCACCCATGCCTCTCCTTGTTGCCTCAAAAATGTAATAATTCCACTGTACAGGCCCCTAGCTTGCAAAACCAATGTGTGCAGCAAAGGGTTGTTTCGGTGAATCGACAAAGACAGTAGGCTCGATTACCAGCCGCTGCCTCGGGAAGTGAGCCCGCGCTCCTTCCCCGAAGGCACGGCTGGACGCGTGAGCTTGGTATTGTTAATTTCCACCAGTGAGAAACGCGCCTGCTCAAATTGAGCAGGCATAAATTATCTTTCAGACAGTTGGAGTCAAAATGGCAGATGGGAAGAATTTATTCGATGAATCTCGCGATCGTGTTGTAGAGAAGTTTAAGCTTGAAAGCCTCAAAGATTTGCTACGGCAAGTTAAGGTGGCTCGTAATAGTTTCTGGCAGTTTATAGACCAAGAAATGACCTGCTGTTTAGTTTAATCGGCGTTTACTTTCTCAAAAAGGTTTTATGCCTATGGCATTGAGTTCTTATGAAGAGTGTGTTCTCATAAATTTTGAGCAGATATCGGTTGACACAACGTCACCTGTTGTGAGTGATATAAAAGCGGGAAAAAGTTAGTTATATTCATATTCCTTCGGTGAATTTTTTTGAAATTTTGCACAATTTTTTTGTGTACGGAAAGCGACAAAATGAATAAATTTGGTAAAATTCTGTCAACACGTTTTGCAGGAAATCCATTTTTTCTCTCATTTGGTTTTCTGTTGACAGGAATTCTTTAAAAAAGACGTCGGCTTTCCTCGGCTTCAGTTAAATGAATGAGAAAAAAATAGAGACAATTCACCGACTTGGAGCGGAGTTATCCGCAAAAACACGAAGGAAAACCGCAAATATTTCGGGTGTACTAGATCAGCATTTGCGCATGTGCACGATACCTGCTCGTGCATTTCTCCTGAACGGGCAGTTCTTTTTCCGGTGTCTGTATCTTACGCCAAAAACGCGCCTGATTCAGTCTGAGGTTTTGTACGATTAGCTAGTTTTTCATAGCTAAACGCTTTGGAAAACTATATCAAAGCGGAAACGGAAGTCAAAAAGCTGTCAGCAATCAGCTGTCATAATTTGATGTAAGGCGAGTTTGTACAAAGCCGCCAATTTCATTCATGAATTGTCACAGCGAGCCGCTCCAGCGGCTTGGAGTTTTTCCTCAGTTTTTCAGTCGTTGAACAGTGAATAATCTAACCAGAACCTGTTATGCGATGGGAAATATTGCACTGAAAGAAATCTTGGACGTCCAACTGAGTTTACGGACGACATAAACAAACTCGAGAATTAGGTAGAATTCAAATCGCATCGTGATGAGGAAACCTAAAAGTTGTATGGAAAAGTATTGCTCCCGAATTAATTGTTTTACAATGGAAGTACTACATGTCTGGCCTGAGAAACACTACCAGCCGGATTCGTGAAAGAGTGTAATTTTTACGGTGAGTCATTTGTAAGACTTTGGACTGAAGTACGCCCGTGCACGATGAAAGCAATATGACAGCGGGAAAAATACACAATATTCATCAGTGGACGTTCAGGTATGCCTGATTTTTCTTATCCAGTGTTTACTATTTTTCATCGTTTCATCATTTGTGGTTTCCTACCGAATTACAGTCGCAAAGTGAAGTTTATGCAATCGAATTCACGTTCAGCTGTGTTATTCTGCTCTTGACTCGTTTCTTGTCACTACTGTCAACACTATAAGTCAAGAAATTGAAGGAAAAAAAAAAAGTTTTTTACCGGACTCGGTCGGTCCATATAGGGTAAAACTGTGCTATCGGCATTGATGCGGACAGAGGCAACAACTATTCGGGCACAATTTTCCTCTATTACGGACCTCCTGCCCGGTAAATAACCTACATTTCTCGAAGGTGGAAAAGGTTTCTTGTGTTTGCCAGGTATTTGCCGGTCGCACATGTCCCTTGTGTGATCGATGTGTCTTTCGGAGTCAGATTCTTGATGTGGAAGACGAGTGGGCCAAGATGAAATTTCGACTTACTCGGTGTTTCGCGCGTCAAAAAACTATTTCGAGCCACCTTAAATTGACGCGCAAGATGTATTCGTAATTCAGCGAACGGGACATTTTTTTAAAATTACGTCACAGACACGGTTGGCAGCTCACGCGTCCAGCCGTTCTCTTCTTGGGGAGGAACAACGAGAGCACCCAACGAGGGTATTTCTCAAAATACATCTCTTTGTGTAAATACAATGGATAGCTTCCCAAAAAATAGTTCTTTTCGGCTTTTTTTCTGTTGCTGGCAAACACGAAGGTGTTCCACATTCCCAGGAAGGCAATTTCCGAATATCCATTTCCCAGCAGAGCAGTCCCAGAAAAATCTTCTAGCAACTGATCAAAATCACCCATTTTTTCCAGCCGGAAATAATAAAGTACTGCTTTCAGGCTTTAGAATACATATTTTTCGGCCGCACAAAGCGGCAGGCGGAAACTGTCTATTTTCGCAGGCTACGTAAGATTTAATTTTGCCAGCAGCCCGAAATGAGTGCTATTTTCCTCAGCCACCAGTAAAGGAAAAACAAAACGCCTGCCAGCACAAGATGCTGTGTGGAAGACATATTTTGCGGAGCAGCTCCGATCGGTGCTCCTCAACGAAGACCAGACTCGAGAGAGCGGCGGAAATCGAGCCTACGAAGACAGCAGCAGACTCACCTCAAAACAGTGAAAGCTGAAGGTGCTAGTGAACGGCTACGTAAATCGTGATGACTAATAAGTTCGCGTCAAAATCCTGCAAGAAGTAAAACGCATTAAGGTATGAGTACAACTGTGTAACGACAAACCGAAAGCTTGGCAAAACAGTGAGCGCTGCAGCAAGCGAACTGCGGAAATTCTGATTGGAACATTGGGCGTCTCTTGTGCTTAGTATTAAAGCATCGCGCTGTTCAACGTAATAGTGGCTAGACTTTCCTGCTTTCCCCCTTGTCAGTAATGCTGATGTTATGCAGAAGTTTCAGTTCATTCAAGTAGAGAAACCCGTGTCCGCGACAAAAACTGCATGACTTCACAAATCGATTTCGTGTTATTCTGCAGGGTAAACAATGTAACAAAACATTTACTAAAAGAAAAACACTCACTTACCTCTCTTTTTGCTGTAAATCCCCAACTTTTCAAGCAAACAAGCAGCGCACTCCTTCCTGTACAAAAGCGAAAGTGTTTTTGATCACCTGAGTACATTCAGTGACGTCAGACTCAAACACCTCTCAATTTCCGCGAGTGCCCAGACTCCTTCCTTCACGATAAAAAATAAAGGCTGTAGACGAGAACAGAGCCGTGTACAACAATACGGAAACGATACAGAAGCGAGCAGTGTTCACATCAACACTCCTGCCTCCGCTAAACAACTGTACAGTCAGAAGGAGTGATATATGATCCGGTCACGCGACGATTACGGATCACGCGATATTTTGACAGGCAGATGTCAGAAGTACATTCGACGAAAATGCAAACAGCCTATCTCTCACTTTTGAGCGGCCACAAGAGCGGAAATTGCATGGTATAAACCCTAACCTGTTGTAGTCTGGAGCTTTGGATGCCTCAAGCCGATTGCATCATCAGTTACCAGACGCGGGTATCAGAGGCAAACTTCTCCTCAATGCATCGTCAGCTTTATGTAGTTTAGTATGGAGAAAATGACAGGTGATCTCTTGGTTGGATTAGAGCCCACTGGCCTTTCAATACATAGTCATGGCCAGACTATCAATTCTCCCAACACTAATCATTCACTTGGCCTGGATTTTGAATTGTGATTTTGAATTGTGACAAACAAAGAATCAATAAATGAAATAAATTATATTATTACTAGACGTACACTTCTAGCATTTTCCACACAATTTTCTAGACATTTTTTATTTTTTGACAAATCTAATTCAATACAATAACCACAAATAATAAACCTAAATGATACTGCTATAAAATGATCCAGTTGTTCAAAGCACAATGACAGTAATCCAGGCTTAGATGTAAATGTCTTTAACCTGACATATTATTGTCTTTTGCAGTTTCCATTGTAATTTTAAATTTGCTAAATAAGATGCTCCCAACTATATTTCATATTTTGGGATTAATCCAGGATTAGCTTAATTGAGCTTTGAACAACAAGTTTTCTGGCATCTAAGCATGACCAGCTTAAACATGGCCATGAGGGCCACAAAGTAATGATATGCAATACTAAACAAAGGCAACAGCAACAAGGAGAATCTACAGTTACCACTATTACTTGACACACACAAAAGGGCTTTTTGCAAAGTAAAATCCACAAGCTTTTAAAGAAAACTAATTAGATTAGAACATGTACAAAAAGACCAGACTACTTTAAGATCAGCTTGACTTGCACCCAAGTATCAGTGCATATTTTTGGCAATCAAGGAGTTAAAGCTTCAGACCTACTCACTCCCGAGTGATCAACTTCAATTTTCTCCTTCAGTTTTTCACCAGAGAAATATCATGCAGTAAAGAGAATTTGGCTTTTTATAAGCTTCTTAATGCATGAAGCTGATTTAACTATAAATTCTCACTGCATCCCTTATACACTTTCCTTTTGAGGGTTGGGAGAATTTGTATTGTGAGATTAAGAAGGAAAGGATTGAAAAATCTTTAATTTTTCATGTTAAAAATATTATTAGCCTAAAATAGACTAAAGAACTGTTGAATTATCTGTATTCATATTTGTAGAAATACACCAGCATACTTTATTCCAGAATTAGCAAAAATACAACTAGATCAAGTTTTGTCTGAAATTTGTGATGAGATGTTAGGTTCCCACACTGCACTACACCCTTAAAGACAATAAAAGCTTTTACAATTTTTCTGTAGTCTAGTTTGTTCAAAGCATGGTTACAATAAGCAAAACCTGTAAGCCTGAATTAAAGAATGTTTTACCCAAAACACATCTTTGTTTATGAATTTTGAGCAGAACAACCTTTTTAGTTTGTCTTTAATCAAAACCCTGGAGTGGAAAGGAATTTGGTGAACCCTGGGTCAGCTAAATCAAGCTTCGAAGAACAGAAACGTATATCACAATAAACTTATTTCAGATCAATTTATTGGAAAATCACTCAGTTTAGTAATGTAGCTACATCATCACTCTAAAAAATATCTTCAGATTAATTATTGATATCTTGGTATATAAGGTCTGGGTAAGATATTCAAACATAGGAACCCGTAATCATTACTTTTTAGTATAACTAACACTACCAATTTTTTCATTATTATTTACTGATTTCCAAGAGACAAGGGCTGCCAACAAAATTAAGCTTTTGTATTAATTATTTTATTTGATCAAAGTTCCAAATGCATATTCACTTAGTACCTAAAAGTATTTGAAAATATCACCATTTTGCAAACAGTTACCTATAAAGCATTACCACTGTTTTATTGTTGTTGTTGTTGTTGTTTTTGTAAACTGTGGTGTTGACCCTGATGCAACAGAGCAATTTAAGACAATAACATAACTACGAGAACTTAAGGGGCACCGTGCAGAACGCAGTAAGGCTTGCCTCCATAGCTATAGAACTGGTTTCCCTCAAGATTCTTGTTACAAACCTGCAATCATAAGCAAAAAAACAAACAAACAAACAAACAAACAAACATGATCAGTGATGATACCTTCACATATCTTGACATTATTTTATTGTTGAGGTTGGCACACTATGTCCAAGATGCTGTTTGAGATTGCTTGATAAAGAAAATGGTTTGATCACAGAAAGCAACATTTAAAAATGAATTATTCAATACTGGGTATACCCTGGTGGTCACCCATCTAAATACTGACCCTGCCGGACCAGATTTAACTTGAGAATTCAACACACCAGCCAAAGATTTTGCTTTCATGAACTCAGCTGCCAATATGGTTAAAACAACAAATAGCTCAGCACATTTCTTTGTTATGGACACATATTTCATGCCATTTCATTCACAAGTTGGCTAATAGGGCCTTTGATTCATCTATTATCTAAAGAAAAATTGCTAACTGACTTTAAAGCAGGAAATTAATGATTCTGATTGGCTGATGCTAACACTCACCTCGCATTTAAAACAGGATGCATGCCATGGCTTATCCAGGGCTTCTACCCATCGCTCTCCTCCACCGATGGCCAAGTTACAAGCAGAGCATTTAACACAGAATAGACGTTTGTAGCATCCTTCACAGTACGGATTGCCACGGTCCACATTGAAGCCCTCTGAGCCAATTGGCTTTTCACAACTTGTACAGATAAAACACTGGGGGTGATAGTTCTTATCAATGGCCTTTAGGCATTGCTGTGGATTAGAAGGCAGTGTTTAATGTAACTGATAACAGCCCCTATATTTCATTTTACTAGCTTCACCATAGATATAAAATAATCATAACAAAAATAATAATTATTAATATTATTATTATTATTATTATAAAAAGAAAAACCAAAGAGAAAAAATTCACATATCAAATGATAGTGACAATGTAACCATAACAGCCTTGTACAATAATTTGTGTATTGGTGTCACTGCCATATATATGGGCCCCATAAAATAAAATTTAAAAAAATCAGAAATCCATCAATATCCGACTCGTTTGAGAAAGTTAGCTTCATTTGGCCTAAATAATAATATATGTTGCCATTGCTTTATTACATTTTTTTTCTATCTTGGGAACCTACACCAGCCATTATTTTTGACTTGTGGATATGTGGAGTCCAACATTAGTCGATCATTCACTCACTAAGGTGTAAACTTTTAGACACAGTTCCCAAGTCACAAAGAATCAAAGATGGCAGCCAAAATTGAAAATGTTTTTCAAGGCGGGTTGGGTGAATCAGGACTTAAAAGTTAGCACTATGAAGCTGTGCTGATCAGTGCAAACAAACTGTAGTACAAAGAGAAAGGAAAAGGAAAGAAAGGAGAGAAACAAGTAAATCAGAACAACTTGAGATTTAATCAGATAGTGATCATAGACTTGTAAGAACAACACAAATTATTGTTTAATTAAATAATCAAATATTTTAACCTTAGCATTAAAACCATGCTCAAGGAATAAATATAAAACAGAGATGTTGCAAGCTTGATACAAAACTGCTGTAGCTACTTATCAAATCACATTTTGTTCTTCAATATTACATTAATACTATTGCAGCAGGTGGTGGAAGCAAAAGAAAAAAGAAACCTCTGCAGCCCTGTGCAGAAATATGACAATGAAATTACATGTATATCTACAAAAATGTCCACTGATAAAGTTGACTGTCTGGATATACCCAAGCAAAAGGATAAAACCCTGCAATGCCACATCCATTTGAACAAACACAGATCTGAAATCTTACTAATCTAGGGTTTTCAATCACCTATCTACTTTCTCAAAACAGAAGGAACCTTTATAAAATATACCTATGTATGTATATACACTGGTATATAATATTAATTTTTGTGGAAGCACTAAACTTTGTTTAATGTATATCACATTGATAGAATATTGTGTTTAACCCTACTAAACATAAAAATTTGGAACACTATATTACTACATACAAAAACACTTTAACTTATGCCTAAAACATGTAAAATAGTATAAATTTATCCCCTGTGTATTTTGTCATCATCTACAATATAATAAATATAACAAAACTATTTTTTACTGTTGGCTATCAAACTTTTTAAAGATGGTTATAGTATAAACATCTGAAATCAAGGCATATATACACTGCAAAAATAATCACCCTACGATGTACTGTATTAATAATTTATTCCTTTAACTAAATAATGTACAAATATGTATACAGTATGTGTTGTTTATGTGTGGATGGTGCCCAGAACCTTCTGGTATTTGAGTGCTAGCAGGACTATAGTGCTTGATTCTACTATCAAGTGCTTAGTATGAGAGCCAAGAATGAACTACAGCAGACTCAAAAAATTAATATGGTCAAATTAGCCACTGAAACCTGGCAATTATTGGTTTTTTAAGTGGAGAAAAAAAAAAAAAAAAAAAGTACAGCAGGAGACAGCCACTAATCCAAAGCCTGCAAAAAACCTGCAGCAGACAGCAGTGTCAATTAATCCCACTTCACTGGTGATGGTAGTAGTTGTTGTATCTATAGCCCTTCATGCGCTGTTGGTAGTTAGCCAGCAGGTACTGGGTTTGTCGTAGTTGCTGCTGATCTTTCTGTAGTCCATCCTGCAGTTGATTGACATAGATGCTTAGGGGAAGTGCCTTCTTTTCTGCCATCAAGTACTGCTGATCACACCTAGCAATTGCATCTTCCAAGTCATTCAGTTTGAGATGTTGGTTGTCTGTCCTGACTACTTTGTGGCTTGATTTGAACTGCAGGTCTCTGATTCGTTTCTTGCAGGCGTCCAGAGCATCTTCTAATAACCGCAGTCTTCTTGTGGCTCGGTCACGCCGCTGCTCTGCCTTCTGTATTGCCATCTGAAACTGGACAGCTTGTGTGTTGGCATCGCGAAGTTGCACCAGAGCAGATTCTCGCATAGCAGCAAATTGTCTAATCTGTTGTCTCATCGTTTGTCCATCCTTTATATTCTCTGTCTTTTCACGTTCAATTCTATGTTTCAGGGTTACGTTTTCTTCCACAGTTCTCTGTCTCTCTAACACTTTTCCCTCTCGCATTTTCAAATTCCTTTCTATTTTCCACAGCTTCTCCTCTCTGGTGGCAATTTTTCTCTGTATGTCACTGATGGTATCCATTGCATCAACATAACGTCTGTTTGCTTGGGGCATGGCAGTACTAAATTCTTTTTCTAGTTCTGTAACCTTGTGAATGGACTCTTTCAGTGCATCAACTTTTTCCCTCACAGAAGCTAAACCAGACTTAACATCACCAAAGTTACCGCTAGGTCTGTTAACAACCGGAGGCGAAAATTTAGTCTTATTGTCTTCAACTGAAGAAATTCGATGCAAATAGTCTACAGCAAAAGGAGATGTTGGGGATTTTGTAGGGGGACTTGTAGGGCTATCTTTCGAGCCTCGTCTCAGCATCAAGGCATTATTGAATCTAGGTTTCATTTGCTTAGCTACAGCGGGTTTGTCTTCTTTTCCAGACTTAGTTCCCTTAAATGAAGCCCTCAGAGATCTTAGCATATCACCGCTGGGGGCTGGTACAGCTTTTGGGCACTTGTGCAGGCTCTTGGCCTGAAAAGTAATCAAATAACATGCATTTTATGATTGTCTTGGGCTAAATTTCAAGAAAAGATGTCACCCGTTTTCTCTTCAAAGTTTGGCCGAGATGAATCTGAAGAGTTTATTGAAATATCAACAATGATCTGTTATTTTCTGTGGGTTGACTGAATTTATCACTTTCTTGCTTTTGAAAATTTTTGTTAGTTTGACAGATGCAGATTAATGCATAGAAATGGAATGCCACTTCTGTTGTCCTTTGTGCTTATGAAAACATAAATCTGTGACAGAATAAAATGTTCTTTCTATATGGGCAGTGCAGGTGCAGCAAATGCAGTATGATTCTCACAAAACAGAGCCATAGTAATAGATAACTGTCATCAGCATGCACAAAATCCATCTCATACCATCCACTTAATCAGTAGATCAAAATAAATTCTATCAATCGTTGCTTATATCTACACACCTAAGTTCTAAACTTTCCTACAAAGCATGCAGACTTGTCTAATATCCAATGTCTTGGAGCCTACAGAATCACTTAACACTTTCCCTCTTAGACTGAAGTGATCAACCTCAATCTTCTCAAAAAAAAAAAAAAAAAGAGGCTTTCAATATCTTTTTGGACAAAAGTTGAAGAAACTATCAGCACCCCCATGCATTTCCCAGTTAAATGCCTGTGCTAAACAATTTACGTTTCAAGCTTGGGAGCTCTATTAATCTAAATTTAGAATTTGAGTAATTACATGTACTTCTTACAAATCACAAATTTGTAACCATCAATATTTGATTCACTGAAAATATGTCATTTAGAAAACCTCACCTTAATATTACACTTACTAATGGGCTGTAGCACCACAAGTATTCTTTAGAATATAAGCGTTAAATATCCAGACTTTAATTATAAAGCTTCAAAATTTGTTTTAGCAAGTACATGTAAGTTATTTATTCAGTGTTTCACTTTACTGAGGAAAATATCTACAAATCTGTACACCATCATGCCTGTTTTTTTTTTTGTTTTTTGTTTTTGTTTTTGTTTTGTTTTTTGTTTTTGTTTTTTTTTTATAGTTTTCGTAAACTACTGTGCTGTACTGTATATCAAAGTTTGCTTTTTCAACAAACACGAAGGGATACATCTATACTGTTACTGATAAAGACTTTTCCTCTCTGCTAATATCCCCCTTTCCCCTTTTAAGGGCTAGCAGGATAAGACTAGTACAGATGTTTGAGCTAAAACACACAGAATAAGCAAGTGCACACATACATGAATATTAATTAGTGGTGTTAGCGCAAGTGAAAGAGAGAAAAATATACAGAAGATTAAAAAAGGAAAAAGACATGGGCAAGCATGTATGACAAGCAAAGGTTAGGGCTATCAGCAGTCAAAAAATGACCAGATTCGCATATTGAAAAGGACTGTTCTCAAAAATACATTTTGATGTTGTGCTCACTGAGAAATGTGTGAGCCAATACCATCAGAGACTATCTCGGCCATCCTTTGATACTCCCAACACTGAGTGATTAACTTCAGCCTCTAACCAGAGATATATCATACAATAAGAGAAACTCGGCTTTTGACAGCTAACATCATTCATGCATTTCCTTCTTAAAAATGGTTGGGAGAATCTGCATTTGGATCTTAGAAGAGACAGAAAAGTAGAACTGAAGCAGAAATTAATTTCAACTTACCCCAGCAATGGGCTGCTTGCACGTGGCACAGTGTGGGGCAAAGAATCTGTTGTAGTCACTTTCACAATACACCTTTCCTTCTTCCTCCATAAAGCCTTGATACTGGAGGGATACGCCACAAACATCACACACAAAGTGGTCTGGATGCCAAGTCTTACCAATTGCAGATGCAAATGGCCCACTGAAGAACAAATGGCAAACTTTAGAATGAAACTCAAGACTACACAATGTTACATTGTAATATTGTGGATTGTGAAGATACTAGCACTTAATCAAGATACAAGTAGCAAATCATAAAAATAACCACAACAAAAATATGACCAAACTGATGATAATAATAATAAGAAGAAGAAGAAGGAGAAGAGCAGGATGCTAAAAGATACTGATAAATCAACATGTTGTCCATTAGAGCCCAAATACCCTCAAGAATATATAAACAAAGACTCACAAGATTTCCTCTCCACAGCCAGCACAATACAGAGTGCGTGTCCCTTCAGGCACTGGTTGGGACCCACCCGGCTTTATGGGAGATCTCTTGATTTCTTGTTGCCCGGTCGGTGAAGAGGGTGTCCTGGCGGATGATGGAGCATTGTGTGGTGGAGAGGACGGTGCACGGGAGGGAGAGGATTGCACCGGAGCCATCTGCACCATCCCTGGCAGTGCTACTGGCTGAGGTTGCCCTGGACGTCCTGCCACAGGGGAGTTTCCCACTGGCCGGATCTGAACTGCTGGTCTGATTACAGGAGGCTTGGGTCTGTACATTGGTGGCAGCGGAGTTGTGGACGGCTTGCTGCGGTCTTCAGTTGCTCTTGAAAATACACTTGGTGCAGCCTCTAATGGATGAGAGAACAGTTCATTACAACTCAAGAATTATTGCCTGGATAATACTCAACAATCTTGTTAGGATAATATAACAATTTCCATGACAAACATAAACAACCCAAGCTTATTATGAACCATGTAGCCTACCACATCCACCATCGGGATATAAAAATCTGCCCATACTAATGGGGTAGCCATATTAACAGGGTTTTCAGATAGGAAAATGACAAGGGAGTTTGTTTGTTTGGGACAAAAAAAGTGGCAGTAATAATGAGGTGACTGTAATAATGGAGTGGCCATGCAGCAGGTTTACATTATAGGACAGATTACAGCACCAATCCTGGTGACTGGTATGGACAAAAACAAACAGGCCCAAGAAACATAGGGACTGAGAGACAGACAGTGATTTCAGACAGAAAGAGAAGGAAGGGCAAAAGAAGGAGAAAAGCCACAGAGAATAAATCTCAGGTAATCCTGAACAAAGAGAACTGACCTCCAGAGCTGACAGTGTCCTGCAGGAATTTGAAGCTTCGTGACTGAACTTGTTTATTATCTTCTTCTTCTTCAGGCTGGAATGCCTCAGGGGGAGGAGGGGGGAAGTCTGCCAGGGCAAAATACTCAACATTAGGGGGGAGGTGAGGGGATGCCGATGCACTGCAAGTCTACACTGTACGGCAAGTTACTTGTAACTAAAAACTTTCACTCCTTCAATGAAAATTCTCTCACCTTCAGTTTCTTGTCAGAAACATATCATGCAAAGAAGAACTTGGCTTTTGATCCTTTTTCTAAGATGAAAGCTGATTAAATTATCAATTCTCCCTATATCACTCATACATTTTCTCTGAAAAGAATGGGAGAATCTGTCTTTTGAGCTTGGGAGCTCTGGAGTGAAAGTATGAACCATACAAGAAAAAACTGTATGGGTTGATGCAGCAAGAATTAATTGTTTAATCAGCTTTTGGGCAAGTAGTTTATACTGAATTCTCCATATTGTGTGATGTTAATTTGAGATTACAAGAGAAAACCACTGATCAATCATTCCCAGATATGATCAGTCTGAAACTTCTCTTACCAAATTCTGACCACAGATATGTAGTACAGTTAGGAAAATCTGAACCATACCTTACATTATTTTGCCATACAAAAGGTTAGAAGAATTTGAATTTGAATTATTGGGCACCTCACCTTCAGTTCCCTCGTGATCCAGATGTTTCATCAGATTCTTGAAGGATTTGGACTGCACATTTGGGTCAGGCGGGTGACCCCAATGCTCCTGTTCAACTGCAAACACAGAATTAAACATTTACAGAAGATCTGGAGGGGCTTATTGTTGATAGCTTATCTACACTAATATGTCAAGCTTCAAATATCAAACAAACACATTGTTTTAATATTAGTCACACTGATTCTACAGGCACTAGTTCTAACGGGATTGCATTTCTCCACATACCATCACCATCATCACTGATGTTAAACTTGAAATTTAAAATCATTAACCGGATCTGCTAAGGGCAAACAACCAGTCAACAGTATCAGAGATGGAGCAGATACTACGGACGATGTGAGACGCATAGCAACAAAGTTCAACCAGCATTTTTCAACTGTAGCAGAGCGTCTGAGGTCGATCCTTCCAAATGTTCCACTCAACATGGATAAGGTGACAAAGTTCGTAAATTCAAAGAAAGCCTCCGAAGTAGCCTTTGTTATCCCTCCTATCAATGAGTCCAAGGTGAGAATCAGTCTCTCAAAAATCAGCCCTAACAAAGCAACGGGTATTGACAAGATCAGTGCCCGATTACTACGGACTGCCGCTCCTGAAGTTGCTCCATCTATTACCAGGATCATAAATCACTCATTGGCGACTGGCGTGTTCCCTCGGCAATGGAAGACTGCAAGGGTTACTCCACTGTTTAAAGGCGGAGAGACTGACGAACTATCGAACTACCGGCCAATTTCAGTCTTGCCTGCAGTATCTAAAGTGATCGAAAGGCATGTACATGATTCCTTATACGGTTACCTAACAACAAACAATCTGATATACCTCCGGCAATCAGGTTTTCGAAAACGACACAGCACAGAAACAGCCCTTATTCAAATCATCGACGAGTTTCTGTTGAACCTCGACCAGAACCGAGTAAGTGGCGTAGTCATGGTGGACTATTGCAAGGCGTTCGATATGGTTGACCACAATATTCTTTTGGACAAATTGGAGATATATGGGACCAACAGTAAATCGCTGCAATGGTTCAAGTCCTACCTAACTGACAGAAGCCAGCTCGTAACGTTAGCTGGTACCGACTCAGACAGAGCAAGCGTTAAACACGGAGTACCACAGGGTAGCATCCTTGGCCCTCTGTTGTTTCTGGTGTACATAAATGATCTGCCTTTACACGTCAGCTCTGCAAAGTTGGACCTATTTGCTGATGATACAACCGTTACTTCGTCTGCGGCTCACAACAATGCCATAAAACTGCAGGAATCTCTGAACACAGCCCTCACTGAGTTATCGGACTGGGCAGTTGCAAACAAGCTGCCTCTCAATGAAAAGAAGACTAAGGCCCTAATGATAACCGGAAAACGGCTGTCCACCAAACTAAACTATACCCCGGTACTAACAATGAATGGAAAACAACTGTCCAGTGTTCCAAATGCAAAGCTTCTTGGACTTGAAATCGACGAAAAACTCACATTTGTAGCTCACGTAGATAACCTCTGCAAAAAGCTTTCTCAGCGCATAGGGGTATTAAGGAAAGTCAGAGCCTTTCTTCCTTTACAGCAGAGGATTCTATATTATGATAGTATGATTAGGCCTGTTATGACCTATGTAAGTGCTATCTGGACATGCTGTGACCAGGAAAGCCTAGGGCGAGTACTGAAACTGCAGAAGCGTGCGGCAAGAATAATTCTAAACACTTCTAATCAAGCCCCGTCAGTAGAATTATTCAATAGGTTGAAGTGGTTGCCTTTTTATGAGGAAGCTAAGTTAGCCAAGTGTTTCTTAGTATTTAAGCGACTTAAAGGTGAAGTTCCCTCTTATATCACCAACTTACTTAAGCTCAATAGTGACCTACACTCTCGCAAGACCAGATATTCCAATTTTAATTTAGTTTGCCCCAGATTTAAGTATGAATCTGACGGAGGCAGATCGTTTGGTGTATCCGCCTGTCGGCTGTGGAACTCCTTGCCATTGGCGCTGCGTGAAATTGAGTCGTTTACTGTTTTTAAACAATCTTTGTGGAACTATTTTTTTAATCAACAGCAATTTTTGAACCATTTCATAGTGTAGCTTTTTATTAGTATGTTATCCGTGTAGATAGATGTAGTTTTTATCCATTGACCTTGTTAATACCTTTACTTTAAGCTTAGATTTCTTAAAGAATTGTTTAGTATATGTATGTAGAGGGCCACACGTTTATTAGCTCTGCTATTATGTGCTACCCTCGTTAAATAAAGACATTACTTACTTACTTACTTACTTACTAAGCGATTTACCAGATCTTCATCTTCAACATGCTGAGTTCTGTTAACATGCGAGTGTCCATCAGCCATATCCCTGTGACATATAAGACCTCATTACAAATCTATTAACACCAGTTTACTGTACATACAAACTGTACTAGCTGTTTATAGATTACTGTCACTGTATTACACAAGTTTGCTAAGGTATGCAGTCAAATTTATACAAACAAACTTTCATCTAAACAAGCTATCAAAAGCCAAGCTCTGTACATTGTATGACATATCTCTGGTGAGGAATTTGAGGAGAATATCGAAGTTGATCACTCCTGAGTGACAAGTTGAGCTGAGGCAGAGCTGAAAATTGGACTTAAAACTGAATGTACAATATCAATAATCTAAAGTAAAAGGTAAAGTGCTTTTATTTAACATCAGCAGTTCCATCAGTTCTGAGAACTGTTATCAATGGAAGCCAGCGGTGTGCCCTCTACCCCCCCCCCCCCTCCCCCCGCCCTAAAATCTCCATAAACATAAACACACACCTGCACACCCACAGGAAACTTGACCAGCAGTTTAATAATTTGATTCTAATTAATCAGTTATCTTCTTTGTTTACCTTCGTTAGGTAATGCGTCATTTCACTAATAACGAGTCATAAATTAGAGGCCCTTTGGCAGTTCTCCTAGCTAGCACGACATTAAATTGATATCTAATATTCATTAAATTGACACTAAATTGATATCTTAATACAATATTACGTGCAAATTCAGTCACCAAATTCTTACTGTACATCACATAAGACAGCAAAATGAATCCTCCAGAATGCACACTTTTACCATGGCACTTCCTTTTCAGTTCAATCTAGAGGATTACACACTGAAAAAAAAAAGACATCTAGTGTGAATTATTATGCATTAACACACTTGTCTTGTATATTACAAATTAAACTAACTTCACCCAGGGTGGTAAAAGCTGAACAAATAAATTACACTGATCAATGGATTACTTACATTGTTGGTTGCTTGTGCTTGTTGGTCTGGGGGATTACCGACAGGTCTGTTTGCTGGCCTGTGAGGTCTGTGTGCTCTTTGTGGAGCCCCACCCCTGGCTTGATTTTGTTGTTGTTGTTGTTGCTGTTGTTGTTGTTGTCTGTTTTCTTCCTCCTGCAGCTGCAGAGCTAGCTGAAGACTTTGAAAAAGAAAACAATGTTTCAAGAAGTGTATCAACTGGACAGTTCAAATGGATCACCTTCAAGTAAAGAAAGACGTCTTGAAAGGGGGAAACATTAGCCCTACAACAATCCACATAAGATAGATAATGAGGTGCTAAATTTCAAAATGTCCAAAACCACAATCTATTCACTCTTCAACTCAAAACCATTGAAGAAGAAAATGTATCAGTCATGTAATGAAGTTTAATTGCTTGATCAAAGGAGTGAATAGAATTGAGATGTTTGGCTTTGCATCCAAGCAACTTTTCCCATACAAATCTTTTTAATATAATCCTCAACCCTTAATTGTATCTTATTGTTATATTTAATTAGTCATAATATTTAATCAGTCATAACAGTGTGAATTTTTATGCCCAACTCACTCGCTCCATTCCTGGTTGGATTGGGCTCCTTGTTGAGGTCCCTGATTAGCATGGGGCTGAGAGGGGCCAAGGTCCGCTGTAGGGGCATGTGGTTGAGCCCCCTGTATTGACTGTTCCTGCTCTTCTTGGAGTGTGAGTGCAACAAGATAACTATAAAAATACAATATTCACAACAAATAATAATTATTTGTAAAAAACAAAAAACAATTAACAAAAACAAAGAAAAATAGTATTCTATTCTATATACAGTATTCTGAATGGTATCTGCATGCCCTGTAAGTATGACCCCAAGAAATATTTTGGTAAAGGGTTATTTTAACACACCTCCCTCCCCTCCCTTTCATTTCCAAACTACTGTATGGTGGTTTACTAAATCCATGAAAAAAGAATTTGTTGGAGAGACATTAGGGAAACACATTCTTTCAATCATGTGTAGCAGCAGGGGGAGTTATCATATTCAGAAGGATGTAATAAAATTCTACGCATGGCAATCTCAGCTTGCATGATCACACCATCACAATTACATCCAGAATAGTGAATTAACTGCTGAATCTGTTTCTATTTGAGTACCTAAAGCCTACTGTAGGGGTATCAGAGGCCAGATTCTCCTTACTGTAGTATATACCTGTGGGCACTCACTGAATAAGAAACTTCATTTTGATCAAATTACTGCTTACTCTTGGTCTTCTTGTGAAATTGTCTGATCTGTTGAAGCCACAGAACTTCTGGAGGGCGCAGTTTGCGGTGCTGTGGGAACCGTCTTAAACTCCGCATCAACAAAACACCCATCTCCATCGACACTGGACAGTGTTTCCCACACAATGCGCTCCTCTGTCAGGTAACCCTGGTCTGTTACCAGCAAGAAAAGCTCATCCTGCAATAAAAAGTAAAAAACCTCAACCCTTGAATTCTAAAAAAAAAAACAACTATGGTTAGGACCTAATGCTGAAAAAATGTATTCCTAAAATAATAAATATCAATTCTCCCTGCCATTCTAACTATATGTACAGCACAGTGAAACACAGTAGATCACAGGTGTGATTGCTAACAAGCTCGAGTTTTGATAACAGTAATTTGACTAAGGAACCAGACACGTAATGTCTCCGGAACTCCTAACCTTGAACTTGTACAGGGTGCTAAAATGGTTGTTCCTAAAGAACACATACAGATCATCATTCTTCATGTAAGAATTCAGCTCGCATAATCCATGGAAGGTCAGTTGAGTTGCTGACTGGTCCAGAAAAGCTTCTACAATCAACCCTGTTGAGACACACACAATGATGTTGACCCAAAGGAAACATGGATAAGGTATTTATATGTAGAGTGGTAAAGTTGTGATGAAAAAAAAAAGACAACTTCTGAAAATACATTTTTTCGGCAGTGGCATTATTATTTCTAGCAATATTATTCACAGCAAATTGTTTAAACCCAGGAGCCTGAACAGTATGTTGATTGTGATCGTCTGGGTTAGAGTAGTCTCCAGAAGACTGTTGCTGTTGTTGACTGATATTTTGACTTTTTAACAAAGTCTAAAAAATGCTTGTATACACATATGTCAGAACCACACTTTACCTTCAGAGACTAGCTGACTGTCCGACTCATCTTGTTTGCTTGCAATGATCTTCTCCACCAGTTGATTGTAGCTTAGAGATCCAATGGCCGAGAGAGCCTCTCTGTTCTGTGGATCAACAACCCAGCCATGCAACAAACGGATGTTCAGGAGATCAAACACCACACACTCTGGAGTGAACTCAAATTCAGTTACACTGAAAGAAAAATAATGAAGTTAAAACATTAGACCCTGAAAAATCAGCCAATACATTCTTTATGACATCCAGAGGTTATCCAGAGGGTCCGCTCTGAGTGCCTCGAAATGTGCATGTGAATGCAGGTGTGGGGATAGCTCTTAAAAATGCAATACTGTATTTATGTGGAATTTTGTATGACATATGGAATGTTTGTAATGTAGATTATCTGGTAGTGTTTTGGGCAACTAGGAGCACCGGCTGACTCCCTTACCCTGTAAACTTCACATTAACATCAAGACCTGTCTGTAGTTTTCCCATGATGGCTATGGCATCATGCATGTTTTGTTCATAATTCAACTGAGCTCCTTCTGGCAGCATCTGTAACAAAAACAAAATAACCTTGTTGTTTCTTATTTGTTCAGGTTTTCTGTGCAGTTCAGGCAAACTTTTCTTTTCAACTGATGAGGCTGAGACAAACTTCTCCTTTCAATACATAGTCAGCTGTATGTAGTTCAGTATGGAGAAAATGACAGGTGATCTCTAGTTTGGGTTTAAGAGTGATCAGAGACAAACTTCTCCTTTCAATACACAGTCAGCTGTATATAGTTCAGTATGGAGGAAATGACAGGTGATCTCTTGACTTCAAGCTGATCAAACTATAAGTTCTCTATTCCTCATACTTATTCAGAGAAGCAGGTCACAGCATGCCAAAAAATATGGCAGCTTGCCCTTGCTCATATGAAAGCTGATTTACTATCAATTCTCCCTACAGAAATCATTCATTCCTTCTTGAATACTTGAGAGAATTTAGATACTGAGACATGAACAAAGGTTAGTTACCTCTGGGGCTTCTGTCAAAATGCAGTCTCCAATATATTCCATTAATTGAGATGTTGTGATAATCTGTTGCATTGCTGAGATCTGAATCCTTCGCTGCAGTAGTAAAACATTGATTATCGCTAAGAGGGGACAAGGACCGTTTTCATTTTGAGTAACGATTGGTGTACTGAGTCCTTTCCATTTTATCCACTTGATGTGATAAACTGACTGAAGTGTCTGTACACTGCTCGGCTTTCCACTGTCAGACTCGCCATAATCAGAACAACTTGCCGATTGTATCTCTCCACTCTCAGCTGTGGATGAAGAACTTTGAACTCTATCAGTCGTTTCCTCGTGAACTTCTTTGCCACTCTCGTCTTGTACAGCTGAATCAATTGAACTGTCCGCCAAGCAGCTCAACTCCTGAAGTTCTGAACGTAACTTTTCGTTTTCCGTTTCGTCCGATTCATTTTGTTCATCGCTTGTCGCTTCGGTCGACTCTTTACTAGGGTTTATCATTTCGCTATCTGAGCAGTTTGCTTCGGTATTGTTAAGTACTTCTTGTGGGGATTCCACAGAGCTTTCGTGACACGAGGAATTTTCTTCGGTTGAAGGAGCATTTGGTTGTTTATCACGGTCTGAACTCATAGACGTCGCATCATCTGGTTCTTCCATCGTTATGAATTCGTAAAGGTTTGCCCTACCGTTCGCCACGTTAATATACTCCACCAACAAGTCCCACCTTAGTATTTGAATGTCAGCTTTCTTCTTCCAAATAAAATGTTCTGTGTGATCGTTTGTTTTCACCAGTTAACAACTCTGCATGAGACCGGTTTCGCTCTAGAGGAAAGCATCATTTTCTGCCCACTTGAAGCACATTATACAATGCTTTAGATGACGTTTATGTTGCTCTGTTCGGACCTGAAGCGATCGAACATGAATTATTGAAACAAGACCGAACAGTGGCACCCTCATGTAAGGATCAATATATACGCTCTCAGTCTGGAGAACAAATCGAGCCCGCGGAGTCAGCGGACTTCAGTGTCGCTTTGGGGTTGGTACTTCACGTAACCCTATTATAATGTATCATTATAATATATACATTAAATATGAGCCCGGTTGACCGGGCCAGCTCGGCTACCGAGATCTCTCCCTCCCACTAATTCCTTTGTAAAAGTTCCGATGTGTTCATATGACAGGGCGGGCCAGCCCGGTTAACCGAGATCTCGGTCTTTGCTACCGGGATCTCGGTTAACCGGGCTGGCCCGTTTGTCATATGAACACTCCAGCCCGGTTAACCGGGATGAAAATGTTTCAACTATGCGAGTCTGAAATGTACTTGCTTCTTAATTTGGCACTGACGGAAGAATTGGCAAAAACTTTTGCATCGTGAACACTTGATCTCGGTTACCCGGGCTGAAATTTCTCATAAACACACGACCGGGCAAGCCTGGTTGACCGAGCCAACTCGGTCAACCGGGCTCATATGGAAAGGCCCTAAGAGAGTTTAGTATGAAACCATGGAACTAGAATGGAAAGGTTTGCAAAATGATTACGTCACAATTCAAGTCAGCGGTTAAACTAAATTATTCAGATTTATTTCGATGACGTCACATAACACGATTGGGGCCACAGTCTCATGGACCCTCCGATCGATATGAGGATGGGAAGCGGCTATACGTAGGCTAGGCGTTCCCGGAAACGTGCGGTGTAACCGCGGACCAGGTAGCCTGCGTAACTTGGCCCTCTGGGGAATGGGGAGGGGAAGGGGGGGGGGGGGGGGGGGGGGAGGGAAATGCAAGTGGACCGAAACGATAAAACCCGGGAGTGGGAGGTTTTTTCCCCCTCCCTCTTTCCCATTCTCCGCTTGCGTTCACTCGTTCATTTCTACTCCGCCCCATCCCCTTTTCCCCTCCCCTTCCTTTCGGAGGGCCAAGCTACGCAGGCTACTGACCATGTAAAACGTCAAGAGAAAATATGCGTGCTCTGCTTGTGGTACCGCTGGATTTGGTTGGCAATCAAGTAATTCCTTATCGCTGCGCTTCTTTCCTTCCCAACTATCGTTTAAGACTAATCAGTCGCTGCGTCACAAAGTTCAAAATGGTTAGCGTTTTGAAAAAGCACCCGAGAGAAGAAGAGAGGGGTGAAAAAAAGAAAGGGGAAAATAACTTCTGTGAAAGTAACGGAGGAGAAACCTTCTCCAATAAACAACAAAACGCACCTTTGCAAAAGGAAAACTATTTTTAATTTTAAAACAGAGTTATGTACATGTTAATACAACTGACTTTGTAACAACTTAAAACTAACTACAGACATGTATTAAAAATAGTAAACAAATATTAATCCGCTGAACTGTGGAGACGAAGCTGATGCAATTTTGAGAAAATAATCAGAAAAACAAGGAGCTCCTTTCGTTTCAGAAAGCTACAAATTTCAACTTAAATTCTACACTTCAAATGATTTTTGTTTATTTTTAGTGTGCTGGGATCGTTCCAATTGTCACAGAGTTCCTGGTGTTATTTATCTTCACGCAGAACAAAATCTGCACACCGCCCGACGGGTGTGCTGCTCTTCTGATTTAAAACCAAGAAAGACGAATTCACGTCTACAATGTTCTAAAAATGAGAATTACCAGGATAATGGCAAAGGAAAACTGTGGACCCAAGCGCCGGACCGAAGGCCGTAGGCTGACCAGACCTCCCCGCCGCTAGGGTCTGGAGAGGGACTGGTACAGGACCAATTAATCCGAAAGCGTAGCAAAATAGAGCCGTTTTTGGATGACTGTCGAAAACCAAAACCAAAGTAATCACAGGCCAATCACAGAGACTGAGGGAAAACAGTTTAGCCAATCAGAAGCCAAAGTAATTCACGTTTGGTCTTGCGTTTGGTTTTACTTTCCAATCAGCAATGCGAGTACACGTCATCGCTTGCGTGAGAAGTGTTTGGTTTTGGTTTTTGTTTTGTTCCTGATTGGTTGATAATGCTGCCAAACTTGTATGGACCAATCGGAAAGCGTAGCAAACGGAAAACCAAAGCAATCACACGATTACTTTCGACAGTCATCCGAAAACAGCTCTAACGCAAAACCAAAGCAGTATTACACGATTACTTTAATTCGACAGTCATCCGAAAACCCCGGCTAGTAAGTGTAAGCGAGGTAATCGTCTTTGTCATAGTTACTGTAAATGGTAAGCGTATTTGGGCTTAGCTGTTTCAGTTCTGCTCTCGTATGATTGATGGGGTTGCCACGCACACGTAAGATACGTAATGTAGTATTACGTTTCAAGGAGTTCATCAGTAAACTAACGTCAGTTAGGCTGTTGTAATTCAAATCTAAATATTTCACTGTACTGTTGCTCTTCAACACTTCACACAGCACTTTGTATCTCCCACTATTCTCATCACCAATTTTACGCAGCCACAGCTTTTCCCAACGCATTTCCTGACCGATAGCTGCACACATCTGCACCTGCTCAGGGCCCAACTTTTCCTCAACACTGCTCTCAAGTACACAATCACACAGTAAAAGGAATGAATCTAAATCTGTTGAGAGAACTCGGGTCAAATCCTTCATGAAAGTATCAAGAACTGCCGTCGCACGTTTTCCCGCCAAAATACCAGCACTAAAACAAAACACTTGCGTGAAATTGAATATCCCAACAGAAATTTCCCTGATCAAACGCTCGCCTACAACTTCTCCACTGGAAAACTGCTCACATAAATAAAAAGCAGCTAAGTACTCTTGAAAAGGTTTGTGAAGAAAATAGTATCTTAGGATAGCTTTGGTTTTGCTGGTAGCCGCTTCCTTTGACAGAAAGTCGAACTTCGCAATGTTTGGGGAGTGACCTTCAAGTTCCTTTGCGTCAAAGTACAGCTGGTTATTCTCAATTCCTCGAAAAGCCAACTTACCAAGTATCAGCATGTCTTCTCTGTAGTGCTCTATAGGGTCGTCTGGTAGCTCTGCTTCTGGATTTTCTTTCTTAAAGTGTCTTCTCAAAATACACTTGCTTATCTCGGTGTACAACTGCGTACGGCGTGCGGGAAGTTCGCCGCCAGAATCTTCGGAAACGGCACAGAGAAGGGAGGTTCTCAAAGGGTTGGACAGCAACTCTCTCAGGTAAGCGGCATCTTCGGTTTTAGCTCTTCCGTCATCGTGAAATGCTTCATCGATTTTCTGAAGGAGGGGCTCGCCTTTCTCTTCTTCCTTGATAAATTCAAAATACTTCCTAATGTACTCTTTAGCGTCGCTAATAGTGTACCCAGTGATCTCAAAAAGAGAATCAAAGTACTGTCGAATGCTGATTCCTGCTTCCTGTCGAGTGGTGACAAGAAGGTGAACCTTGGACAGGATCTTCCTTTGGATGAGGTCGGATAGATCAACTTCTTTACGAAGCTCGTCAAATCCATCGACAACAAGCAGGATTTTGGATTGATTTTCTTGTACATACTTAAGCAGCGCGGACTTGTCCTTCTTCGACACGTCTTTTGGGAGCAGCTGATCCACCATTGCGTCCATGATGTCATCAGATATCAAGTCACGACACTTCAGGAAAATGACGAGAGGAAGAAGGGGAAATGGCTGCATGTTTTCTCCCGTGGCCCAGTCAAGGCAAAGTTTCTCAGAGAAAGTTGTCTTTCCCATGCCTGGGTCGGCCTCGACCAGCACTCTCTTTGGATGTTCACAATCATGCTCGTGAGGTTCAAATACCTCAAACATGCCGACGGTTTTGTTAGAAGGGACGTACATTCCTTTCTCCCGGACAATAATCTTCAGTCTTGTGAAGACGTCTTTTAAGGCCAGCTGAAAGTGTTCCAGCCACGGAAAGGGGTGAATCCATGAATGTCGCTTTTTGTACTCGTGCATGATTTCCGTCTGAAGAGGAGGAACTGTCAAGGAAAGGAGGAAAAAGTTTAACGTGGACTCTGGAGAAAATTAAGGGGTGAGGGGTGGGACAGACGTGAATAGAATATATCTGCGTCAGGTTTTATCAAATCCGCTGATTCACATCCGAAAGTGATTATAGACCATTATAACGTCCAGGATCCATGCTCTAAAACAGGAAAAATACAAAATCTGCTCCAAAATTTAGATAAATCCGTGAACTGCCGCGCTTTGAAATTCCCTAAATCTGTAACAAATGTCTACGAATACAAAATCCGCGCGCTTTTTAGGGATCCGTAGACTCACCCCTTCCCCCCCCCCCCCCCCCCCCCCCCCTCACCCTATGAACCATGTTACATGACCTGGAATAGGGTTTGTGGTGTTCAGATACTATATACACTATTGCTTCTGGTGAAACTACGGGAATAGTATATGAAACACAGGGCTAATACCTCTCCAGGTAGACAGGTTTCCGACACATATTCCCAGATTTTGTTGCTATCACGAGCGATGCAAACAAAAAGCGGTATGCGCTCGTGAAAACGAGTGACGAAAACACGACAAAAAGATAACATTTTGGTCGTCGTGCTTTCGGTTGCGTCGAGCATGACTGCACTGTGAAATATAGACTCCTGTGCTTGCGCTTACGCTTGGTGCTCTCGTTTATGTTTGTGTTTGCGTGGCATCAGTCTACCTAAGAAATTGACAGAGGCAGGGGTGTATCGCCTTGACTTAAGGCGATAAGGTATTCCGCTCGCGCAGCTCAAAGATGTGCAATATGGTACCGCTAAATGCAGATGTTACGCGACGCCGAAACCACGGAATTATTGGAGCACAAGTTTCTCAATTGAGCGTCAGTGAATGTGGTGCCGTTTTGACATTTGCTTGATAGTTATTGAACGTTCGATCACTTTAATGATACTGCCATGGTCATTTTGAAGTTCCCTTGGCGTTATTGAATCTTCATATTTCTGTAATTGGGGCTAATGAATACACCAGTAATCTGCGTTCGTTCAAAGGAATTTACGTTCGCAATAATGACTGTTCCAAAATTTACATGGAATTTGGAACTCTTATTTCTCGTAATAATCGTCTCAATGTGGCCCAAATAGTAAACTGTCCCTCAGCTCACCTTTCATTACTTTCTCATCTTGTGGCATGGCTCCATCCAACCTCTGCTTTAACTCTCCAACGTCTCTCTTCACTTCTGTCATCTTTCCCTCCAGATTCTCTACTTTCTCTCCTTGTTTCTTCGACTCCTCTTCCAGATTCTCTACTTTTTCTCCTTGTTTCTTCGACTCCTCTTCCAGATTCTCTACTTTTTCTCCTTGTTTCTTCGACTCCTCTTCCAGATTCTCTACTTTTTCTCCTTGTTTCTTTGACTCCTCTTTCAGCTTCTTGACCTCCTCCTCCATTTGATTCAGTCTTTCCATTGTGTCCTCCAACTTGTTTTTCAAATCTGGAAACTCTTGATACAGGTCCTTGCACTGCTGACTGAGGTTCTCCACTTCTTGTTGAACCAGCTGAAGAAGATTTTTATCCACAGTGTGGCCCATGCACATGACACACCCTGAGAATATAAGCAAATTGTGCTTCAATTCTTACAATTTGAAACTGCAAGGGAAATAAATTTGCATTGCCCTAGCTGGCATCTTTACATTAAGCGATCAAATGCCAATTTCTTAATATTGTAACATACTGCCCAAAAGATGGTTCCCCTAAAAGTGAGCAATAATAAGAATTTATTTTATTGCAGCATCCAAGAGTGTATAAGCAATTGAGCAATGAGCAATTCATGTGGACAAGCACACATTCTTCATGAACTGTACAAATCTCTGCAGAAGCAGATCCAGGAGAAGTCTGTCAGGTTTCCGAATGTGTGAGCACCGAAGGCACAAGCTTCTAGGGGGTCCGAGGACATGCTCCCTTGAAAAAAGTTTGAGATTTGGCTCTCTAAAACGCTTTTTCCTGCTATTTACAGAGGATAAATTTTAAGAATTTGACTGGTTTTCGTAAACCAGTGCAAACTGGTCTGGATCAGCCCCTGCTCTGGTGACTTGAAAGATGAAATGGAAGTTTAGACGATCTGAAAATCTATCGTTTTCACATCCAGTTGATGAGCTACAGTTACTGTCTAGACTATTGGTCCCTTGGCAATGCTTGGTCTTCACTCACCTTTTGACTGCCAGTCACTCAGTTCATCTTTCAGTTGTGTTTCATCCTCTCTTCCCAAGCCCAGACTTTCTACCAAGTTCTTCAGTTTAACAAAGTAGTTGTCATAGAAATCTTGTGTCCACTCCTTTTCTAGCTTACAGTGGGCCCACTTGTTCCGCACATTTTCTCGTACATCGTCAGCTGCAGCTTGAATAGACACTAGGGGGGAGGGGGAGGGGAAAATAATTATTGGTGGTGCAGTTGGTTTGGAGAAGCCAAGGAGTCGCAGCATGGCACTCATGTCCAGAGAGTCATCAAAGCCACTGAAACGCGCCAGGTAATCTGGGAGGTAAAGTTTGGCCAGATCCACGGGATTGTTGATGTTGTAGTTGTACTTCATGCAATCTGCCTTTTTCTTACCAATTCTGGCATTGCCGTTGATATTTTCGAATTTCAGAACTTGCAGCTCTTCATATGCACCACATGTACAGTCACATGTACACTTGTCTTTGCATTCAGCTTTGCGTTTAAGTTTACACTTGCATGTGCAAACACATTTATCATATGTTAGGGTTGTCAGACTGTACTTGCCATCAAGAGTAGTGTAATGGTTCTTCAACCCATTTTCCACATAACTGCGCAGTTTCGGAGCCAGTACTTTATGTAAGGATATACCCACTACCAGCCATCGTTTCTGTTCGTCAGTCATCAACATTTTAGTGTGAGGCTTCTCAGTTACTGAAAAAATACAAAGTGACCATATTGAAACAGAAAAATGAGCTCCTCAGAACATCTGATCCATTGTGAAGAACACTCTGGAACAATATAAACTGATCCCACTCCACGTCCCCCCTGGAAGAGGACGTGCGGTTACCCAGCGAAAACTGGTTAAATCTACCCTGCGAGCAGAACCTCTCCATATTCTCTGTGGGATTGCGGACAAAAATAAGTCTTGAGATTTCCGTCTTTCCCGCCCATGCCTTATCTTGTTGCCTCAAAAATTAAATAATTCCATTGTACAAGCCCCTAGCTTGCAAAACCAATACGGGCGGCAAGGGGTTGTTAATTCGGTGCAACAACAAAGACACAACAGCAGACGCTCACCTCAAAACAGTGAAAGCTAAAGGTGCTGCTGAACGGCTACGTAAATCGTGGTGATTAATAAGTTTGTGTCAAAACCCTGCAAGAAGTAAAACGCATTAAGGTATCAATTTAGTGGATTACAACTGTATAACGACAAGCCGACTTGGCAAAACAGTGAGCGCTGCAACAAGCGAACCGCGGAAATTCTGATCCGAACATCAGGTGTCTCTTGTGCTGTATTAAAGCATCGCGCTATTCAACGAAATCAAGGCTAGACTTCCCTGGTTTCCTTCATGTCAATACTGTTGTTATGCAAAGTTTCACTTCATATAAGTAGAGAAATCCGTGTACGCGACAAAAAATGCATGACTTCACGAATCGTTTTCGTGTTCTTTTGGAAAGAAAAACACTTACTAACCTCTCTTTTTGCTGTAAATCCCAAACTTTCCCAGCAAACAAGCAGCGCACTGCTTCCTGTATATTTTTGAAATTCGATCATGTGACTACATTCCAGTGTTGTCAGACCGACACAGCTCTCAAATTACACGCGAGCCCAGAGTCTTTCTTTGTGCTGTAAATCCCAAACTTTCCCAGCAAACAAGCAGCGCACTGCTTCCTGTATATTTTCGAAATTCAATCACGTGACCACATTCCAGTGTTGCCAGACTGAGACAGCTCTCACACGCGAGCCCAGAGTCTCTCCTTCTCAATGGTAAATAAGACTGCAAACGAGTAGAGTATATATATATACAACAACACGGGAACGATACAGACGGCTGTACAATCCAGTAAGTGCGATATATAATCCGATCACGCAATATCGATCACGGATCACGCGATATTTTGACAAGCACGTTCAACGAAACGGTAAATAGCGCATTTTCCACTTTGAGCGGCCACAGGAGCGGAAATTGCTCAAATAACCATTGCAGTCTGGAGCTTTGGATGCCTAACCGCAAGCCGTGCATCACTAGTCACAAGACCATCACTGATCAGAGCTGGGGATCAGAGGCAAACTTCTCCTTTCAATACATCGTCAGCTGTATAGAATAGAATAGAATAGAAATCTTTACTTAGACGCGGAATGACCATTAATAATATAAAGGTTGGTTTACATGTCAGCCGTGTAAATAATACAGAATAATATGAATACATTATAGAATTACAATAAAATTTCATTAAATTGTAAAAAAAAAAAAAAAAAAAAAAATTATTGGCAGAATTAATCGGATGGCAGACAGTGGCAATGAAGTGACCTCTTGAAAGATGCCAAAGATTCTGCAGACCTGATTTCATACGGTAGTTCATTCCATGGTGCCGCCCCAATATATCCAAAGTTTTTCCTGAGAAATTCAGTTCGCGGTTTAGGGGGGGGGGGGGGGGGGGTGGGGGGCGATTTTTAATTTATTGTCTTGGAAATCATATAGATCATTTTTGTTGTTCATTGTAAACAGCATATTTAAATAATTTGGTGTTGTCATTCATTATGTTGTACATGATAGTGGCTTTGTGTTTAAATCTTCTCTGGGATAGAGTATCCCACTCTAGTTGTTTTAAAATATCGACAGGAGGGAGCAGTCCCATAAATGAGCCATATAGGTATGTGCCGCCCCAAAGGGTATCACTTTCAGCATTTTAGTTTAAAATAGGACATCGATTTTAGCATTTTAGTCTGAAATAGGGTCAAAACTTGCACAATTTGGTCTGAAATAGGGTAAGGGTTTTCAGTCCCGGGCGGCACACTCACCAACCAAAATTTTGAGAATATCCGCCCCCCCCCCCCCCCCCCCCCCCCTTTCCCCCCGGGACTACTTCCGTATCTTTGCTTTCAGTATGGTTAGCAATTTGAAATTTTGCACACGTTCTTGCAGCAACTTAGATGTTCGAATGAAAAAGTTTGCAAATGATGACGGCACAATTCAAGTCGTCGGTCAAACTAAATTCGACGACGTCACGTAACACAATTGGGGCCGCAGTCTCATGGACCCTCCGATCGATATGAGGATGGGAAGCGGCTATACGTAGGCTTGGCGTTTCCGCAAACGTGTTGTGTAACCGCGGACCAAGCGAAACGTCCTGAGAAAATACGCTTGCTCTGCTTGTGTTACCGCTGAATTTGGTTGGCAGTCGAGTCATTCCTTACCGCCGCTTCTTTCCACTCGCCACGTCACTAATTTCAAATGGTTAGCGTTTTGAAAACGTAGCCGAGAGAAGAAGAGAGGAGTGAAAAGAAGAAAAGAAAATAACTTCTGTGAAAGTAACGGAGGAGAAAGCTCCTCCAATAAACAACAAAACGCACTTTTCCAACAGAGTTATGTACATGTTATTATACAACTGACTTTCTATCAACTTAAAACTAACTACAGACATGTATTAAAAATAGTAATCAAATATTAATCCGCTGAACTATGGAGACAAAGCTGATGCAATTTCAAGAAGAGGTGCGCGACTCCAAGCGCCGGACCGAGGCCGTAGGCTGACCAGACTTCCACGCCGCTAGGGTCGGGAAAGGAACTGGTAGAGTTTAAACTTGTTTGGACCAATTAATCCAAAAGCCTAGCAAAGTAACGCAAAACCAAAGCAGTATTACACGATTACTCTAATTCGACAGTCATCCGAAAACGCCAGCTAGTAAGTGTAGTAATCGTCTCATTCATAGTCACTGTAAAATAATTCTGAGCGTATTTCGGCTTAGCTGTTTCAGTTCTGCTGTCGTATGAATGATGGGGTTGCCATGCAAATATAACGTATCTATTGTAGTATTATGTTTCAATGAGTTCATCAGTAAACTAACATCAACTAGGCTGTTAAACTTCAAATCTAGTTCTTTCACTGTCCTGTTGTTCTTCAACACTTCACACAGCACTTTATATCTCCCATTATTCTCACCACCAAAGTCCAAACTCAGGTCCAGGTACTCCCAATTAATTTCCTGACCGATAGCTGCACACATTTGCTTCTGCTCAGGACCCAACTTTCCCTCAACACTGCTCTCAAGTACACAATCGCACAGCATTAAGAACATTAAAACTCCATTAAAACAACTGGTGAGAACTCGGGTCAAACCCTTCGTGAAAATATCAAGAACTGCTGTCGCACGTTTTCCCGCCAAAATCCCAGCACCAAAACGAAACACTTGCGTGAAATTGAGTGTCTTAACTGACATTTCCCTGATCAAACGCTCGCCTACACCTTCTCCACTGGCAAACTGCTCACTTAAATAAAAAGCAGCTAAATACTCTTGGAAAGTGAAGTGAAGAAAAGAGTATCTTAGGATGGGTTTGCTTTTGCTGGCAGCCGCTTCCTTTGACAGAAAGCCGAACTTTGCAATGTTCGGGGAGTGACCTTCAAGTTCCTTCGCGTCAAAGTAGAGCTCCTTATTCTCAATTCCTCGATAAGCCAACTTACCAAGTATCAGCAGGTCTTCTCTGTAGTGCTCTATAGGGTCGTCTGGTATCTCTGCTTCCGGATTTTCTTTCTTGAAGTGTCTTCTCAAAATACACTCGCTTATCTCGGTGTACAATTGCGTACGGTGTGTGGGAAGTTCGCTGCCACAGTCTTCGGAAACGGCGCAGAGAAGGGAAGTTCTCATAGGGTTGGACAGCAATTCTCTCAGGTAAGTGGCATCTCTAACTTTAGCTGTCCCGTTTTCGTAAAATGTTTCATCGATTTTCTGAAGGAGGGGCTCGCCTTTCTCTTCTTTCTTGATAAACTCAAAATACTTTCTGATGTACGCTTTAGCATCTCTGATGGTGTATCCAGTGATTTCGAAAAGAGAATCAAAGTACTGTCGTATGCTGATTCCAGCTTCCTGTCGAGAGGTGACAAGAAGGTGAACCTTGGACAGGATCTTCCTTTGGATAAGGTCGGATAGATCAACTTCTTTACGAAGCTCGTCAAATCCATCGACAACAAGAAGGATTTTGGATTGATTTTCTTGTACATACTTAATCAGCGCGGACTTATCCTTCTTTGGCACGTCTTTCGGGAGCAGCTGATCCACCATTGCGTCCATGATATCATCAGATATTAAGTCACGACACTTCAGGAAAATGACGAGAGGAAGAAGGGGAAATGGCTGCATGTTTTCTCCCGTGGCCCAGTCGAGGCAAAGTTTCTCGGAGAAAGTTGTCTTTCCCATGCCTGGGTCGGCCTCGACCAGCACTCTTTTTGGATGTTCACAACGTTTGTGGGGTTCAAATACCTCAAACATGCCGACGGTTTTGTTAGAAGGGACGTACGTTCCTTTCTCCCGGACAACGATCTTCAGTCTTGTGAAGACGTCTTTTAAGGCCAGCTGAAAGCCTTCCAGCCCCGGGTAGGGCTTAATCCACGAATGTCGCATTTTGTACTCATCCATGATTTCCGTCTGAAGAGGCGGCTCTGCAAGGGAAAGGTGAAAAAAATTAAACGTGAAAATTGGAGAAAATTAGGAGAGGGGTGGGCCAGACGTGAATAGAACTTATAAAGGCTACAGCTGGTTCTTCTAAGGCCCGTTTGGTAACTGACTGTTTTTAATAGCGCACTGTCTGATACATGCAGCACGGAAATCAGACGTTTTTGAGTGGCTCTTCTCAATCTTAAGGGAATCCGAAAAATAAATAAATCAATCAATCCACAAAATTCGAAATCGGCGCACATTTTAGGGTTAAATCTGTCGATCCGCAGACCTATTCACCCCTCCCCGCCCCCACTATGCACGTGAAAGCACGTTCTTTTGGGATCTATTCTAATTCCGGAATGAAGAAAATAGTATTTTGTCCATTCTGCTCCCGGTACCAGAATCGGCAGGATAGACGAAATAGCAGTTTATTCAGAATGGATAGAAAAGCCATTAATCGCATTCTTTTGGCATTTTTTTGGTCACGTTAGATTGTCTGTTTTTGGAATAGCACAAAGTCTGTTCTTTTGAAACATTTACTGTTAAATCACCTTCCATATCTTTCTCATCTTGTGGCATGGGCCCCTCTAACCTCTGCCATATTTGTCCAACTTCTGTCCTCACTTCTCCAACCTCTGTCCTCACTTCTCCAACTTCTGTCCTCACTTCTGTCATCTCCTTTTTCAGCTTCTTGACCTCCTCCTCCATTTGATTCAATCTCTTTATTGTGTCTTCCAACTTGTTTTTCAAATCTGGAAACTCTTGGTACAGGTCCTTGCACTGCTGACTGAGGTCCTTCACTTCTTGTTGAACCAACTGAAGAAGATTTTCATCCACAATGTGTCCCATGCACATGATGCACCCTGAGAATATAAGCACGAAATTGTCCTTCAATTCTTACTTCTTCAAACTGCCAAGGAAATAAATTAGCATTGGCCTAGCTGTTGGAAATAAGGGAAGTGTCTGAGAATATAACTTCAAAAATCTTTACATTAAACTATCAAATGGCAATTTCTTCATACTGTAACATACTGCCCAAAAGAAGATTCCCCTGAAAGTGAGCAATAATAAGAATTTATTTTATTGCAGCATCTCTATAAAATGTATAAGCAATTGAGCAACGAGCAATTCAAGTGGAGCAAGCACAAATTCTTCATGAACTGTACAAATCTCTGACAGGTTTCCAAATGCATAAGAACTGAAGGCTCAAGCTTCTAGGGCGGTCCGGGGACATACTCCCTCGGAAAAAGTTTAGATTTGGCTCTTTAAAATGCTTTTTCCTGCTATTTCCAGAAGATAAATTTTAAAAATTTGATTGGTTTCTGTAAACTGGTGCAAACCAGTCTGGATCAGCCAGCTGCTCTGGTGACTTGAAAGATGAAATGGAAGTTTAGATGATTTGAAAATCTATTGCTTTCACATCCAGTTGATGAGCTAGAGTAGTGTCCAGGCCGGCTAATAGCCCCTTGGCAATGCTAGGTCTTCACTCACCTTTTGACTGCCAGTCCTTCAGTTCATCTTTCAGTTGTGCTTCATCCTCTCCTCCCAACCTCAGACTTTCTACCAACTTCTCCTGTTTAACAAAGCAGTTGTCATAGAAATCTTGTGTCCACTCTGTCAGGTTACAGTGGCCCCACTCGTTTCGCACATTTTCTCGTACATCGTCAGCTGCAGCTTGAATGGGCACCACGGGGGAGGGGGAGGGGAAAATAATTATTGGTGGTGCAGTTGGTTTGGAGAAGCCAAGGAGTCGCAGCATGGCACTCATGTCCAGAGAGTCATCAAAGCCACAGAAACGCGCCAGGTAATCTGGGAGGTAAAGTTTGGCCAGATCCACGGGATTGTTGATGTTGTAGTTGTACTTCATGTAATCTGCCTTTTTCTTACCAATTCCAGCATTGCCATTGATATTTTCGAATTTCAGAACTTGCAGCTCTTCATATGCACCACATGTACAGTCACATGTACACTTGTCTTTGCATTCAGCTTTGCGTTTAAGTTTACACTTGCATGTGCAAACACATTTATCATACGTTAGGGTTGTAAGACTGCACTTGCCATCAAGAGTAGTGTAATGGTTGTTCAATCCATTTTCCACATAACTGCGCAGTTTTGGAGCCAGTACTTTATGTAAGGATATACCCACTACCAGCCATCGTTTCTGTTCGTCAGTCATCAACATCTTAGTGTGAGGCTTCTCAGTTACTGAAAAAATACAAAGTGACCATATTGAAACAGAAAAATGAGCTCCTCAGAACATTTGATCCACTGTGAAGAACAATTTCTGAAACAATATAAACTGACCCCACACCCTCACTTCACCACCCTGGAAGAGGATATGCAGTTGTACCCAGCGTAAACTGGTTAAATCTACCCTGCGGCAGAACCTCCTTCACTCTCTCTATACTAGAAATGAGAAGAAGCCTCTGCCAATGAGATCCACATTCTCTATTGAGCATGGGCAAGCCCTATGTGACCAAGCCTGTCAAAGCCTCATTTCAAAGAACACTGTCGGCACAAAAACAGTCTGCAGTTTACCGAACTGCACATGCAAGGCAGTCCCGACTTGTCTGACAGGTTTATTGGAACAAAAAAACTGGTTTGACTCATTCATGGAAGAAGAGCTCACGCATGCTCAACAAAGGAAGTTGAGGATGTTGGCTGAATCTTGACATTTACCTGGAGGCTCTGCTAGCAGGGTAGGATGAACCCGAAGGCTAATTTGTGAGATTGCCAACAAAAACAAGTCTTGAAATTTCCGTCTTATCCACCCATGCCTCTTGCCTCAAAAATTTAATCATTCCATTGTACAGGCCCCTGGCTCACAAAACCAATGTGTGCGGCAAATGGTTGTTCCAGTGAATCCGTAAACAAAGACACAAATGTCGAAGAGACGGCCGTATTCGCATTAAGCTACACAACAGCAGACACTCACCTCAAAACAGTGAAAGCTGAAGGCGCTGCTGAACAGCTACGTGAAAAGTGATGACTTGTCAGTTCACATCTAAACCCTGCAAGAAATAAAACGCATCAAGGTATCAATTCAGTGAAGGACTTACAAACGGTACTTTTGATTAAGTAATCAAAATTCCCAATTATTTACCCGCTAATCAGTGAGACGAGTAATTAGGTGACACGAAAAATAAAAAGCTTAATGATTAAGGCGGAGAACGTGTGAAACTGCGAAAGCTACACCGCAGGTAAACACGAGATAGGAAATGCGAAGCTGCAGGTTGTGCAACGCGAGAAAATAATAATTTTATTATATAACTAAATAAATATTAATAAATGATGATTAAAATAAACGACAAACGTCAAAATCCTAAAATCTAAACCGCTTCTCCTACAAAGCCGTTCTTTAAGCATATCCTTCATGTTTGGAACGTTAATCTTCATTCAAAGTTTCGTGTCTATGCACTGCATTGATTGCTTGACTGAGCACGCTCTTCAAATGGCAAAAAAAAGCAATATCTTAAATCTATCAGTCGACTTTTGTACATGGTAAGCTTTAAATATGAATTCTTGCGAGTCTTTGAAGCGAAAAAGTAGTAATATTTTCTGTATTTCTAAAACTTCTGACGTAGCGTTTACTTGGCCGCCATGTACACCAACATGGCGGACGCATACAAAGTCTTCTAATTTACCAAATATTCTTTCGCCAATACCTTGGTGATGAAAATGCTGTGATTTAAAATGTTTGCTAAGTTGTTTTATTTGACCTACTCTACAATATCTAACATTTGGTTTTGTATTTCATGCTAACAAAACAACATTTTCAACGTAGATGAAATTACACACTATACAAAAGTGCGCGCCCCAGCAAGCGAACTGCGAAAACTCTGATCCGAACATCGGCCGTCTCTTAAACTACAAGGGTAACAAGACGTCGACTGAAAGAGGAACACTTCCTTACCTGTCTTTTCTGTAAAATACAAATTTTCGTAGAAAACGAGCAGCACCACTGCTTCGGTTCCTGCACATTTCGAAAGCGAAAATGTTTTCAACCAAGCCCTTGTGGGCGTTGCTGGCTTGAAGCCAGTCACGTGACTATTCCAGTGTTGTCAGACTGAGGCAGGTCTATTATTACACGCGAAAGTTCTTCTTTCTCGATGGGAAATAAAGGCTGCAGACGAGAACTGAGTATATAGCAACACAGAAACGATACAGAAGCAAGCAGTGTTCACATCAACACTCCTGCCTCCGCCAAACAGCTGGACACTGGACAGTCTAGAAGTCACGCGATAATTGATTACGGATCACGCGATATTTTGACAGGCAGATGTCAAAAGCACATTCCGTTTCACACCTTGAAAATCTGATATATTTTTGCCAAAAAATACGATCATTCTTTAATCTCAAATTTGTTTCTTTGAAATCTGGTTTACCTGTTCTTTCAGAGAAGAAGGAACACAGCAAAAATGTAAACAGCGCATATTTCACTTCAGTGACCACAAGAGCAGAAACTGCATGATTGCACAAACAACCATTGTAGTCTGGAGCTTTGGATGCCTAACCGCATGCCGTGCATCATTAGCCACAAGACCATCACTGATCAGAGTCAACCTTCTCCCTTCAATACATCGTCACCTGTATGTAGTTCAGTATGGAGAAAATGGCAGGTGGTCTCTTGTTTGGGTTAAATGATCAGAGGTAAACGTCTCTATTCAATACATAGTCAAGCACAATAGATTACTTTGGCTTCGTCAGATTTCTTTCGATTTTGTCATTAGTTTTGTGTCACCTTCACCTATCTTGCTAGTTTTGCCACTGCTTACGGTTTGGATCCTTTGTACGGATTCCTCGGGGATTTTTGTAAGTATTCTGCTATTCAGTCGTCGATTCGTCTTGTTTTGGTTCCGTATTTCGTGTTATTGATTAGTAATTTGTCTACTCGTTTGTAGTATTGCTTTGAGCTACGATGGATAAATACAATAAACCAGTCAACACAGTTTCAGTGTGGTTCTTGACAAGCGTGTTGACACTCGACGTCTCAACACAGGCAGCTAACAGAGAGGTCGACACAAAAAGTGCATTTAATTTACATCAGAGTCAGTATATTCATTTTGCAAATGAATTCGCACAAGCGTCATTGACGCGTACATTGTGAATCGACTTGAAATACAATTTTACTACAGTTAATAAATTATCCATAAAAAAATCCTCTGAACTATGCGAGATCAGGCCGATACAATTTGAGAAGGGACGCATTTACCTAAAACAAAAAAACTTGGCTAAAAGCAGACCTATACATTTACAAGCGCTTTTTCCCGTTTCAGAAAGCTAAGATATCTCAGTAACTTCCGTCCCATAGTTCAAATGATTTTCGTTTTGGCGCTGAGATTGGTCCAATTATCGCATAGTTCTGGCGTTTTCCAATATTCACGCGTAACAGATCACTACCCTGCCCACAAGTGAGTTAGACCCGTTTTAAACGTCGAACTTTTCACAAGCAAAGCTCAAACCGTGGATTTTGTTCATTTGCATTAGGTTCGACTAATGAGAAGCCCGAAGTTTGAAACGGGTCCCATTTTGATTTAAACAAATTATAGTTAACGCGAATAACATGAAACCAAGAGAGAACAATTCACGACTGCATTTAAATGTTCTACAAGTGATCGGAGCATCTGGATTATCATGGTGACGTAAGAATAACCCGCTGTATACCGTTTGATTTCCTTGGCTAAGCTAAAGTCTAAGATCAAACCCTTCACCCTCTTCACAGTCTACGGGTTAATCCATTCTCTATCAGTGTAAATGCGCAGCCGTTTATTTCAATGCGTTAAACTTCTCAGTTCTGTTAAGTCGCCAGTGAGGGCGGTTACCTTTCAAATACAAACACTCTAATGTCGTCCTTTTTTCTAAAGATTTCACACTGTTGGCCTTCCTTAACTCCTATATGACTAATTTAATTACCGAGTGTAAGCAGTTCTTCTCTGTAGTGCTCTATAGGGTCGTCTGGTAGCTCTGCTTCTGGATTTTATTTCTTGAAGTGTCTCCTCAAAATACACTCGCTCATCTCGGTGTACAACTGCGTACGGCGTGCGGGAAGTTCGCCGCAACAATCTTTGGAAACGGCGCATAAAAGGGAGGTTCTCAGAGGGTTGGACAGCAATTCTTTCCAGTCGGCAGCATCTTCGCTTTTAGCTCTTCCGTCATTGTGGAATGTTTCATCTATTTTCTGAAGGAGGGGCTCGCCTTTCTCTTCTTCCTCGAAAAATTCAAAATACTTTCTGATGTATGCTTTAGCATCGCTGATTGTGTGTCCAGTGATCTCGAAAAGAGAATCAAAGTACTGTCGTATGCTGATTCCTGCTTGAACCTGGGACAGGATCTTCCTTTGGATAAGGTCGGATAGATCAACTTCTTCACGAAGCTCGTCAAAGCCATCGACAACAAGATATCGGATTGATTTTCTTGTACATACTTAAGCAGCGCAGACTTGTCCTTCTCTGACACATCTCTCAGAAGCAGCTGATCCGCCATTGCGTCCATAATATCATCAGATATTAAGTCACGACATTTCAGAAAAATGACGAGAGGAAGAAGGGGAAATGGCTGCATGTTTTCTCCCGTAGCCCAGTCAAGGCAAAGTTTCTCAGAGAAAGTTGTCTTTCCCATGTCTGGGTCGGTCTCGACCAGCACTTTTTTTGGATGTTCACAATGTTTGTGGGCTTCAAATACCTAAAACATGCCGACGGTTCTATCAGAAGGGACGTACCTTCCTTTCTGCCGGACGACAACCTTCAGTCTTGTGAAGACGTCTTTTAAGGCCAGCTGAAAGCTTTCCAGCCACGGGAAGGGGTTAATCCACGAATGTCGCATTTTGTACTCATCCATGATTTCCGTCTGAAGAGGCGGCTCTGCCAGGGAAAGGAGAAAAAAACTAAGCGTGAAAATTGGACAAAAATTAGGGGGAGAGGGGTGGGCTGGACGTGAACTGAACATATCCTCACCAGATTTTTATGAAATCCGTTGATCCACACCCGAAAGTGATTATAGAACATTATAAAGTCCAGGGTCCATGCTCTGAAAGAGGAAAATACGAAGTCCGCGCAAAAATTTAATAATCCGTGATCGGCTGCGCTTTGAAAGTCCGCGGATCCGTGGAAAATATCTACAAAATCTGAAATCCGCGCATTTTAGGGCTAAACTGGCCTGTCGATCCGCCGACCTATTCACCCCTCCCCCCACCGTGCACTATGTACCATGTACATGACCTAGAATAGGGCTCGTGCTGTCAACTAACCTTCCCCAACTTTCGTCTCGTGTGTCACGGCTCCTCCCATCCTCCGCTTTAATTCTCCAACCTCTCCTTCCAGATATTTTTTGCTTTATCTCCTTGCTTCTTTGACTCCTCCAGATTCTCTTCTTGTTTCTTCGACTCCTCTTTCAGATTCTCTTCTATCTCCTTGCTTCTTGGACTCCTCCAGATTCTTACTTTCTCTGCTTTTAAAGTCTATTAAATTCGTCATACACACACTAAATAAATACAAAACAATAGAGTGTAATGACTGGAGGAAGAAACAGGACTTGCGTCCCAATTGACATCCAACTCCGAACGAAACTTAGAGATAAAAATCTATCTAAAACGAGAAATCTAAGGTATAATAAAAATATTAAACTACTAACTATTGTAGACTAAGAGATTAAAATTACATATTTGTATATGGCGAAAGTCTAAAAATACATATTTGAATACAATGAATGTCTTATCAAAAAGTACACAATTCAATAAAACGAATAGTATCTACATTACATAAAATATATATTACGGCTCAACGGCTTTGTAACAAAATCTATGGCGGCTGGTAACGGGCAGTTTTTCTTTATAGAAAGCAAAAAGGAGGGCCTAGATGGGGGGGGGGGGGGTCTGCATAATAATTAACAGTAAAAAAATCCAAGCCCATAACACTTAACAGTAAAGCCCATCTTGGCCCTATTGTCTTGTTTTACTTAGAGCCGTTTTCGGATGACTGTCGAAAACCAAAACCAAAGTAATCACACAGGCCAATCACAGAGACTGAGAGAAAGTAGTTCAGCCAATTGGAAGCCAAAGTAATTTGTGTTTGGTCTTGCGTTTGGTTTTACTTTCCAATCAGCAGTGCGAGTACACGCCATCGCTTGCGTGAGAAGTGTTTGGTTTTGGTTTTGGTTTTGTTCCTGATTGGCTGAGCATGCTGACAAACTCGTGTGGACCAATCCGAAAGCGAAGCAAACGCAAAACCAAAGCAATCACACGATTACTTTCGACAGTCATCCGAAAACCGCTCTAATATCTAGTCTTGTAACACTTAACTTTACTTTTTTACATAACATTTAACATTAATTTTTTTGGCTTCATAACACTTAACAGTAAAAAATTCAGGCCCATAACACTCAACAGTAAACCCCATCTAGGCCCTCATATAGAGTGTTCCTGAACTGTAATATACTGGCAGCACATTTGAGGTTTTGAGGCAGATTATTACACAGATTAATAGATCTAGGAAAAAAAGAAAATTTGAAAAAGTTCTGTTTGTAACAGGTTAAAGCGCGGTAGTTGTTCTGGTCAAATTGACGGGTATTACAGCGGTGGCAGACGGGTACAAGGTAGTTGTTGAAAGCTGCATCAATCAAACCGGTCCTATGTTTGAATAGAAGTATCAGGTCACTCACTGATTTCCCGTCTGTATTCAAGAGGAAGCTGGTCTAAAGCAGAAATTCTGGCTGTATATGAAGTCTCGCTAGGAGGGTAGTTTAAGATAAGATAAACTTGGTGGCTCTGCGTTGCACGTTTTCTATGAGACGACGATGTTTTGCTGTATAAGGTGACCACACGTTGGAGGCATACTCAAGTCGAGGTCTAACCAGAGCGCAGTATAAGAGTTTCCTTGTGGCAGTATCTGATATGGCCCTACCGCAGACGCGCTTTATCAAGCCAAGGTATTTATTAATTTAGTGCACATGTCTACGACGTTTCGTCCACGTTGAGTCGCTCGACACAGTGACCCCAAGATCGGTGGTATGGATGACACGTTCCAGACGCTGAGCATGAAGGTAGTAGTCATAATCGTGAACCGCACTGACAGATTTTTGTCTGGACATACGCAAGACCTTGCACTTTAACACGTTAAAAGCCATGTTCCAATCTACACTCCAGCGTTGAAGACAGTCGAGATCAAGCTGGAGAGAGCGCTGAGAAGCAACAGAGACCATAGGTCTGAAGAGCTTCGAGTCGTCAGCGAAGAGGGCGATCGTTGAGCCCGCTTGGAGATAACTTGGCATGTCGTTTGCGTAGACAAGAAAGAGTAGCGGTCCGAGAATAGATCCTTGGGGGACCCAAGAGGTCACAGGGAGCCAATCTGAGAGGGCGCCATCTAGGACAAAGCGTTGGTATCCGTCAGACAGGTAGCTCCTTAACCATTTCAATATTGAGCCTGAGATGCCAAAACGCTCGAGCTTGGTCAGAAATAGATGATGAGGGACCCTGTCAAACGCCTTCGATAGATCGAGATGAATAGCATCAATTGTTTTCCCACTAGCTATGGAGTTAAGGATGTCAAGATAAACTTCTAAAATTTGCGTCACAGTGGATCTGCCCTTTAGAAAGCCGTGCTGAAGATGGTAAAAAGAGGGAGTCAGATGAGGACAGCAGTGGTTGTACACACAACGTTCTAGAGCCTTCGAGATAATACATAACAGTGAGATAGGCCTGTAGTTCATTGCAAGGGAAGGGTCGTCCTTTTTAAACACTGGGGTAACGTTAGCACGTTTCCAACTAGCAGAGACTGAGCCCAAGGAAAGCCATGTTGGACAGACGGCAGAGGAAAGGAGCAATCTCCCTATAGCTGTGGTCTTTAGAAGCATCCCAGGAATACCGTCAGGTCCGCAGGCTTTTCTGAGGTCAAGGTTTTCTAAAACGTTAGCCACTTCAGAAACCGATAGCTGGATGGAAGTGATTGTGTCACCTGAAGTTGGAGGAGGGGGAACAGCTGGCGAAGCCGGCGCAGCAGGGCTAAACATTGAATGGAAGAAGCTGTTCAGAATATTGGCCTTTAAGCTACTGTTGGTGATGAATTCCGGGCCGTCTCGAAGGAAGTTGGCACATACTTTTTCTTTTGTGGCGGACTTCACAAAGGACCAGAAGTGTTTTGGAGATTTAGTAAGAGATTCTGTGAACTTATGGGCGTGATCCTCCCTTTTCTTGAGTATAAGTTGTTTGGTTAGTCGCCTAAGGTCTTGAAACTTGTGCGCATCTTTAAGCAAACCTTATTTATCAAAGAAACAAGAAGAGAAAGTGGAGAATCTAGAAGAGGAGTTGAAAAAACAAGGAGAGAAAGTGAAGAATCTGGAAGAGTAGTCGAAGAAACAAGGAGAAAAAATGAAGAATCTGGAAGAGGAGTCGAAGAAACAAGAAAAGAAAGTAAAGAATCTGGAAGAGGAGTTGAAGAAACAAGAAAAGAAAGTGGAGAATTTGGAGGAGGAGTTGAAGAAACAAGGAAAAAAAATGAAGAATCTGGAAGAGGAGTCGAAGAAACAAGGAGAGAAAGTAGAGAATCTGGAGGAGTGACTTTGACTCCTCCAGATTCTCTACTTTCTCTCCTTGTTTCTTCGACTCCTCTTCCAGATTCTTCATTTTTTTTCCTTGTTTCTTCAACTCCTCTTCCAAATTCTCCACTTTCTTTTCTTGTTTCTTCAACTCCTCTTCCAGATTCTTTACTTTCTCTCCTTGTTTCTTCGACTCCTCTTCCAGATTCTTCATTTTTTCTCCTTGTTTCTTCGACTCCTCTTCCAGATTCTTCACTTTCTCTCCTTGTTTCTTCGACTCTTCCTCCAGATTCTTCACTTTCTCTTCTTGTTTCTTTGACTCCTCTTTCAACTTCTTGACCTCCTCCTCCATTTGATTCAATCTCTTCATTGTGTACTCTAACTTGTTTTTCAAGTCTGGAAACTCTTGGTACAGGTTCTTGAACTGCTGACTGAGGTTCTTCACTTCTTGTTGAACCAGCTGAAGAAGATCTTCATCCACAATGTGTCCCATACACAAGACGCACCCTAAGGATACAAGCAAGGAATTGTGCTTCAGTTCTTACTTTTTCAAACTGACAATAAGTAAGAAATAAATTAACATTGGCCTAGTTCTTGGAAACAAGGTAACTGCCGGAGAATATGACTTCATCAGCCAGCTTTGCTCAAGCTATCAAATGCCAATTTATTTATACTGTGTAATACCACTGTAATAATTATTGTAGCATCTTTAAAGAGTGCATTCATGAGCAAGTGGAGCAAGCACATATTCTTCATAAACCAAACAAATCTGTACAGAGGCGGATCCAGGAGAAAATCTGGCTGGTTTCCAAATGTATGAACGCCAAAGGCGCAAGCTTCTCAAGGGGTCTGGGGACATGCTGCCCTGGAAAAAAGTTTGAGACTTTGTTCTCTAAAAGCCCGTTTCCTGCTCTTTCCGGATGATAAAATCTAAATTTTAGAAATTTGACCCATTTCCGTAAACCAGTGCCAACCGGTCCGGATCAGCCCCTCCCTCTGGTGACTTGAAAGATGAAATAGAAGTTTTAGTTCACCGAGTTTTTCACATCCAGTTGATCAGCTGAGGTTGTGGTTGAAATTCAGGTCTATGTGGTACAGTAGTGTCCAGGGTAAAATTTAACCCCTTGGCAATCACTGTCTTCACTCACCTTTTGATTGCCAGTCCCTCAGTTCATCTTTCAGTTGTGCTTCATCCCCTCCTCCTAAGCCCAGACTTTCTACCAACTTCTCCAGTGTCACAAAACAGTCGTCATAGAAACCTGGTGTCCACTCTTTTAGGTTACAGTGACCCCATTTGTTTCGAACGTCATCTCGTACATTATCAGCTGCAGCTTGAATGGGCACCAGGGGGGAGGGGGTCGGGAAAATTGGTGGTCTAGAAAAACCAAGCAGCCGCAGCATGGCACTCAGGTCCAGAGAGTCATCAAAGCCACTGAAACACGCCAGGTAATCTGGGAGGTAAAGTTTGGCCAGATCCACGGGATTGTTGATGGCATAGTTATAACTAGTATGACTTGTCTTGCTGGTGCCGTGTGTTGATGCATTGCTGTTGATATTGGCAAACTTCAGGTTCTTTAGAGCTGGATTGGAACACACTGTGGAGTGTGTGAGGGTTTTTAGACCATACACGCCATCAAGAGTAGTGTAATGGTTCTTCAACCCATTTTCCACATAACTGCGCAGTTTTGGAGCCAGTACTTTGTGTAAGGATATACCAACTACCAACCATCGTTTCTGCTCTTCACTGATCAACATCTTAGACATATTAATGCAAGGCTCAGTGACTGAAAAATATAAAGTGACCATATTGAAACAAATGATTAAATGAAACAATTGAGCTTCCCAGAACTTCTGATCCATTGTGAAGAACACTTTGGAACATCATGTGAACTGATCCCTCACCCCACCTACCAAAACTGGTTTAACCTGAAGGCTTGTGGGATTTGCCGACAAAAATAAGTCTCGAGATTTCCGTCTTCCCCACCCATGCCTCTCCTTGTTGCCTCAAAAATGTAATAATTCCACTTTACAGGCCCCTAGCTTGCAAAACCAATGTGTGCAGCAAAGGGTTGTTTCGGTGAATCGACAAAGACAGTAGGCTCGATTACCAGCCGCTGCCTCGGGAAGTGAGCCCGCGCTCCTTCCCCGAAGGCACGGCTGGACGCGTGAGCTTGGTATTGTTAATTTCCACCAGTGAGAAACGCGCCTGCTCAAATTGAGCAGGCATAAATTATCTTTCAGACAGTTGGAGTCAAAATGGCAGATGGGAAGAATTTATTCGATGAATCTCGCGATCGTGTTGTAGAGAAGTTTAAGCTTGAAAGCCTCAAAGATTTGCTACGGCAAGTTAAGGTGGCTCGTAATAGTTTCTGGCAGTTTATAGACCAAGAAATGACCTGCTGTTTAGTTTAATCGGCGTTTACTTTCTCAAAAAGGTTTTATGCCTATGGCATTGAGTTCTTATGAAGAGTGTGTTCTCATAAATTTTGAGCAGATATCGGTTGACACAACGTCACCTGTTGTGAGTGATATAAAAGCGGGAAAAAGTTAGTTATATTCATATTCCTTCGGTGAATTTTTTTGAAATTTTGCACAATTTTTTTGTGTACGGAAAGCGACAAAATGAATAAATTTGGTAAAATTCTGTCAACACGTTTTGCAGGAAATCCATTTTTTCTCTCATTTGGTTTTCTGTTGACAGGAATTCTTTAAAAAAGACGTCGGCTTTCCTCGGCTTCAGTTAAATGAATGAGAAAAAAATAGAGACAATTCACCGACTTGGAGCGGAGTTATCCGCAAAAACACGAAGGAAAACCGCAAATATTTCGGGTGTACTAGATCAGCATTTGCGCATGTGCACGATACCTGCTCGTGCATTTCTCCTGAACGGGCAGTTCTTTTTCCGGTGTCTGTATCTTACGCCAAAAACGCGCCTGATTCAGTCTGAGGTTTTGTACGATTAGCTAGTTTTTCATAGCTAAACGCTTTGGAAAACTATATCAAAGCGGAAACGGAAGTCAAAAAGCTGTCAGCAATCAGCTGTCATAATTTGATGTAAGGCGAGTTTGTACAAAGCCGCCAATTTCATTCATGAATTGTCACAGCGAGCCGCTCCAGCGGCTTGGAGTTTTTCCTCAGTTTTTCAGTCGTTGAACAGTGAATAATCTAACCAGAACCTGTTATGCGATGGGAAATATTGCACTGAAAGAAATCTTGGACGTCCAACTAAGTTTACGGACGACATAAACAAACTCGAGAATTAGGTAGAATTCAAATCGCATCGTGATGAGGAAACCTAAAAGTTGTATGGAAAAGTATTGCTCCCGAATTAATTGTTTTACAATGGAAGTACTACATGTCTGGCCTGAGAAACACTACCAGCCGGATTCGTGAAAGAGTGTAATTTTTACGGTGAGTCATTTGTAAGACTTTGGACTGAAGTACGCCCGTGCACGATGAAAGCAATATGACAGCGGGAAAAATACACAATATTCATCAGTGGACGTTCAGGTATGCCTGATTTTTCTTATCCAGTGTTTACTATTTTTCATCGTTTCATCATTTGTGGTTTCCTACCGAATTACAGTCGCAAAGTGAAGTTTATGCAATCGAATTCACGTTCAGCTGTGTTATTCTGCTCTTGACTCGTTTCTTGTCACTACTGTCAACACTATAAGTCAAGAAATTGAAGGAAAAAAAAAAGTTTTTTACCGGACTCGGTCGGTCCATATAGGGTAAAACTGTGCTATCGGCATTGATGCGGACAGAGGCAACAACTATTCGGGCACAATTTTCCTCTATTACGGACCTCCTGCCCGGTAAATAACCTACATTTCTCGAAGGTGGAAAAGGTTTCTTGTGTTTGCCAGGTATTTGCCGGTCGCACATGTCCCTTGTGTGATCGATGTGTCTTTCGGAGTCAGATTCTTGATGTGGAAGACGAGTGGGCCAAGATGAAATTTCGACTTACTCGGTGTTTCGCGCGTCAAAAAACTATTTCGAGCCACCTTAAATTGACGCGCAAGATGTATTCGTAATTCAGCGAACGGGACATTTTTTTTTAAATTACGTCACAGACACGGTTGGCAGCTCACGCGTCCAGCCGTTCTCTTCTTGGGGAGGAACAACGAGAGCACCCAACGAGGGTATTTCTCAAAATACATCTCTTTGTGTAAATACAATGGATAGCTTCCCAAAAAATAGTTCTTTTCGGCTTTTTTTCTGTTGCTGGCAAACACGAAGGTGTTCCACATTCCCAGGAAGGCAATTTCCGAATATCCATTTCCCAGCAGAGCAGTCCCAGAAAAATCTTCTAGCAACTGATCAAAATCACCCATTTTTTCCAGCCGGAAATAATAAAGTACTGCTTTCAGGCTTTAGAATACATATTTTTCGGCCGCACAAAGCGGCAGGCGGAAACTGTCTATTTTCGCAGGCTATGTAAGATTTAATTTTGCCAGCAGCCCGAAATGAGTGCTATTTTCCTCAGCCACCAGTAAAGGAAAAACAAAACGCCTGCCAGCACAAGATGCTGTGTGGAAGACATATTTTGCGGAGCAGCTCCGATCGGTGCTCCTCAACGAAGACCAGACTCGAGAGAGCGGCGGAAATCGAGCCTACGAAGACAGCAGCAGACTCACCTCAAAACAGTGAAAGCTGAAGGTGCTAGTGAACGGCTACGTAAATCGTGATGACTAATAAGTTCGCGTCAAAATCCTGCAAGAAGTAAAACGCATTAAGGTATGAGTACAACTGTGTAACGACAAACCGAAAGCTTGGCAAAACAGTGAGCGCTGCAGCAAGCGAACTGCGGAAATTCTGATTGGAACATTGGGCGTCTCTTGTGCTTAGTATTAAAGCATCGCGCTGTTCAACGTAATAGTGGCTAGACTTTCCTGCTTTCCCCCTTGTCAGTAATGCTGATGTTATGCAGAAGTTTCAGTTCATTCAAGTAGAGAAACCCGTGTCCGCGACAAAAACTGCATGACTTCACAAATCGATTTCGTGTTATTCTGCAGGGTAAACAATGTAACAAAACATTTACTAAAAGAAAAACACTCACTTACCTCTCTTTTTGCTGTAAATCCCCAACTTTTCAAGCAAACAAGCAGCGCACTCCTTCCTGTACAAAAGCGAAAGTGTTTTTGATCACCTGAGTACATTCAGTGACGTCAGACTCAAACACCTCTCAATTTCCGCGAGTGCCCAGACTCCTTCCTTCACGATAAAAAATAAAGGCTGTAGACGAGAACAGAGCCGTGTACAACAATACGGAAACGATACAGAAGCGAGCAGTGTTCACATCAACACTCCTGCCTCCGCTAAACAACTGTACAGTCAGAAGGAGTGATATATGATCCGGTCACGCGACGATTACGGATCACGCGATATTTTGACAGGCAGATGTCAGAAGTACATTCGACGAAAATGCAAACAGCGCATCTCTCACTTTTGAGCGGCCACAAGAGCGGAAATTGCATGGTATAAACCCTAACCTGTTGTAGTCTGGAGCTTTGGATGCCTCAAGCCGATTGCATCATCAGTTACCAGACGCGGGTATCAGAGGCAAACTTCTTCTCAATGCATCGTCAGCTTTATGTAGTTTAGTATGGAGAAAATGACAGGTGATCTCTTGGTTGGATTAGAGCTCACTGGCCTTTCAATACATAGTCATGGCCAGACTATCAATTCTCCCAACACTAATCATTCACTTGGCCTGGATTTTGAATTGTGATTTTGAATTGTGACAAACAAAGAATCAATAAATGAAATAAATTATATTATTACTAGACGTACACTTCTAGCATTTTCCACACAATTTTCTAGACATTTTTTATTTTTTGACAAATCTAATTCAATACAATAACCACAAATAATAAACCTAAATGATACTGCTATAAAATGATCCAGTTGTTCAAAGCACAATGACAGTAATCCAGGCTTAGATGTAAATGTCTTTAACCTGACATATTATTGTCTTTTGCAGTTTCCATTGTAATTTTAAATTTGCTAAATAAGATGCTCCCAACTATATTTCATATTTTGGGATTAATCCAGGATTAGCTTAATTGAGCTTTGAACAACAAGTTTTCTGGCATCTAAGCATGACCAGCTTAAACATGGCCATGAGGGCCACAAAGTAATGATATGCAATACTAAACAAAGGCAACAGCAACAAGGAGAATCTACAGTTACCACTATTACTTGACACACACAAAAGGGCTTTTTGCAAAGTAAAATCCACAAGCTTTTAAAGAAAACTAATTAGATTAGAACATGTACAAAAAGACCAGACTACTTTAAGATCAGCTTGACTTGCACCCAAGTATCAGTACATATTTTTGGCAATCAAGGAGTTAAAGCTTCAGACCTACTCACTCCCGAGTGATCAACTTCAATTTTCTCCTTCAGTTTTTCACCAGAGAAATATCATGCAGTAAAGAGAATTTGGCTTTTTATAAGCTTCTTAATGCATGAAGCTGATTTAACTATAAATTCTCACTGCATCCCTTATACACTTTCCTTTTGAGGGTTGGGAGAATTTGTATTGTGAGATTAAGAAGGAAAGGATTGAAAAATCTTTAATTTTTCATGTTAAAAATATTATTAGCCTAAAATAGACTAAAGAACTGTTGAATTATCTGTATTCATATTTGTAGAAATACACCAGCATACTTTATTCCAGAATTAGCAAAAATACAACTAGATCAAGTTTTGTCTGAAATTTGTGATGAGATGTTAGGTTCCCACACTGCACTACACCCTTAAAGACAATAAAAGCTTTTACAATTTTTCTGTAGTCTAGTTTGTTCAAAGCATGGTTACAATAAGCAAAACCTGTAAGCCTGAATTAAAGAATGTTTTACCCAAAACACATCTTTGTTTATGAATTTTGAGCAGAACAACCTTTTTAGTTTGTCTTTAATCAAAACCCTGGAGTGGAAAGGAATTTGGTGAACCCTGGGTCAGCTAAATCAAGCTTCGAAGAACAGAAACGTATATCACAATAAACGTATTTCAGATCAATTTATTGGAAAATCACTCAGTTTAGTAATGTAGCTACATCATCACTCTAAAAAATATCTTCAGATTAATTATTGATATCTTGGTATATAAGGTCTGGGTAAGATATTCAAACATAGGAACCCGTAATCATTACTTTTTAGAATAACTAACACTACCAATTTTTTCATTATTATTTACTGATTTCCAAGAGACAAGGGCTGCCAACAAAATTAAGCTTTTGTATTAATTATTTTATTTGATCAAAGTTCCAAATGCATATTCACTAGTACCTAAAAGTATTTGAAAATATCACCATTTTGCAAACAGTTACCTATAAAGCATTACCACTGTTTTATTGTTGTTGTTGTTGTTTTTGTAAACTGTGGTGTTGACCCTGATGCAACAGAGCAATTTAAGACAATAACATAACTACGAGAACTTAAGGGGCACCGTGCAGAACGCAGTAAGGCTTGCCTCCATAGCTATAGAACTGGTTTCCCTCAAGATTCTTGTTACAAACCTGCAATCATAAGCAAAAAAACAAACAAACAAACAAACAAACAAACAAACAAACATGATCAGTGATGATACCTTCACATATCTTGACATTATTTTATTGTAGAGGTTGGCACACTATGTCCAAGATGCTATTTCAGATTGCTTGATAAAGAAAATGGTTTGATCACAAAAAGCAACATTTAAAAATGAATTATTCGATACCGGGTATACCCTGGTGGTCACCCATTTAAAGTGCCTATAAGCCTTCAGACGTTACATTTTTATATGAAAGTAGGAAGTGATCTAAGCAACTTATATTTAAAGAAACTCCTCTCCGAAGTGTTTTTATACTTTTTTCACGCGGCTGAACTCAGAATTCCAAAATCTTGACCGAGCGACATGGGAGACTGGGTCTGTGACGTCAGAGAAGGCACTGGCATCGCTTTGGCGTCTCTTTACCTTAGTTGTTTTTTTTCCCTTGGTTACATTTTTCTCGACAACACATCTATGAGGCATAATTCTCACCTCGCCAACTGCAAAATCTGTGTGAAAGTTTTGTTTGACAAGAAACGAATCCCTCCTCTGACGTCATAACCCAGGCTCTCGATCGAAAAACTTTGCGCGGTCAGATTCAAAATGGCGGTCAAAATTGCATGTTTGCCGGGCGGAAAAATATATAAAAACGCTTCGGAGCGGAGTTTCTTTGGCCATAAGTTGTTTAGATTACTTCCTACTTTCATATAAAAACGTAACGTATGAAGGCTTATAGGCACTTTAAATACTGGCCCTGCCGGACCAGATTTAACTTGAGAATTCAACGCACCAGCCAAAGATTTTGCTTTCATGAACTCAGCTGCCAATATGGTTAAAACAACAAATAGCTCAGCACATTTCTTTGTTATGGACACATTTCATGCCATTTCATTCGCAAGTTGGCTAATAGGGCCTTTGATTCATCTATTATCTAAAGAAAAATTGCCAACTGACTTTAAAGCAGGAAATTAATGATTCTGATTGGCTGATGCTAACACTCACTTCGCATTTAAAACAGGATGCATGCCATGGCTTATCCAGGGCTTCTACCCATCGCTCTCCTCCACCGATGGCCAAGTTACAAGCAGAGCATTTAACACAGAATAGACGTTTGTAGCATCCTTCACAGTACGGATTGCCACGGTCCACATTGAAGCCCTCTGAGCCAATTGGCTTTTCACAACTTGTACAGATAAAACACTGGGGGTGATAGTTCTTATCAATGGCCTTTAGGCATTGCTGTGGATTAGAAGGTAGTGTTTAATGTAACTGACAACAGCCCCTATATTTCATTTTACTAGCTTCACCATAGATATAAAATAATCATAACAAAAATAATTTTGATTATTAATATTAATATTATTATTATAAAAAGAAAGACCACAGAGAAGAAATTCAAATATCAAATGATATTGACACTGTAACCATAACAGCCTTGTATAATAATTTGTCTATTGGTGTCACTGCCATATAAATGGGCCCCATAAAATAAAAAAATTTAAAAAAATTTAAAAAAAATCAGAAATCCATCAATATCTGACTCGTTTGAGAAAGTTAGCTTCATTTGGCCTAAATAATAATATATGTTGCCATTGCTTTTATTACATTTTTTCCATCTTGGAAACCTACACCAGCCATTATTTTTGACTTGTGGATATGTGGAGTCTAACATTAGTTGATCATTCACTCACTAAGGTGTAAACTTTTAGACAAAGTTCCCAAGTCACAAATAATCAAAGATGGCAGCCCAAATTGAAAATGTTTTTCAAGGTGGGTTGGGTGAATCAGGACTTAAAAGTTAGCACTATGAAGCTGTGCTGATCAGTGCAAACAAACTGTAGTACAAAGAGAAAGAAAAGAAAGGAGAGAAACAAGTAAATCAGAACAACTTGAGATTTAATCAGATAGTGATCATAGACTTGTAAGAACAACACAAATTATTGTTTAGTTAAATAATCAAATATTTTAATCTTAGCATTAAAACCATGATAAAGGAATAAATATAAAACAGAGATGTTGCAAGCTTGATACAAAACTGCTGTAGCTACTTATCAAATCACATTTTGTTCTTCAATATTACATTAATACTATTGCAGCAGGTGGTGGAAGCAAAAGAAAAAAGAAACCTCTGCAGCCCTGTGCAGAAATATGACAATGGAATTACATGTATATCTACAAAAATGTCTTACTGATAAAGTTGACTGTCTGGATATACCCAAGCGAAAGGATAAAACCCTGCAATGCCACATCCATTTGAACAAACACAGATCTGAAATCTTACTAATCCAGGGTTTTCAATCACCTATCTACTTTCTCAAAACAGAAGGAACCTTTATAAAATATACCTATGTATGTATATACACTGGTATATAATATTAATTTTTGTGGAAGCACTAAACTTTGTTTAATGTATATCACATTGATAGAATATGGTGTTTAACACTACTAAACATAAAAATTTGGAACACTATATTACTACATACAAAAACACTTTAACTTATGCCTAAAACATGTAAAATAGTATAAATTTATCCCCTGTGTATTTTGTCATCATCTACAATATAATAAATATAACAAAACTATTTTTTACTGTTGGCTATCAAACTTTTTAAAGATGGTTATAGTATAAACATCTGAAATCAAGGCATATATACACTGCAAAAATAATCACCCTACGATGTACTGTATTAATAATTTATTCCTTTAACTAAATAATGTACAAATATGTATACAGTATGTGTTGTTTATGTGTGGATGGTGCCCAGAACCTTCTGGTATTTGAGTGCTAGCAGGACTATAGTGCTTGATTCTACTATCAAGTGCTTAGTATGAGAGCCAAGAATGAACTACAGCAGACTCAAAAAATTAATATGGTCAAATTAGCCACTGAAATCTGGCAATTGGTTTTTTAAGTGGAGAAAAAAAAAAAAAAAGTACAGCAGGAGACAGCCACTAATCCAAAGCCTGCAAAAAACCTGCAGCAGACAGCAGTGTCAATTAATCCCACTTCACTGGTGATGGTAGTAGTTGTTGTATCTATAGCCCTTCATGCGCTGTTGGTAGTTAGCCAGCAGGTACTGGGTTTGTCGTAGTTGCTGCTGATCTTTCTGTAGTCCATCCTGCAGTTGATTGACATAGATGCTTAGGGGAAGTGCCTTCTTTTCTGCCATCAAGTACCGCTGATCACACCTAGCAATTGCATCTTCCAAGTCATTCAGTTTGAGATGTTGGTTGTCTGTCCTGACTACTTTGTGGCTTGATTTGAACTGCAGGTCTCTGATTCGTTTCTTGCAGGCATCCAGAGCATCTTCTAATAACCGCAGTCTTCTTGTGGCTCGGTCACGCCGCTGCTCTGCCTTCTGTATTGCCATCTGAAACTGGACAGCTTGTGTGTTGGCATCACGAAGTTGCACCAGAGCAGATTCTCGCATAGCAGCAAACTGTCTGATCTGTTGTCTCATCGTTTGTCCATCCTTTATATTCTCTGTCTTTTCACGTTCAATTCTATGTTTCAGGGTTACGTTTTCTTCCACAGTTCTCTGTCTCTCTAACACTTTTCCCTCTCGCATTTTCAAATTCCTTTCTATTTTCCACAGTTTCTCCTCTCTGGTGGCAATTTTTCTCTGTATGTCAGTGATGGTATCCATTGCATCAACATAACGTCTGTTTGCTTGGGGTATAGCAGTACTGAACTCTTTCTCTAGTTCTGTAACCTTGTGAATGGACTCTTTCAGTGCATCAACTTTTTCCCTCACAGAAGCTAAACCAGACTTAATATCACCAAAGTTACCGCTAGGTCTGTTAACGACCGGAGGCGAAAATTTAGTCTTATTGTCTTCAACTGAAGAAATTCGATGCAAATAGTCTACAGCAAAAGGAGATGTTGGGGATTTTGTAGGGGGACTTGTAGGGCTATCTTCCGAGCCTCGTCTCAGCATCAAGGCATTATTGAATCTAGGTTTCATTTGCTTAGCTACAGCGGGTTTGTCTTCTTTTCCAGACTTAGTTCCCTTAAATGAAGCCCTCAGAGATCTTAGCATATCACCGCTGGGGGCTGGTACAGCTTTTGGGCACTTGTGCAGGCTCTTGGCCTGAAAAGTAATCAAATAACATGCATTTTATGATTGTCTTGGGCTAAATTTCAAGAAAAGATGTCACCCGTTTTCTCTTCAAAGTTTGGCCGAGATGAATCTGAAGAGTTTATTGAAATATCAACAATGATCTGTTATTTTCTGTGGGTTGACTGAATTTATCACTTTCTTGCTTTTGAAAATTTTTGTTAGTTTGATGGATGCAGATTAATGCATAGAAATGGAATGCCACTTCTGTTGTCCTTTGTGCTTATGAAAACATAAATCTGTGACAGAATAAAAATGTTCTTTCTATATGGGCAGTGCAGGTGCAGCAAATGCAGTATGATTCTCACAAAACAGAGCCATAGTTACAGATAACTGTCATCAGCATGCACAAAATCCATCTGATACCATCCACTTAATCAGTAGATCAAAATAAATTCTATCAATCGTTGCTTATATCTACACACCTAAGTTCTAAACTTTCCTACAAAGCATGCAGACTTGTCTAATATCCAATTTCTTGGAGCCTACAGAATCACTTAACACTTTCCCTCTTAGACTGAAGTGATCAACCTCAATCTTCTCAAAAAAAAAAAAAAAAAAAAAAAAACAACGGCTTTCAATATCTTTTTGGACAAAAGTTGAAGAAACTATCAGCACCCCCATGCATTTCCCAGTTAAATGCCTGTGCTAAACAATTTACGTTTCAAGCTTGGGAGCTCTATTAATCTAAATTTAGAATTTCTGAGCAGTTACATGTACTTCTTACAAATCACAAATTTGTAACCATCAATATTTGATTCACTGAAAATATGTCATTTAGAAAATCTCACCTTAATATTACACTTACTAATGGGCTGTAGCACCACAAGTATTCTTTAGAATATAAGCGTTAAATATCCAGACTTTAATTATAAAGCTTCAAAATTTGTTTTAGCAAGTACATGTAAGTTATTTATTCAGTGTTTCACTTTACTGAGGAAAATATCTACAAATCTGTACACCATCATGCCTGTTTTTTTTTTTTTTTTTGTTTTTTTTTTTGTTTTTTGTTTTTTATAGTTTTCGTAAACTACTGTGCTGTACTGTATATCAAAGTTTGCTTTTTCAACAAACATGAAGGGATACATCTATACTGTTACTGATAAAGACTCTTCCTCTCTGCTAATATCCCCCTTTCCCCTTTTAAGGGCTAGCAGGATAAGACTAGTACAGATGTTTGAGCTAAAACACACAGAATAAGCAAGTGCACACATACATGAATATTAATTAGTGGTGTTAGTGCAAGTGAAAGAGAGAAAAATATACAGAAGATTAAAAAAGGAAAAAGACATGGGCAAGCACGTATGACAAGCAAAGGTTAGGGCTATCAGCAGTCAAAAAATGACCAGATTCACATATTGAAAAGGACTGTTCTCAAAAATACATTTTGATGTTGTGCTCACTGAGAAATGTGTGAGCCAATACCATCAGAGACTATCTCGGCCATCCTTTGATACTCCCAACACTGAGTGATTAACTTCAGCCTCTAACCAGAGATACATCATACAATAAGAGAAACTCGGCTTTTGATAACTAACATCATTCATGTATTTTCTTCTTAAAAATGGTTGGGAGAATCTGCATTTGGATCTTAGAAGAGACAGAAAAGTAGAACTGAAGCAGAAATTAATATTTCAACTTACCCCAGCAATGGGCTGCTTGCACGTGGCACAGTGTGGGGCAAAGAATCTGTTGTAGTCACTTTCACAATACACCTTTCCTTCTTCCTCCATAAAGCCTTGATACTGGAGGGATACGCCACAAACATCACACACAAAGTGGTCTGGATGCCAAGTCTTACCAATTGCAGATGCAAATGGCCCACTGAAGAACAAATGGCAAACTTTAGAATGAAACTCAAGACTACACAATGTTACATTGTAATATTGTGGATTGTGAAGATACTAGCATTTAATCAAGATACAAGTGGCAAACCATAAAAATAACCACAACAAAAATATAACCAAACTGATGATAATAATAATAATAATAATAATAATAAGAAGAAGAAGAAGAAGAAGAAGAAGAAGAAGAAGAAGAAGAAGAAAAAGAAGAAGAGCAGGATGCTAAAAGATACTGATAAATCAACATGTTGTCCATTAGAGCCCAAATACCCTCAAGAATATATAAACAAAGACTCACAAGATTTCTTCTCCACAGCCAGCACAATACGGAGTGCGTGTCCCTTCAGGCACTGGTTGGGACCCACCCGGCTTTATGGGAGATCTCTTGATTTCTTGTTGCCCGGTCGGTGAAGAGGGTGTCCTGGCAGATGATGGAGCATTGTGTGGTGGAGAGGACGGTGCACGGGAGGGAGAGGATTGCACCGGAGCCATCTGCACCATCCCTGGCAGTGCTACTGGCTGAGGTTGCCCTGGACGTCCTGCCACAGGGGAGTTTCCCACTGGCCGGATCTGAACTGCTGGTCTGATTACAGGAGGCTTGGGTCTGTACATTGGTGGCAGCGGAGTTGTGGACGGCTTGCTGCGGTCTTCAGTTGCTCTTGAAAATACACTTGGAGCAGCCTCTAATGGATGGGAGAACAGTTCATTACAACTCAAGAATTATTGTCTGGATAATACTCAACAATCTGGTTAGGATAATATAACAATCTCCATGACAAACATAAACAACCCCAAGCTTATTATGAACCGTGTAGCCTACCACATCCACCATCGGGATATAAAAATCTGCCCATACTAATGGGGTAGCCATATTAACAGCGTTTTCAGATAGGAAAATGACAAGGGAATTTGTTTGTTTGGGACAAAAAAAGTGGCAGTAATAATGAGGTGACTGTAATAATGGAGTGGCCATGCAGCAGGTTTACATTATAGGACAGATTACAGCACCAATCCTGGTGACTGGTATGGACAAAAACAAACAGGCCCAAGAAACATAGGGACTGAGAGACAGACAGTGATTTCAGACAGAAAGAGAAGGAAGGGCAAAAGAAGGAGGAAAGCCACAGAGAATAAATCTCAGGCAATCCTGAACAAAGAGAACAAACTGACCTCCAGAGCTGACGGTGTCCTGCAGGAATTTGAAGCTTCGTGACTGAACTTGTTTATTATCTTCTTCTTCTTCAGGCTGGAATGCCTCAGGGGGAGGAGGGGGGAAGTCTGCCAGGGCAAAATACTCAACATTAGGGGGGAGGTGAGGGGATGCCGATGCACTGCAAGTCTACACTGTACGGCAAGTTACTTGTAACTAAAAATTTTCGCTCCTTTAATGAAAATTCTCTCACCTTCAGTTTCTTGTCAGAAACATATCATGCAAAGAAGAACTTGGCTTTTGATCCTTTTTCTAAGATGAAAGCTGATTAAATTATCAATTCTCCCTATATCACTCATACATTTTCTCTGAAAAGAATGGGAGAATCTGTATTTTGAGTTTGGGAGCTCTGGAGTGAAAGTATTAACCATACAAGAAAAAACTGTATGGGTTGATGCAGCAAGAATTAATTGTTTAATCAGCTTTTGGGCAAGTAGTTTATACTGAATTCTCCATATTGTGTGATGTTAATTTGAGATTACAAGAGAAAATCACTGATCAATCATTCCCAGATATGATCAATCTGAAACTTCTCCTACCAAATTCTGACCACAGATATGTACAGTTAGGAAATCTGGCATTTGTTAGAAGACAGAAGCTGAACCATACCTTACATTATTTTGCCATACAAAAGGTTAGAAGAATTTGAATTTGAATTATTGGGCAACTCACCTTCAGTTCCCTCATGATCCAGATGTTTCATCAGATTCTTGAAGGATTTGGACTGCACATTTGGGTCAGGTGGATGACCCCAATGCTCCTGTTCAACTGCAAACACGGAATTAAACATTTACAGAAGTTCTGGAGGGGCTTATTGTTGATAGCTTATCTACACTAATATGTCAAGCTTCAAATATCAAACAAACACATTGTTTTAATATTAGTCACACTGATTCTACAGGCACTAGTTCTAACGGGATTGCATTTCTCCACATACCGTCACCATCATCACTGATGTTAAACTTGAAGCGATTTACCAGATCTTCATCTTCAACATGCTGAGTTCTGTTAACATGCGAGTGTCCATCAGCCATATCCCTGTGACATATAAGACTTCATTACAAATCTATCAACACCAGTTTACTGTACATACAAACTGTACTGGCTGTTTATAGATTACCATCACTGTATTACACAAGTTTGCTAAGCTATGCAGTCAAATTTATACAAACTTTCATCTAAACAAGCTATCAAAAGCCAAGCTCTGTACACTGTATGACATATCTCTGGTGAGGAATTTGAGGAGAATATCGAAGTTGATCACTCCTGAGTGACAAGTTGAGCTAAGGCAGAGCTGAAAATTGGACTTAAAACTGAATGCACAATACCAATAACCTAAAGTAAAAGGTAAAGTGCTTTTATTTAACGTCGGCAGTTCCGTCAGTTCTGAGAACTGTTATCAATGGAAGCCGACGGTGTGCCCTCTACCCCCCCCTCCCTTCTCTGTCAGTGCTCCATTTTAAGGGTATTTAACTCTTTCAAGACCGTGAGAAAACCAAGAAAAAATGGTACTTTTACAAGAAAATTAATAAAAAAACAAATATTTGGAGGAACATAGATTAGCATGGCTCTTTGGAAAGCCTAATAGATGTACTTCATGATGAAAAGTTGTTTTTGACAATAAACCCCTGTGTATGTGAATAAATTAACATATAATTAGCATAAATTAGCAAAAATGAACTCCGCAGATAGACAAAATGAAACCTGAGTTGGCCAAATTTTGTTCTGAAACAAATTTTGAAGCACAGAAAGTTTGCTTATTATCTTGGCAACTTGCTCTGCAAGTTTGGCTGAAATCTGATGAAAGGAAGGTAGGTTTATGATTTTGGAACTCTGACGTACCACTTGCTGGAAATACCATATTTGCATAGTTTGTCAATGAACATCATAATGTTCAGAAATAACACTTTACAAACATAATATAGGATAGTAATTTATGCAGCAATGCTGATTGTTCTCATGGGAAAGATATTGAAGTGAAACATGGATAAGCAAGCTGCATTATTTCACCTACTACACTATCCGTAAAAATGATAAGAGTTCACCACAAAAAAAGTCCCTCGCAGAAAGTAAATGGTGCAAAAATGTCCAAAAGTCATGATTTTATTTTTTTTGGCTGGGTAATCTACATTATACTGTGAGGCAAGGCTACACCGAAGATTATGAAAGGACATTAGCACACTGCCAGGGTGGGTGAACCACAACATCATCTGCCACAGAATTGAACCCATGCCACCCAGAACCTATATACAGAAAGAAAAAGTATCAGAAATATTAGATGCAATACTCCAAAGTATGATTGGTACATGTTTCTGTGATCCCCTTATTCTACTATGATCATGGTGATTCTGGTGAAAAACAGTACTCTTATAAGAAAAACCCAGCAAAAATGATCAAAATGAAAACTGGAATTCCACACTAAAATGATAAACTGACTGGATTGTATTTACACAATCACCATGACAACAGTGCCCAGAACAAAAGCAGAATGTTAGACAAATGCAAAAATTTTAATACGTGGGATAATATTGAGAGTCCATAGCAAGCAAAAATCTTCGAGAAACATCAAACAACATGCAAAGTTTGATTTACGAGCTGGCATGGCGCCATTTGTCAGCTGATAACACACGCCATGTGGTCTGTGATGCGATCGTAAATTTGCTATGTTTTTTGCCGTTTTTATGCTTGTCAAGTCGAATTATTGCAATTTTCACTTTCAAAGCAGGTTCTTGAGAACACGGCCAACGTTTGAACAGGTCCTAAACAGTATAGTTGCAAACGTAAACATACTTTGTTTGCCAGACGATCGAATGTCTTATGTCTCCTTCTGTCAACAAACCCATTGCATCAAATTGTATGCAAAAACCATCGAGAAAATAATCGATCAGTGGCACACACACAACATAACTACAAAAACAGAACTGTGAATCCGCTCTACAAGGACAATATTGGCGTGGTGCGCCACAGATAATTCACAGTCAGCTGATAATTCACACCATGCGGTCTGTGACATGGCCGTAAGTTTAACCACGTCTTTTTTCTGTTTGTTGGATCGAATCAGTGCAATTTTACTTTCAATACATTTTCTTGAAACCACGGCAAATGCTTTGAACGGGATCTGAGCGACATTTGCATAAGAAAACATCATTTCTCTTCGGACAATATAGTAATGTCAGCATTACTCACCTTCACTCGCAGTTGAAATTCATAAGCTAGCGAACAATTTTTGACTCCTCTCCACTGCATATCCCACAGAAACAGTATATATGACACTATTATTATCGGATTGTTGAACAAAAGCAATAACTCCTTCCAAATCATGAAATTTCGACGGTTTCAGTTGCTTCGCATTCGTAGCCATCTTGCATCGTCAAGCGGTCCACAGTGATGTAACTTTCAATGGCCAAAGCTGACCAATCACTGTTCTGATCTATTTAAAATTTGGTCAGTGATTGGATAATTTCCTAGTGACGCTGTACAGCGAATTTCAAACGTTTCTGATGCAAAGGGGATTTTCTGTATGCTCATGACCGCATCAGTCATGGGTGACCGATATAGGCCGCGCGGTCCTGAAAGAGTTAAAGCTCAAGCTACACAGAACAGAGGAGTCTAAACAGAAGTTGAAGTTACTGAGGATCGAACCGTGAACCTCTCGCTCCAATGGTCGCACACTAACCAACTGAGCCACTCCTGCTCCTGAATCTTAACCCTTTCACTCCCAAGATTGATCTATTTCAATTTTCTGCTTCAGTTTCTTACCAGACATAATATCACAGTGTGGAGAACTTGGCATTTGATATCCTGCTAAGATACATGCTGACAGAGAAGTTTCTACATCCAAAAACTCTCAGTTAACACTACTTGAGCAGGTGAAGACTTGCTCACCGAGTATGCACATTATTCATGGGGCGTGCCGGCGGTCCACGGTGAGCTGGTGCTGCAGGAGCAACTGGGTTGACTCCAGGGGGACCGGTCCGCATGGTCGGAGGAGCTTGAGCTTGAGGAATCTTGCGTGCTGTGCTTGAAGCTGGTGGGTTTGCCTGTACAGGTTGGTGTGACGGTGTTGGTGAAGACTGGCCAAACGGCTTTGGCACTGCATTATATTTGTGATCTACTTTAGCAGAGTGGACCGTTTCTGTCACAACCAGAGTTTTTCCCTCTGCCTTTGAAGTCCTGTAAGCCACGAGGATGAACTGTTAGATTTGGCTCATCACTGCTTAACAAGTTCATATTTTGCTAAACTTTCTAACCTGACAATATTATTTGGGAGACACATACTTGGAAACGAAATGCAATCTTATGTACAAATGCTTTTAATCATTTTGTGTCCAATATCAACAAACCAACGGAAAGTAGAAAATGCTACACCTGCATGTATGTACTGTCTAAATACAATACTGGTAATATCGTACAGAAGGGATTATTTCTAGATTCCAAAATATTGAAAAGCTTTTGATAACACTGAGAATTCTTACTGTAGTATGAAATTCAGTCTTGCATGCTTAAATATCAGTTAAATTATGTCTCAATATCAAAGTAGCAACACTGATGCATTTACTAAAAAAGTTCGACTTTCACATGTATTCAGAGTTTTGTACCAGTGATCATGCTCAAACCAGCTGAACAAATTTGCCATAGGCTTGATGAGCAAAAATGTGCTGAAATATTTATTTTTCAACATGATCCTGAATCTGAGGAGATAATCTGATTAGAAATCTCAACTGTCACGATTACAAAAACAGAAACTGGAAGGCTTTGAAGCTGATAGTCTTTATTATAGTATAGTGGACTTCATTATGCTATGTAGGGTTTAGAATCCTTGAGTATTACATGTATATCTCTCTAAGGAGTACAATTATAAAGTACTGTTCCAAAAACAGTACTAAATATCTTACAAAATTTCAAAATACCACAAGATCAAACCCACTTAACTGTAATAATTTATTTTCAGTGGTGTATACAGTATTACTGTACTTGCTGCATAAACTGTTGCAGATAACGTATTTACGTAAATAACAAGTCTGCTAGGTCACCCAACGATAAAAGTGAACGCGCTTAATAATGGTTGATTTCAGACAGTAAATTGAGTAAAAGATTAATGAATCACGCCTAGAAATTCTTCACCAAGTTCGGATTTTTTGGCTTTCTTCTCTCCATATATGGGTCTCTTGTAAAACAGTGAAACGCTTTAAACAATTAACCAATTGCATACACATAAATTACTGACAAAATAAAATCAGCGAATAAATTCAAGTCTTCATTGACAAACAATCTGATGTCGACGTTTCAAAAAGAGATTTTTCGCTTGTTATCGTTTTTTCGTAAAGTATGGTCTTCATTTTGAAGTGCCCAAAGACGAATATATCTCGCTTCAGGGTTCGCTTAAAGTAATTAAGGTATTATTAATCTCGGGAGAGGCGATGAGATGCCATATTCCGCGCTGATCTTTATGCCAACATCTGACCGCAATTTCACACTTACAAATACCCATGGTCAATAAATACTAGACTATATATCACCACAAGTCTTCTAAAGAGCCAAACAATACATAAAAACCGCAGGAAATGCAACAAAAAGTAAAATAAACGTTAACAGAATAAACAGAAACGAAAAGAAAGACGATCGATTAAGTTACTTTACAAGCAAAAACGTGAATTTATAACTTTCATTTGATCTCACCTGATTAGCTTTGCATAAAAAAGAAAAAAAAAATACCCAGACAGCTATTACACAACGGGAGATATAGTAGCTGCTCTCATTTTCTACAGTGTGTGGGAATGCGATTGTGTATTGCTCACTTGAAGCTTTGTGGAGAGCTTTCAAAAGGATTGACAGTGAATGTTACGTCTGTGAGGGAATAAACTTGAGCAAAAAGCTACTTTTTTTGCTAACCTCTGAAGCCGTAGTTGAAGAGTTTGCCCAGCCCTTCGTATTGCATTTTGAGCATCGAAATGAGTCATTTCCTCTGTCGAGTGATTGGCAATTTCCAGGATCGTTTCACCTTGATTTACTCCACAATTCGATGCTTTTCCTCCAGGAGTTATCTGCAGAAAGTATTACACAACAAACTGAAGTTACGGAGCAGTCTACCACCAGAGAAGAAACGGCAATAGCAAAATAAACATTAGCAATTACAATATCTTGTTCGGCCACGAGAAATAACGCAAAGCTCGAATACCTTCGCTATAATCAGAGGCTGGCCAAAATCTTTGCCTCCCTGCAATCTAAAACCCCATGGACCACCGCCTTCGAGCTGAACTTCATAAATTTGTCCAGCCATGGCTGTTAAACTACAAACAGCTTTGAAACTGTCGCCCTGTTCTCCACTAAACTCGCACGCTCTCTCTTCGAGACGACAGCTCATGAACAAGAGCAGTGCGCGCTTCTCATTGGTCGAGGGAACAATAGTTGACAACAGGAAACCATTCCATTGGCACAGACCAAAGTGACACACCTTTCTTGAACGGAATCTGAGGAACTTGATTGAAAAACATTCTGGATTATTCCGGAAAAAACTGGAGAAAGCCAGGTGAGAGTTTCCTCAGATATTTTGCTTTTTTACGTGCACACTTTTCCCATTTTTCCTAATTTATTCGCAAACTTCAAAGTCGGACATTTTAAATCACCGTGTAATTAATCTACCCAGTGGCACGGAAAGCATGAACTGTTTCAACTTCCTTTATGACCTTCATTTTATGCCAACAATTTCCTCTTTTTGACTAACTTTCAGACCATTTATGGTATATAACGCATGTGGGCGTTAAAGGAAAAAGCAAGACTTCCTACAAACCAGAATTGCGACCTGTTGATTCGAGGTATTTTTTTGTTTTGACAAGTCACAGACGGTCCACTGGCAAGCGACTTCAACACAGTCATTGCGTAACAGTTTAGTGAGCTTCCCACTCCGCCGAAACTTTACAGAAGTTCACCGAAACTTAACCGACACTTTACGGAACTCTTCAACGAAACTTCAACGAAACTTTACGGAGACTTCAACGAAATTTAACCGAAACTTCACGGAAACTTCAACGAAAGTTAACCGAAAATTTACGGAAACTTCAACAAAACAACACGAAATTCACTAGATACACGGCAAGAGGGCCCTACGCCTAAAATCAAGTAAAACAAGTCAAACGAGTCAAACGGATTGTTTCGAAAAACATTTTGCCGCCATGCTTTACTCGTTGACATTTTTTTCCGTGAGAAGTTTCGGTTTCTGTGACGCACATAGGTCAGGTTGTTGTTTGTTTTGTTTTTCGTATTCCTGAAGCCGAAAATATAATACAACTGCAAGTTCAAGAATGACTTTTATTAGACTTTGTCTTCACTCTATATTACCGTCCGCTATGGACTTTAGTCTTTTTGAAGGATAAAACAACAACAACAACAACACCAATAATAATAAACAGCATCTGACAGACCTGAAAAGAAATGCAAAATATTCTTCGCACACTTGCTGGTGTTTCTATCCCTGTAAGACTTTCGGTCTAACTTCAACCAGCCACACTAAACTGTAGCCCACTCTAAATGATAGGAGATGCATGCAAGCACGGAAATGCAGATAATGAAGCGATATTAGTTCCATATAGAACGATGAAACTGTTATTGACTCCCCGCAAAAACAGCATTTGTTCAGTCAGTGCAATCTCATCATTAAATTTGAGAAAAACAAAAACAAAAAGAAAAGCAAAAAAGAACGATGTTCTAACTGTTCACAAATCGAAATGTCAATAAATTAAAAGAAAATACTTTAGAGATGTTGTTACAGAACAAAGTCCGCCACTTTTGTCAACGATATCCTGGAGTGATAAAGTTAAAAGGATGAAGTGCAATGTTGCGCAAGATTTCTCGTTTTAGCACAAAACTAAAAAAGCGTTCCGATTTGTATATAGATATTGTAATGGTCTGAAATTACAACCAATGGTTTTCGTAACGCAGTAAAAAATATGCCTGGCCACTAAAAGAAACAGGTTTTCAACCAGTTTAAAACCGCGATTTGGCTCTAATCATAATAGGTGAAAAAAAGCAAAGATTAAACGGGCCCTCTCGACTAAAGCCCTTTGAGCGCGAATTCCTTGATCCGCTCGAAAGTCAAAAGATGAATTATCAATCCACGTTTGAGAAGACTGGTTTCTTTTGACTTAAAGTGATACTTAAAGCTATTGATTTGTTAGGTTTTTTCGTTTTTTCGTGTTAGGAACCAAATTTATCTTGGATTTTTTACACAATTTCAGACGTAAACAAAAAGATTAAGTTGGCTGAGAGGGCCTCTTATCTTCAAATGCTCACTGCTGTTGTCATTGAAGTTTCTTCCACAAACCTCTTCGTGGTCGTGTACGTTAGCAGCGGAGCCGAAACAAACAAAAAAGAACTATAACCAGGTACCGAATAATTAAACATCCAATAATTTTCAGGTGTTCAAGAGAGGGTTGCTAAACTGCACTGCTAAAGTGATGATTCATTTTAAATATGTTCATTAAGGTAGCTAAGCAAATTCCCAGACTGATAAGCCAGTAAAGGATTTAAGAAATCTAACATTTCATAAAACAACTTTACAGGTGCTGGTAGGAGTTACCAAATAAGGAGCCAAGGTGCGTCACAATATTTACTACAACAACCGTCTAAAATAATATCCCCGCTCCGCGAAACTCTCTACGATAAATTTATAACCCAAGCGTAAATAATCAAACGCTTCTACTACATGGTAGCTGGAAATTTTTGCCAAACCCATAAAACAGATTATCAACCAAGGCAAAAACACGATTATATGCAAAAAAATATGAACCATTAATCCAAATAAGCGGGGATTTCCCCTTAACTACTCAGTAGTCAATCAAAACAGACGCAGGTGCGCTCTGGGAGGGACTTTAAACGATTAGCTCTGCTGGGCCCTGCGGCAGTAGTACCCCAGTCCCTTGCACTTCTCACACAACTCCTGAGGATGCTCCTTTGTCTGGTCTGAGACGTCTAATCCATCTGGTTTGTCCAGCGGTCTTTGCTTGTGCGGATAAACGTTGATGTAGCATTTGATACACTGTTGGCCCGCGTTTGCCCAGCTGTTTCCGCTCATCCATTTGCGCTTGCAGATTGGGCACTTGAACTCGCCAAAGCAGCGTTTCTTGCCTTGGTACGGCGTCAAGCCTTCACCCTTAGGTCGCGCCTAGAAAAGAAAAAAACAAAACAAAACAAAGCAAAACAAATAAATAAACAAACAAGAGAAAGCAGAAAAATCAAACTAAAAATCAGTTGATAAAGAAGCAGTAAAGCAGAATAAAACAGAACTAAACAAAAGCATAAAAACACAATAAGGGAATAAAACGAAAATAAATCAAAGAAAATCAACCACAGAACACAAGGTGTCACGTGACGGTAAGCTTGACGTAATAAGGTTATAAATAGCTCGACTTTTCGTCTTGCCAAGAATGCTCGCGTGTTTTTGACAACTCCATTGCTACTGTTACTACTCGTCAGGAATAGGCTGGTTCGAGCTCGTCCCAACAAGATACCATATTGCTTATACATCAATCCGTAGTTTAGGATATTCTTCCGAAAGAACTATCAACAAAGTTACAAAGAATCCGCAAAAGGCCAACTAAGGGAGCTAATAAATTCCGATTTTGATGCAAGTGCTACAAATATCTGTCAAAGCCTTAGATTCCAAATGTGCAGTACACATTATAAAGCATTAGTGATGTTCAAAGTAAACGAGAACAAGGTCCCGAAATATCTCTCAGAAATGTTTACAAAACTTGCGGATATCTCACCATACCACTTAAAAAACAAGGAAGTAAGTTTATGTTCACTAAAGCCACACAAAGAGACTTTGAAGAAACGCTTTAGGTGCAGCGCTGCTAAACCGTGAAATGTCCTCTCCCTTGAGGTGAAAACCACAGTTTTTCTGTCAGACTTAAAGAGAAATTAAACTCCTGTGGGTTAAACCCTGAATAGCATTCATGACGTTACCACCGCAGAAGTTTTTTAATCTCCCGTTGCTAACAGCAAGAACCTCGTATCAGCAAGGTTACAAGGAACAATATTGTGTTTTACTCTAGATTGTTTCCGCTCTGCTTCATGTTTTCTTTGCTTTTGACTTCTGAACTTCTTCAATATGTATTAAGTTTCAGCAACATTAGTTTGGGACCTCACAAGTGGTTAATAACATAAGCTCGTCTTGGCTTCGCACTACTTTTGGCAGATTTTCCCATTATTTCTTTCGCACCCTCTTCGTGATTCGTGCCGTTCGAGGTCTGTCAAGATACCTTGGGCAGCATGTGGTCGCGCATGCGCAACATCAGATAATGTTTTTGTGCCTCATGACAGTGTTTTGCGGTTTGGGGTCACAAACCAAAACAATATCGAACAAGAACAAGCACATCTGTTGGACTTCTCAGAAGTCGAGTCAACCGAGATATTGGTTTCGTGTTTAAAAAGATCTCATATCCAATATCCGGAAAAAATGGCCTCCTTTCGGGCTTCGGACATTTTGACCTCGTTGTAGCAGTTACGTATAAAATGTACATATACAAAACAGTAGACTTCGCACGAAAACTTAAATCACCATTCTAGTGCGGGCCCTAAAAAAGCCAAATATTAAAAATAGAAAAATAGTTGGTGGACTTGAACATCCGACTCCTGTACTGTGACTCGATGACTAACGCCAAATGAAAGCTCTCAATAAGTAACATGCATTCTAATAGCAGTGTTCACTTCCAACATCTGAACTGTCAAATGAAACCTAAAGGTGCGACGACTCAAATGAAAGCTCTCAGTGAGTGCATTCTAATGGCAGTGTTCACTTTCAACTCCCTGAGCTGTCAAATGAAACCTAAAGTGTGACCACTCAAATGAAAGCTCTGAATGAATACATTCTAATAGCAGTGTTCACGATGTTGTTGAGCAGAGATCGTACTTTTAAATTTAACTCAGACAGGGAAATGGAGGAAATTCCAGGTACTGAACCGTCAGTTGTGAAAAAACCTCAAATGAGATAAACGAGTAGCTGAGCGTAAAGATTGCACCATGTGTATTTGGAGAAATCTGCGTTTTGTTTGGTATGAAAACATTGGAAAGAACCCCGCGCATGTTTATCCGGATGCGTTTGAAATGTGCTCGCACTCACACACACACTTGTGGTTTCCTAGAGTGCAGTGTATACTGATCCGTAACTCAAAAAGATCAACATGCAATGCAAACTTTCGGAATTGTAACCAATTAACCAGACAAGCAGAAAATAAATCCGCGCTAAAACTGAGTTGATTTCTCGGAGAGCAGTAGCTCAGTATGATGTGCACCGTCATCAAACCTTTTACAGATGACATTGTTCAATGGTAACACGAATTGACTATCCCATCTTTCTCGGAAAAATCACAGACAACAATACTGTTTTTGTAGGCCGAGGTTTTACTGCAGACAGGAAAAATTAACTAATTCTACACGACAGAATTTGTCTTAAATACATAACAAAGAGTACGTCGCAAGCTATATCTTAACAGTGCAATTATGTTGCTTAGCGAATAAGAGACTCGGCGCTGTTTTCCAACAATAACCCGGCAGTTCTCAACCAAAACATTACAACATGTCAACCGGATCCTTTGTAAAATTGCAACATTTCTTAGTCAATCAGAAGCACAATGAGACTGCTACGGGTCTAAACAAGAAATACACGGCCAAAACTGAACGGTAATTCAAGCACTATTTGGGAGGCGAAGAATGCTCTACAGGAATCCCCACCGAGAACACTGATCTCGAATGATCTTTTCCGGTTCAACTAAAAGTTGGAAAACACACAAATCACCGTCAGATGTCCAAATTACTAAAAAAAAAAAAAAAAAAAGGGTCAGTACGATCCAAGCCGAAAGATATGCCCAACTTCCGGAGCTCGCGTGGGCAGATTTGACGCCGCTTTAATGCCGCTTTCGCCGCCCACGCAGGCATGCACACATGTGTTAGCCTGAACTTGGCATTGTCGAGTCAAGAAAGTATGGGGATACTTATATTTCGTGATTAGATTAATGAAGCCGTCAACTATGTTTCAGTTATTTTTAGCCGCGCGCTATACATTTTTACACCTACACAGTAGACTCCTGACTGAATGATTGGAAATAATCCAGTCCGACGATAGCTTGAAGACGGAGCAGGAAATGGCCTTGACTTCTTCCTTGACCGCGCGCCCAAACGTGCGACTACGTTTGACCAGGGTGGGGTTCCCGCGTGGCAGCACGCCAAACAATTATTAGACCCCCCTCCTATTACGCCCACCCAACCAGCAAAAACTCGGGGAGGCCTACCTGAGGACAGTCCTTGATGTAGTGCCCCTTGCAGAAGCAAAGGTGGCAAAGATATCCCTCGGGGGGTCGTTTGGGGCGTTTTTTGCCCGAGCGTTGGAGCAGAGAAGCAAGATCCGTTAGGTCATCGTCATCTTGAATGTCTATCGACCAAGGTTGTTGATCTGTGATGTAAGAGGATTCTAGCAGGTCCAACTCGTTATACAGATCAGCCGCGAACGATTCAAAGGGGTCCGGGATATTCTGTGTGAGCGAGAGAAGGCAGAATTGTTCAGACTTCATGTTCAAAGGATAGAGGTTTAACCCTTTTTACTCCCAAGCTCAAAATACAGATTCTACCAAAATTTGAGAAGATAATGTATGAGCGAAGAATTATCAGCTTTCATTTGAGCAAGTTATCAAAAGACAAGTTCTCCTTACTTTATGGTATATTTCTAGTGAGGAACTAAAAGGACAAAATTAAAAGAGTCAAGGGAAAACGAACACGTAACAAAGAGGGAATAAACGCAGAAAGACCGAAACAATAACAACAACAACAACAACAACAACAACAACAACAACAACAACGCCCACAAATACACAGAGGCAAGAAAAAGACAAGGACAAAACCGCAGAGAAGAAGACAAACAAACGAACCGAACAGAAACAGAGAGACAGAAACACCGGGTAGAGACAGAGAAAGAAACAGAAAAACACAGAAGTATTGATAGCGGTAGAGATATTAAGTATTGAGTTATAGATCTACGGGTGGCAACAGACTAGGAACATCTGATGGACGACTGCACTAATATGCTCGTATGATTATCAGGATTAACTATAAACCCTTTGGAGCCTCCATGATCTCCGACCCGATTAATCCTTCATTTCTCTTCTCAAATAACCAAACAAACTACTGTAGTGTACCAATAGATAGTGATTGCTGCGCAAGAAAGTTGCGACATAAAAATTTGGATAAATATAATTATTCTAATGACACCTCGTCATTAGAATAAGAAAGAAACCAAGACGGGGACGAAACGATTCAAAGAGGGACAAGTTCAGACCAGATAAATATCTGGAGTGAACTCTCTCGTCTGTTAAAGCGTTGCACTAAACTAACTACATCCGTGAATCGTCTGCTTGCAGTATCTGATTTACTCCTGGGAGGGAACACACACACAGTTATAATCCTGGTAAGTTTCCCTGCGCTTTTCCCTGCAAAAACAAACGCCTTGGGGGTTTTTCACAGAGCATGTCACGTGACTGGCCTCACGTCAACAAATCTTTGTTATTGTTTCTTTAATTTTTCTTTTTTGTGCAAACAGAATCTGTCAGGTGGAGTTCTCATCAAGATCGCAGAAATTAAGTTATGACTCCACCAAACACGAGCAACGCCGGTGAAATCGGAAAGACGCTGTTTCGATGAAACCGGCGCGTGCAGGAATTTGTATTTTGGCCTGGCAACGAGCCTCGCACGCGCGACACGGCTCAAAAGGAGACAAACTGATTGATTGTACGCACGGCGGATTATGAAGAAAGTGTGGTCCGGTAAGCCATTAGGTGACCGCAAGCAGAACATCTGACCGAGGCAATAGAATCACTTACTCAGTAAAACAAAAAAATTGAGTAAACTTTGCTGACTTGTCCAGACGCTAATTGAAGTTTTGTGTGCACACTGTACTCGGATGTACAATTCGGGCTAAAACGCCAACGCATAAAACATTCCGTGAGAGGAGTCAGACAACATAACCGTGACACTTTTGTCTTACCTTTTCATTTTCGCCGTAGCCAAGAAAATAGTTGTGAAAGGCGTTCTGCGTATGAGCGAGCGGCAGAGAAGAGAGCACAGCCGACATGTCGAGGGTCAAAGTCAGGCTTGTTTGCCGATAAAATACTGGACAGCTTGAAAGATGATCATGTTAGGTCGGCGGCATATAAAGCTCCGAGCCTTCCCAGAATGCAACGCGGCAAAAAATGTGTCGTTTCGACAAATCCTGTCATCGAGCCGTCACTGCGAGGATAAACAGAAGAAAGTTAAGCCATGTTCTCAGTCGGACCACCAACCCCTCCCCCTCCTCATCAATACACAACACAAACTTGTTCCGAGGCCCGCATTCTCATTTTCTCTCCTGTTTTCTTCTCGGAAAAAACGTCTGGCGGTGATCTATCTGCTTTAACTCAATTATAACCTCATTTTAAATACACTAAACTCTTGTATTCCTTGCCGACACTCGAAAGACGTTCAGACGGTCTGGTCAGCCGTTTCATGACATCCGCCTGAAGGAAATTCAATTCTCTCCACATGGGGCGAGCAAAAACGAGCAAAACAAATCATGTTGGCTTTACACTGTGTAATACAGTTTTCATAAGGTTGATAAATTCTTTTCTCCCTGTGTTTGTGTGAAAAGTGGCAAAAAATGACATAAAAATAAAAAATCAGATGAAACACGACACGCAAAATAGAGCACGGCTAGAGGTCAAGTAACTGAAAAACTGTTATATCGCAACACTGAAGAACGCTGCTTGATTGAATCACTGTTGGATCGAGACCAACAACAAGTTTAAAAACTAGATTTAACAAAGTTCAAAACGCCAGCTACTCATGAAGGAACGGAGAATTTGTGCAGGAAAAAGAATAAAACAGCCAGACAGGAAGTCGGTCCGTACTTTTCACTCATTAATGCACTTGGGGTGTTGACAATACATAATTCAAAAATTTATGTGCGTAAAACAGTCTATTTATAAATCGAAATTAACCAGTGTTCCCTCCTGCTGTAGGATGTGGTCCTTGAAACGTATTCACACGCTAAAACTAAACCCGGATTACGCTCAATGGAGACGTCTCGTTCGTGACAACAGCCTTATCTCTTGAAGTCGTTTTATTTATTTGCATCGTTTTCTTGCCTGGTACTCCGAGACATCAGTACATGTCCAAACCTGACAAACATTTATTAATTTTAGTGCATGAAGGATCGTTTCATCAGGTGCAGATGTATCACGTATAAATTAACGTCTGACAGATTTGTCAATCTTTTTAAAACTTGCTCGGGAAATGAAAGTTGCGCAGGTACGCCAAAAGGCATATCTAACAAGGTCAAGAATGTTTTGTTTTGGATTGCTGCTGTGTTCATTTGGCCACCTGGAATTGTCATGAGTACGGTTGTTTGCACTGCGTGTTTTTATATCGACTTCCGAGTCCCTGATCATCCCCTGCAAAGAACGTCTTTGCGCCAAAACCCACAGAGATAACACGATCAAACAACACACACACGAAGTGCATCACTTTTTATTTACCTTCATTGGTCTATTTTTGTGACTCGTCTACGCATGTCAGTAGTACGCATACAACTGACCGACAACAGTGTGCTATAAAGGGGAAGAAATGTTTAAATTATTTTTACACTTTTTTTTACAAAGCGAAGCGAAATATATATTAGATTTGAACTTCACAAATCTCGTCTCCTTTGGCCCCGGTTTTCATCCGACTCTGCTACCCCACCCCACACGCATTTTGTAGATTTTTACCCTCACCTCCGTCCCTGGAGCACTCTGATTTGTTTGACCAAACAGAACATTTTAAAAACGTCTAAAAATGTTTGCATTTTACTTTCAGTGCTACGTACTAAATTGACATCTAAAATCTAAATTTCAAGGGTGGCGGAAGCGATCAGCCCTCAATTCTGGCCGGGTTTGTATGACAAAATGCTTTTGATTACTGACTGTTGACTCTTGATGGACTGGTGACTAGGAGGCCGCTGGGCAACAGGATCAAGGGCAACGGCCGGAGGAACGTACACACTTTGCTGAGTTTGAGGCCGCTGGGACAGACGGGAAGCCGAGGGGCGTTGGTGACTGAAAACACGTGGAGACGACCTGGACTGGAGTCTACTGCGGATATCTGTGAAAACGTACACACAGGAAGTTAAATTACTTTGCACACGATAAAGGAAAGAGAAACAAGAGACAGGAAGAGAGTGAATCAAACCTTCAATCTCCGCTTCTGCAGTGCCGGGCCTCGGCCTCAACTGGTCCATCATGGTTTCTTTTTTCTTTTCAGTGACAATAAATGGCGAGCTCGGCTTGTGGCTTGGGCTGGTCCACTGGTACTGGGTAAAGTTCTGGCTCGCTGCCGACCGGGGAGTTCTAAAAACAAACAAACAAACATACATACAACAAGAAATAAATAAATAAACAAGAAAAGAACAACGTCATGACTGAGTACAACTCAGAGAAAAAATAACACAAGAGTGACCAACTTGAATTTTACAAATGACACACGTAATTTGCACGCAAGGTTCCATTATCTGGGGCTACAACTCTACCGACCTGCCTTAGATAAAACACACCAATAGTATTCAGGAAAAATGATAGTCTGATCAACTAAACCCAAGCAAGAGATCACCTGTCATTTTCTCCATACTAAACTACATACAGCTGACTATGTATTGAAAGGAGAAGTTTGCCTCTGATCAATCTTAACCCAAACAAGAGATCACCTGCCATTTTCTCCATACTGAAGTACATACAGGTGACTGTGTATTGAAAGGAGAAGTTTGTCTCTGATCACACAAACATTTACAGTTACGGTATAAAGGCTGAGAAAGAAGTGAAGTGGCTGAGAACCACAGGGCTTTTGTATCATCTCTGTATCGAGCCATATTTGCTCCCAGGATTACTTTGACAGAGACAAAAACCACATGTCATGTGAGGGATACTGGTTCCAATACACCTCAATTACCACAGCAGCAAAGACAGAACAGAGGAGAAGGAAAAAGAAAGAGATAAGAAAAAGCCAACTATCCTGTTCAGAAAGAAAGTCAAGTCCAGACAGACAAAAAACCTTGCTGCCCCCAATGCACTGGGGACAGCCGGCTGTATTAGTATTGGCAGACAGTACACTACAGAACAAGGACCTGGTCTGGTCGATAGACACTTTACAGGTGCACCCTGGACCATGAGGAATGCTCCGTGCAGTGGAGGTTGTGTTGGTTTGGAAGAAGAGGCTTTCTTGAAATGCCTGGAGAGAGCAAGAGAGGAAGGAAGAATAGAATAATACATGAATGAAAGAAATAGAAATGGGGAAGGAAAGAAAAAGAATTTGAAGATCAATGAATGGAAGGATGAAATGAAAGATTCAAGAAAGAAAAAAAGGGAGGTAAGGGATAGACAAGTAAAAGTAGAAAGACACAAGTAACCAACACCTTGATTGAGGATGACTGAATGAAAGGATGAAATAAAAGATGGATGAAAGAAAAAAGGGAGGTAAGGGATAGACAAATAAAGGTCATCAAACCTTGATTGAGGATGAATGAAAAAAGGAATAAAGAAAGAAAAGGACAGAAAAGATAGACAATAGAAATATAGGATTCATCAAAACCTTGATTAAGGAGGACTTCAAATGGAAGATAAAATAAAGGTACTACTTTACTGCCACCCTAAGAAGTGGGGTGACATATAAATCACTTGATCCCATCTCATGTGTCTTTGCTGTATCCTGTTTCAGATTTATAAAACTAACACTGTTTAAAAGTTATTGAAATGTCAAAAACTCTCTAGACACATTTAAACTGCATATCATCTTTTGTACAAACCTTGGTTTTGCTACTTCAGTTTCCTCTTGTTTCTTTTTGTCTTCTTCCTCCTTCTCTTTCTGTTTTTCCTCGTTGTATTTTCTAATCTCGTCGACCTCCAAGCTGCTTTCTTGCTGCAGCATCTGGTCATCATAAGTTGGAGACCTGATGACCTCATTGTATCCTTCCCTGAATTCTCGGTCAGATGAACTCACAGCACGGATCATGTCTAACACAATCTCTTTCTCTGTAAGAACAAAAAAAAAAAAAAAAAAGATTGAACTATTAATTCTCACTACTTAATTCTCACTGTACTGCTCATACATTCCTCTTTTTGATGGTGGGAGAATTGATTTGCTGATTGAGCTATTAATTCTTACTACACTGCTCATATAATTCAGTTCCTCTTTGATGGTTGGAAGAGATGATCTGCTGATTGAACTATCAATTCTCACTACACTGTTCAATACATTTCCTTTTTGATGGTTGGGAGAATTGATCTGATGTGTTCAGCTACAGTAATATTGAACTGTGAATTCTCACTACACTGATCAATACATTTGCCTCTTCGATTGTGAGAATAAATATTTTCTCACTATATTGCTTGCATGGCTGGCTTGATTGAAATTCATTAATGATCGATATGATCTACAGAAAAAGATTCATGTACCTCTGTCAGGAGCATTAGCCAGCCAGCTTTGTATTGCCGTAAGTGAGTCAGTCTGTAAAATCGTTCCCAGCAACTCCAGCACCTGACAATAAATAGATTATAGTTAGAGTTAGTTTGATAAACTCTGGCTGTTGCAACATTGCAGTTATTAAAATATTGTTGGCAATGCAGTGCTTGGAAAATTTTGCAATATTTACTAAAAATATTTCATGAAAAAATAAATAAAAATTACTTAATTATTTAATTAATTAATTAATTAAATAAAATAAAATTCTAGAAAAAAAAGCAAGCTTAGCAGAGATATGTACCTGACAAACATTTTATGTGGGCAGCAGAAAGTATTATTTGCTGTTGCACATGATTATAAAAGTAGCTTACAGCAGTATATGTACCATAAGATTGTCCACATGATTATAAAAGTAGCTTACAGCAGTATATGTACCATAAGATTGTCCTCAGGGATGACACCTACCATACTTTCTCGGTCTGGATAGGGTGCAATATGCTGAAGAGGACGTTCATCAACACGTACACCATGTCGTGACATTGATGGCCTCTCTGCCGCCCTGGAATCAAGCCGTCCAGGACCAGCTTTTTCTCCATTCCTCGAAGGTGGCAGTCCCTCACCTTGCCTAGAGGGTGGAGATCTTTCAGCCTGCCGTGATCCCAGTCGCGACATTGGCACCTGGTAGGCATTGGTGTTTGTGTACTGGCTTTTGGATTTCAGTCCAGCTGCTTCTGTCAATCTCTTCAGTTCATCTCGCCAGGTCTGGGTGATGGGAACTGGTAGGGTGTAAATTCAATGTGTCAGCCTCATTATAAAAAATAATAAAGATTGTATCACTCACTGCTAAGGCCTGCCAATTTACAAGGTGCAGTTTTAACTCATCTATACAGTCATATCATACACAATATGCCTGCAACTCATTGATGATTAAGAGGTTTTCAAAACAGCTAGAAATAAATTGTTGCATAGTTCAGTGTGGAGGAAGTGGCAAATAATCTCTTGGTAAGACTACAGTGTACCAGCAATATTCTCTTAGCATTATCAAATAATACATTTTCTTTGGTTTTATAGAGCTTAATAATAACTATCTATTCTCACCCACAAAATAGAATGGTACTAAAAATTCCTATGTGCACAAGTGTAAATAATTCACAGAAACCAAATTATGTATCAGGCAGGACAATCTGATGGGCATTTTCAAAGCATTAAAAATACATGCTTGTAATGTGCAACATGTGTTGTTTTTTCTTTTTCTTTTTTTTTTTTGGATAAAAACAATTTCATAATGAAAATTTAAAATACCATTTCCACAATAATTTAGTTTTTTTAACAAAATTGGACGAATATGTTTAAATTTAAAAAAGGACACGCTAAAAAATGTTTTTTGTTTTGTTTTTGTTTTTGTTTTTGTTTTGTTTTGTTTTTTTTTTTTTTGTCACACAAAGCAGAAACAACAATACTAGCTGTATAAATCGTATCGAAAATTGTTCCAAGGAAATGTTTTCACAGTAGTACGTGTCGGAACTGTTTTGTAAGCCCTCAAGGAATATCAAAAATCCCATTTAATAATGAAATATGTATTGACACAAGCAAACAGAACTGCAAAACAAACAAAATACTTTTGGTGACGAGATAAGAATTTTATTACGCGCATCGGAAAATTCTTTGCGTCTTCAAATTGAAATGAATTTGACTTTACAAGTCTCTCTAACACCGCCGCCTACTAATTGCTTTGTGAAGCCCTTCGCAACTGTCGCAAGCACATAAGATATTTTACGCAGATTGTGATATTTTTATCACTGATAATAAAGCTCATGGAATATGCAATGCCACCATATATATATATATTGATGTCTAGCTTTGTTGTGTTGGTTGGCGTTGATTAAAACTAACATTGAACTTAGAGGTGAACAGATATAAGAAAAAAAAAGGAGTAATATATATCCCTCAGAGATATATTTAGAAAAATAAGTCCGACAAAATATAAACAAAATGACGAATAGATTAATATTCCATTCGCGCCACCGTTTCTTTGCAAGCAGTCGCGAATGATTGTGTGTTTGTAATACAAAGCAAACAAAATCCACTCAAAGAGACATGTTTTTCACAAAACAGAACGGATGCCCATTAAATGTCTGGTAGCAGCTGTATCAAACAAAGCGAATAACTTTCTACACCGGTCCATAGACAACTATTACGAGGGAACCTGCACATTTATATAAACAAAAGAAAGTCAGAAATTGCTTATTGAGCACTAAAGCACCCTCTCACTAACTGGCAACACGAGAATTAAGAGTAAAGAGACTGCTGTTCGTAAAATTATCGAGGAATTATAGACACATTTCCACAATTATCAATCTTCAACGTGACAGGTGTTGGTTGCTAAGTGGCATTAAAGTGAACCTTCGTGTCTCCATGCTGACTAATTTGCTGAAAAACTCACCTAAACCAATGCTTGGTATAGCTTTTTCTTTGGTCATCACATAAGCATCGGCATTTATCGGCATACGGAGACCTTTCAAAGGTCGTTGTCGCATTTGGTCGATCGTCGGTGTGGTCACGAGAAATCTTGACGCATCGTCTTCAACGCCGGGCTGATCAATAACAGTACACACTGGAATATCCAGCAGCCCTTTCAAATGACGAACCCTTTGCGGATGAGGATTATGCCTTGCAAAGAACGGGTTCTTGCTCGATCTGCTTGGAAAGCTCGAAGTACTCAATGAAGATTCGGACCGGGGCTTTGGCCACGCATAGCGACTCGTGTTTGGAAGTTTTGAGCTAAAACTTTCCTGTATTGGATCTCTAACGAGCAGCGATTGGCCTCCATCTGGTTTAAACGAAGGCATACTGGCCATTCCACGGAAAAAAGGCGCAATTTCACAAGTGAAGCCTCACCTCAACTTGCGTGTATTATTAACTAAAGTTTAGACTTTCAAGAGGTTATGTTTCGACGGATTTTGATTGGTTCTCCCGTTGCTATGGAGAACGGACGCCCTCACTTTGATAATACAATGCGATGTGCAAATCCATTTATTTGTGTCCGTGTTTGCACAAAGTGAAAACTATAATAATCCAATAAGACTTTCTTTTGAGAAGGGGTCTTATGCCTATTCCGCAAGGATAAAAAAAAAAAATACATAATCGACGTACGTTCGGTGAGTTCTCTTTCTTGTTCGGAAATAAAGAAATGGCAGAATTTGACTCAACCAACAACTCTTGAACTGTAAAACCAAGAGACCATAAAGCTTTAAAAAACGCTCAGACGACTCAATGAGTCAAACGCAATACCCGCACTCTTTTCTTATTTATTCAAGAGAAGTCTGACTGAATCGAAACATACGCTTGAGCGAGACAGTGCGAATTCAATAAACCCGAGAACAAATATTTTCAGGAGCGTTAAAACCACTTGACTCTCTGCGAAACACAACAGGTTTTTCTGGTATTAGTGTCCTTGGTAACTAGTATCCAATCATATGTGGTCTTTTAGAATAAGAGAACCAGCATTGCACGTCATAAAGTTCTAAAATCAGTCAGGCAAAGTTGATTCGTGTCCCGCGAAAGAAAGAAAGAAAAAAAAAAAAAAAATACGAAGACAGGTGCAGAAAGCAAACTGGTTCCTAGAAACTGAACTGAGAATGTGACCAGCAACAGATAAAATGAGCCGCAAACTGCAGGTGAGTTACTTGAAATGTTTGAAACTGAACTACAAGTAGATGCAATGTTTAATACTGGGAATTCTCACAGTAAGTAGAAGCTTGTCCAAAAACAACTATTCAACTGAGCTATGACAAAGTGCGACTTGAGCTGGTACACCATGTACCATACATTTCTTGTAGCTAATATACAGCGAGTGTATTTTCAGAACGGTATCAGTCACCAAAATCAATTTGACCCTAATTTACCCGGCACCAGTCTATTCTTGTCTATTCTTTTTTAAAGCCAATGAAAGTGAGTGCCACGTATTCGTGAATGGCCGAGTCCTTATTCAGTCTATTTACGCGGGATACTTTACATAAAATGTCTAAAAGCGACAGTTTCATTGATAAATACCGCGTCCCAAATTAAACAAGTAAATCGCTTAAATCTGGGTGCCATTCATCAACTGAGGCAATGTTTCACTTTTCGCATCCAGAATATTTGTTATAAATTTCCACTTCTCCGGTCCGGAATCGTCCCAGAAATATCGTCAACAATATATATTACATGAAACCTCAAACAAATTCACATTATTTGATTAGATGACTAACAATAATATTGTTACGAGTCATGTTGCCTTGGATACGAAACCTTTTCCACAGTCGCAGAATAGCCTCGCTTTTGACATGGTCCACAGAATTGAGAATTGGTAGCAATTAGAGTGTTTTTAATCAAGTAAGACTGGGTATCTGGTCCATTCACTGGCGTTTTCAACCGAGAAATGCCGTGAAAAAAAAAATAACGGGAAAACAGTACAAAGAAGAACAAAGAAACAAATATATAACCGGAAAAAGAGAAACACCGAGAACCCATAAACTCAGAAGACACATACCACACAAAAAAGGGAGAGGATGTACGTGCTTGTGTTAGTGAGATAATATAAAGAATGACAACGAAAGTACGTAACAAATTAAGAACAAGTGCCTGCATAAGGAGCATCGAATAACCAGATGAATGAATAGATAAATACATTCGTGAGAAAATACCGCGCGCAGCAGTTGTAGTAAGTGCATTCGCTATAAAGACCAAGAGAAGTGAACAGCTGTTGTGAACGATAAAACTCGTACGTGCGAGATAACAACCAGGAAAATATGATTATGACGTAGATATGATCAAACGAACCGCGCATCCATGACGGCAAAACGAGGAGAAAAAGTTTACAATGTGTGGAGTACAGTGAACTCTCTTTAAACGAACACCTATAGTGGAAGCGGTCTCTGTCGTTTCTTCAGTCATTTACCCTAGCTTTATTTTTATGACGGACACCTCTCTAAAACGGACAGTTGGAGCTGTTCTCGAGGTGTCCCGTCTTAGAGGGAGATGATTGTATTTTCACTGGGATCGCCGAAGAGGTATCAATTTAGTAGATCTTATACAGTCGGCTTATAATAAAGAAAACGGACTTTCTATGAAGCTGCTTTGTTGCGGCCCTGCTATAAGCCCTGGCTAAACGGACTTCCAACTAGTCAACATGCACAAGCTCGCAAAACACGAACTTGCGGACGGATTTGCAATGAGCAGGACAAAGGTGAAAATTTTTCGCGGAATTCTGAGCTCGGCCAAAGTCAACCAAGTCAACAGTGTCCATTAAAATGCAGATTGGCTTGTGTCGATTCGGTAGTCCATTTGGCTGACAAAGACTATTTTTACTACACACTACTTTCCTCTTTTTTTTTTTTTTTTTTTTTTTTTTTTTGGTAACTTTCACTTTTAGGTTTCTCGAACAAAAACATTCAAATTCGCCCAGAGACGCCGGACATGGATCGCCCGAAGCGCGCCATGCTTCTTTGTTATCATGAAATTTACAGTTCCGAAAATCCTGAGATTAGTCTTGGAGTTTGCGCAAATTCACGAAATTCTCAGTGAAGAAAAGAGCGATGCATAGAATGAAAATTTCAGAAGTAAACATGTCACTTAGGTGAAATTAATAAAAAATCCGAATAGCAGGCGTTAGCCAATCAAAAGTGGCATCAGATAAAAGTTGTTTACGTCAGAGCCCCTAAAAGTTTGTGCGAAAAGTCACGACTTCTTCTTTTGGCGACCATTTCTCAAGTAGCCAATCACAGGGTCTTACGCCACACGAGCTCTTATTCCATTGTTTAGTCACGTTAGGTGAAAGACAGTCAACATTACTTTGATAATAAACCGGGTAATGCACCGACTTCAAAAGTACCCAAAGATATAAATATTGATACGTCGTTTTTCGCTGAGAATTTCACATCATTTATGTCCGTGGGCGAGCGAGAGTGCTATTTTGGGCCGGACGTTGTGCGTTTTAGATACGCCTGTTAACCGAAAAAAGAAGTATTTACTTTACTTTAAATTTACTTAAGAGTTTATTGGCAGTAGTGACGCTGGTGGTAGTAGCTTCAATTAGCGAGTGACAACAAACGATTGTTTTGACTTCTGCAGATGCACAACTTCTGATGGGACGCGACTTTCAGCCAACAGCAACAAAACAAACTCACCACGGCTGCGATTGACGCGAATGAAGACATGTCTAACAAACCTTGTACAAGGCGGCGCTCTAACGACCTCTCCTGGGCCTGTACTTCAAAACAAGTGATCACGTTTCACGCGACAAGTCGTTCGTTCAAGTTTCTGCTCGTCTTCACCATGCTTATGCTCTATATGTGCGTTTGTGCACTTGTATTCAGGGCGTTAGAATCGGACTACGATCGACATCAATACCGTTATTACGAGAAACGAAAAATCTTCTACAAGGCAAAATTCAACCTGAGCGAGGAGGAATTCGTGGAGTTCGTACAGGAAGTGAGTTTGATGAACAAGTTGGGCTACACGTCGGGGTATAAGAACTATTGGAACTTTTATCACTCTTTCTGGTTCACAATAACTGTCATCACCACAATGGGTGAGTATGCTGCGCGGATAAATTTTCGTTTTAGCTCAATGTTTTTGTGAGGTTATTTGAGGAGGCGGTTGTGGTTACTAGCTTGAAAGATGTCAAATTTATACCTAAAATGAGTGTCAAAATAACAGAAAAAGAATGTCGAGAGACTTCTGCAGCATATGTTTTTGGCAGCTACAGTATTTATAACGCAAACGCACTTTCACAAACCGTCAAAATTGGGAAAACTTGCCCCGTTGGTGCAGCGGGATAAAGTACATTTTATAGTGTATCTAAACATTGACAAAGCGACTGGCAATATCAAACTGCGTCTTGTAAAACTTTTTCAGGTTACGAGAATAACTATTTCGATCTGTAACGGGTGGTTTTTACTACTGAACGACATAAAGCAGACACATAAGCATAAAACCTTACGCGAAAAAAAAGGGCTTACAGTTGTGTCGATATTCCGTGTTTTCACTGGCGCATCAGGTTGTTATGGTTCTTTTTGATGTCGCTAGTCTAACCAGCCTTGGACGGAATAAAGACAACTGAGAAGGATTTGCTTTCGAACTTCACTTTGTATTATTTAATTAAAATCAGAATTGTTATCAAATGCTATATCAGTGCCTTTTGAAAGTAGGACGTCTTACATGATGTGCGAAAAGACGAGATATGTCCCGATTTGTATTTGTATTTAAGAGCAGTATTTAGCCTGGATAGATGCAATGCAAAGTGAAAACGGACAGCCATGATGTCCAATTAGACTCAACTCGCGGCCTAGGAAACAGAAATGGAGGTAATTGTTTCTGAACTGTCTCACGATTAATTGATAATACAAATTTCAACAAAGAGGCCGCCAAGACAAATTGACTATTGTGTCATATACAGCTGCTACTCATGCTACGGTTTTAAGAAGCTCATTTTTGCCAACTTCTCTCAGACAAAATATCCCGCAAGGTTCTCTATCGACTCGAGGTTTAAAGCCTTCTTCTCCACGTTAATAACAATAAAAAAAAAAAAGATTGTGTTCACACAATAATACCATCTGCACCTCTATGCGAACCGCTTTTTAATCAAAACAAACTTTTTATATTTGGTTCCCTGTGTTTATCTTAATGCCTTTTCTAGCTTTGTCTTCGGACAACAATCGACCCATAATGAGATTTTGTTTCGCGTCTGCTATATGCAAACCTTATATACGACACAAAAACATTGAAGGAATAATGTTGAAAACCTCACGGTATTAACCATGGTCAAGAGAATGTGACTACCATGGTTCTAAACATGGTGACCTAAACGCATATAGTAATTTTCAGCCAATCAGTGTCTACAATTAATTACAGCGATTATCCTTTCTATTGTCATCTATTCACTATTATTTCAAAATGCGAGAAATACTCAAAAGAAATGGACTGGAAAGAAACTTAACCGTCTCCGTCTTGGTAAGTCTATGAAAATGTAACAAACTGCACGAACACTAAGTACGCGGAGGATTAGAGGCATTTTCTAACAATTGATTTCAGAACTTCAGGGTTCGAGTCAATATTAAACATTTACACGTCCTGCAGTTGAGTCACTATTCTATAAACACCACGAAACAGACCTTATTCTGTGAAGATTACGCATGCAGTTCTCAAATACGCATCATGTAGCACGAGAGTTTCATTTTGCGGATTGAAGATTTTTCGTATTATGCGGGAACTAATTTTTACGATTCGGCATGACTGCCATTGCCTGCTGGGAACAAATTTTTTGTGATTTCCCTGCGATCCAAGGAGAGGAAACATAATCTTGCTAATTTATCAAACGAGTTTTTACTTGCTTTTGGTTGCAGAATATGACATTGCCATACCATACCGAATGGTAGTAAAGTTTTGTATTAGATTTGCAGGATAAAAATATTTTATTTATTGCTCGGGCTGTTGTATCTTATTAAAAGCTATTGCTAAAAGTCCTAAATTAGTCCAATGTCATTTCGATAGCGAAAGTTTCTATTCAAAAGAAGCAGAATAACTGGAGGGAGTAAATTTTTGCGGAGAGTAATTTGTGTGAATTGAATTTGCTGGAAAAAGCTTCACTGTTCGTCGCTTGCCTGGCTATAACTTTGAGTCTATTGGGATACAAAACCATAAGCCGTTTTCTTCACACTAAAAGTAGGGCGTAAGATAATAGTTAATCCTTAATAATTTATTCTAATTTATGCAAATCTTTACTCACTGTCCAGGCTTTGGTCACGTGGTCCCTGTGACGTTTGGCGGTCGTTTGTTTTGCATCGCCTGCGCCCTCGTTGGCATCCCGCTGAACGCTGTCTTCCTCAAAAATGTCGGCGAACGATTCATGCGCCTCATCTGCTCCGTCCTGCGGTATGCTGAGAGGCGCATGCGTGGACGCCAGGACCCGGCGCACATCGGAATCAAAGCTGCCGTGACGTCATTCGTTGTCATGGTAATTGTCCTTCTAGTGGGCGGGGCGTTAGACACGATTTTTGACGGCTGGACGTTTTTCGATGGAGTGTACTTCAATTTTATTGCGTTGAGTACTATCGGCTTTGGAGATCTTTTCCCTCGCGTGGAACGCGCGAGTAAACTGGATAAACTCGGTCTGGGTGAGAGCGGCAAGCGACTCTTTGTTTCGTTCATCATGCTTTTGTTTATGTTTGTTGGTCTTTCCGTCGTTTCCACAGTTATTTGCTCGATTTTCAACGCCATTGAAGAGGTGTCTCAAGTGCCCGCCAGAATCCAACAAAAATCGACAATTCGACGGACGGACAAACCCGTCACGCTAACAAGTATTCGGGTAAACTCTAATGACGAGAAGCGTGACGCTAAAAACGGTATCACTGTCAGGCCAGACGACGGAGTAGAGCGTGACATGACAGTCACGCCAGCAGCGGAATAAGCAGAACGTTACGCTGGCTAGTGAAAGGAAAGTTCAGAAGCGCGACAGAAACACAGTAACTCATATTATGGTCACGCTGCTAAGGCTTGGTGAAAACGTGACACAAAGTGAGTCACGCAGTAGAAGACCGAAGAGAATGCGCAAGGAAAAGACAAAACGTGACATATGGCGCGCAGACGAGGTGTAATGAAATAAGAAGATTGACGAAGGGTCACGCCCCATTTGACAATGCTGGCCGCACGGCACTACCTTTACCGGATACAAAACTTTCTGGAATATTGGAAAAGCCAAATCAGGAGGAGCAACCCTGTTTGAAACTTCACAGGCAAATATCGTGGACCAGTTTTTTTTTTTTTTTTTTTTTTTTTCCCTGACAATATTGGACAGATTGATCAAATCTACCATCAAGCACTAGAAGTAAAGTTTGAACGTGAATCATCCTATCAAAGGAATTCTGGATTCTGATGGTCCCATTGTATTATTGTATATAGTATTGGTTTGTTCTTCAATAAGACTCCCACCATTTGGAAATGCAATAGTGGACTATTACACAACTACTGCTCATATTACTTTATATTACTGTAAACTTAGTGGTAACACCACATAATAACTATCAAAATATCAAAAATGGATAAAAAAAAATAGGATGCACAACGTCGTTGTTCATTTGCTTACTCTAAGATGTCCTCTGGTTGTCAAGCTTTCTTGAACTTCAGCACACTTTCACGTATTTTGTTGTTTAACAAAGTTGCACCCCACATCCACAGCGACGCAGGACAGAAGCTCAGGAACCAGCCCTGACATTCAAAACAAGTTCAAGTAAGGGTTTATCCTCCACTCCTCCTCGTGTATGTCTACATGCTGAACAGCTACAGATCTGTAAATCCTCAAATAAGTGCTCCTCCCCCCCCCCCCCCCCCCCCCCCCCCCCCCCCCCCATCTCAGACCCTCTATAACTATCTGTACTAGTGGAGTCATATCTACAGCTCATCTTGCCTCAATGTGAACATTGTAATCAGCAGTCCTTACCTGGAGTGCATGTGACCAGTAGCCACAGTTCCTATTTGAAGTGGCAAGGGTTGGAAGTGCACTACACACAAATGTCTCAGGGGAGGGGACGGCCAGGTTTGGCTTGGTATGGTGTGTCATGGCAGTAGAAACATAGTATGGCCTCAAGGACTATAAAAAATATAAAAAAAAGTAAAAGAAAAGAAAGAAACACTTGAAATGTCAATCTCATGAAACACTTCCAGTACTGTTGAGCTAAATATTTACCATACCTCTACCAAAGAGGGGCACAGAAATGTACCTACTTTTTGGGAGGCTAAGAGCAAAAGTGACAGGGGTAGGAAGGGGATTGTATTTGTCAGAATGATTACAAGTCACCCAGGGGGAGGGGTGGGAGAGGAGATGTGAAAATTTTGAAGACCTTTTGTTGTAACTTTATGTGGCTTGCTGAATATTCATCAGGGTCATGTCTGCCATGAAGGAACTTAAAACTGAGATCAAACCTGGACTGTGATGCCATCCTTGGAGTACTCGTGTGCAAGAGCACGGGAAAAATGATCCACAAAGTCCTGCAAAAGAAGGAGAGCACATGACATGAAATAGACACAGAATTATTAGATGGACATTACATCAGACACACAGACAGACATTGAATGGGATATTAGCTCTCCATCATAGTTACCTTAGTGGCAGAGTAAACAGTCATCTGTGGTGTTGGAAATTCAGCGGCACTGGATGACATGTTGATTACTGCTCCACACTTCCTGCACAAAATATAAATAAATCTCTTAAACATTCCTTGAGCTTCTATGGTATGTTAATCACAAGTTTATACAGAGTCATGTGATTGGTGGCCCAGGGGGATACTCCCCTAAATTTCTTTTTGTTCACCAGGAAATGTGTAATAGGCAGGGCTCATAATATTGTCTTATTCATCACAAGCTTAACAAGCCACATTACAAGTTAATATTGCATCAGACAAACCTGGAAACCATCTGGGGCAGGATCAAATAGGTCATCTACAAATGATAAAATGCATTCCTTTAGAATATTGCATGTGAAAAGAAACTAATAACTCACACAAACAGTACATAAACATACCATTAAAGTTGTGGCAATATTGATGTTAACCAGCTCCCAGAGTCTCTGAATTGATTCAAAGTAAACACAAAAATTACCAAATGAATTAGGTCAATACAGTTTGTTTGTTTGTTTGCTGTTGTTGTTGTCATTTTCAAATAATGTTGAGCTGATGATGTAATACCTTTTCTGGGACATCAAGGAAATATTGTGGATAATCATACATGACTCCAACATTATTCACTGAAAAGAACAAAACAGACAGATCAGACAGGAAGGAAGGAAGGAAGGAAAAAGACCATGGTGGGTTACACAAAGTCTTTCTGACATATTTATGAATGGAGATAATTATACATAATATGTGGACATCAACTCAACCACAGTGAAGATGATCAGCTTGCATTATGATAAAAGTTTGGCAACAACACAGTTCTCACAGCAACTAGCATTTACAAAATAAAATATAAAGCACAACTTATTTTTGGAAAGCAAAATATACCCACCAAGGACACCAATCCTGTAGTGCTTGATACATTCTGCTACCTTTTCATAAATCTCTTTGTCTTGCTTGCTAAAGTCCACAGCAAGAACGCAAGTCTTGACTTTAAAGTCTGCCTCTAAACACAGAGGAGATTAATGCTATTTTTTTAACAAGACACATGTTCTCTTGAGCAGTTTTTGGATGAATTTTGAAAGTAATAATGCAGTTTTGGTTTTGGTTTTCGACAGTCATCCAAAAATGGCTCTAACCCTTTAGGTATACTGGAATAGTATAAATACAGGACGTTCCACCGCTTACTGTAGGGTTGCATAGACCTCATTGAGCATTCCAAAAAAATCAATAAAGGAAATAAAAAATATGTGCAGAACATACCAATATCTTTTGCAACTTTTTCAAGTTTTTCCAGTGATCGGCTAATCAGTACAATGTTCATTCCGTATTTAGCCAACTGAAAAAATAAAAATACAGTAAGGAATGAAATTGTATGTTCCCCACAATAAAACTAAAATACTTTGTCAATGCATGTGATGTGGTTATGTGCAGTGAAGCTGGGTTTCTTGTAGTATGGTATCAGCTTTTTGGTATAATGGCATGTTGACTGGAAAGTGTATCATGTTACAAAAGTTAATTAGTCAAATATTTTAATCATTTTCAATAAAACTTCAGTGAACATTGAGTGTGATTTCTGCCATTTGTGATTTATTTTATTTTATTTTATTTTTTGCTAAAATGTATTGAAACCTAACATTTCTTTCGTTGCTCAGTATGGTTATACAATTTTGTACAAAATAACTAGTTAACCTTACCTCTCGAGCAAAAGCCTTTCCGATACCATCAGAAGCCCCAGTAATAACTGTGGTATAAGCCACATCATTAGCCTTAATATATACTTACATTTATTTATCAAATAAAAAATGTTTGGAATGCAAAACATAAAACAAAAAATTACCTGCCCATTCACCACCAAACTTAGACTCAAACTTCCGGCCAAGCAACAGGCGAGATAAGAAGTATACTCTGACAGAGTTTATGACCGAAAACCCAACTCCAATAAACGCTTTGGCTGCAAAAATGGCACCTGCAAAAAAATACAAAAATTAAAAAAGAAATTAATAAAGCACACTGTACATGATACGCCCCAAACACAGAAAATTCTCATCAATCCTTTTGGCCTATTTCAGCAGCATGTTGTTTAAAATGCCGGCCTTGAATTTGATCATGAGCGGCATCATGAGCTCTTTGCCTTCTTGAACCTCTTCAATCACACCTACAGCACTATGCATAGACCTACCGATGATGGAAAAAAGGTTTCTGGGGCTTGAAAACGCTAACTTTAGCTCATCCGACAAGAACCGTCGCACTTCCTCCATTACGCTTGGTTTCAGTCTCCCGCGCGGCTGGCCTAACAAAATGCATCAGGCGTTCCTTACGAAATGGTGGGATACACACCCGGGGGGGGGGGGGGGTACTCCCTATGATCGGCTATACGGGGAGGCTCCGCCCGAAAGGGGTGTATTTTTACGATCGAGGTATAAAAAAGGGGTATAGGAAAATGACGTTTTTTAGGTATTTTAAAGGGTCAATAAAAAGGGTGGAGTGAGGAAATAATTTTGGTATTTTAAAGGGGTACAAAAAACGCCAGGAAAAACCGGGGAAAAAAAACGGTGGAAGACCGGAAACTCCGCCTTGTTAAAAGAGGGAAGCACCCCGCCGTGGAATCGTCTGCCGGACCCATAAAAAGGGGGTGCATTTGTACTGGAGGTATATAAAAGGGTCCCAATTTTGCCCCCGGGATGGTATTTTAAAGGGTAAGGGGTTGACAGTCCGGGCGGAGCCTCCCCGTACAAAAGTCCTTTGAGTACCCCCCCCCCCCCCCCCCGGGGGATACACATGGGGAACGGCCGCAAAACAACCTTGACCAACTTAATGGATTTTTAGTATAAATAGCTGGAATCTATCTATAGGCAAATAAACTACAGTAAAACCTTATAACAGGGTAACAGCACAAAGTTTACTACAGTTTTAATGGTATATGCAACAACTACTTTTCGTGTAAAAACTTTCAAGTATTAAAGTGATATGAATTGATGGCCTACGGTCTCATATTAGTGCGTCGATTTACTGTTAAATATCTACATGGATATATAAAGCCTGTCAGCAAAAGCATAGAATTTCTCGCAAAGTCACTCACTTTAGTGACTCACGTCGCTGTGCACTAAGCGCATACTCCCCAGCCGTCCGTGTTTCGGCGCCCGCGATACCGACGGCAGAGGACTGAGCATGTGCAGTTTGCGCACTAGTGTCTCGACAAAAACTTCTTCTCTTCGGCGTGCGACAAATCAAGTCCACTATAGTAAGAAAATCCGCGCGCGACAAATCAAAAAATGAAGAAAAGAAAAAACCGCTTATGATTCTTAGAGGTCAAATTTGAAGGCCAAATATATTTTCGCATATACATGATATTTTTATAAAAGTTGAGTCTCACACTCCTATTGTAAGAGGTAGAACTTTTCAACTTTATCACCGTATCTTCGGATTCAGGTCGGATTTGTTCGGCACGGTGACGCCTCCGGTGAGGCCTGTTTGTTTCTATTTCGCATTTCGAGAAACACGGATTTGGCCAAAACATAGCACTCTGAATAGAGAATGTATATGTAGTTGAACAAGAAGTATTTTCACTACCAGGCTTCTAATTTAAACCGGACAGTTTTTCCGCTTCCATCGCTACCAGCATTGAGAGCTTGTTTAGAGTCTAATCCGCCACCTCGCTCTTGGTTTTCAGTTTGTGCCTTCAAACCGGCAGATCCAATAGAAATCCTGCTGTTTCGCGCCACTCTCTTTTCCGCCATCACTGGGTCATCATCGCCGTTATGCGCCTGGTCTCTGCTAACATCCGCTGAACTGGCTGCACTTCTGGCTCGCGCGAGGAAATCGCTGGGTGTGACTGCCTGCGCCGCTGTACTGATTTTGCGCCTTCTTGCGATGTGCGCATTCATGAGCGGATTACCAACAGCGATTTTGACAGAGTCCCGAGCTTCTTCTTCTTTTTCATCCGCAACTTCGCTTCTTTCTTCGCTGTTTCTCCGAGAATCACTGCCAGCTTTCCCTTGATCCACCGCGGCCTGGGTCGCTGATTTCAGTTGCTCGTTCTTCGTACCCACTTGATACGACTCCGTGTTTTTATCCGAGGGATCTGATTGAGATCTTCCGCGCCCTGACTGCGGACCGATAAAACGGTTAACATTGATGGTTTTTCGAGCCACAGCACGGAACTTTGATAGTTTCTCGTTTGACTCCTTTATTTCGTTTTCTGTTTCGTCTTCGTCGTCATTCTCCACCTTTTTCTGTTTCTTTTGTTCACTGTTTACCGAAACCGGTTTATGGAGATTGTGGATCGCTTCAGAAGTGAGTTGTCCTTTCTGTCTCAATCCTTTTAACAGCGCAGTTGCAATAATAGAATGGCCAATCTGCCGGAACTTTCCCTTGATGCGCAAAGTCTCTTCCATCGTCAGAGACTTCTCCTCCTCTGGATCAATAATCCCTCGGCCTCGAGAAACCGTCGTCAAAGGTATATCTCGGGCATACCGCAACGACTCAGCTCGACTCGGACCACCGAATGAGCGCGGGTTTGCCTTCCGATCGTCTTCATCATCACTTCCACATGTCGATATCACTTCGGCTGTACGTCGAGTACTCCTCGGGCTGTTTCCAGAATTATTCGGAGATATCGGCGGCAAGAAGCTTGTCTGCGAAGAGACTCGAGGAGCGTTTGAAGATACAACTCCAAGGTGAGCCGGAGCTGATATTTTACGGCGTCTGAGTTTGACATTTTCCAGCGCTTCAGGCTTTGGAGCTTGTAGTAAACAAACACTTTGTTTTGGCTGTCTGTTTGACACTTTACGGACGGAATTTTGCGACACCGCTTCTCTGCGTCTTGCAGACGAACTGGACAAGGAAGTGTTACTTCTGTACACGCGTTCATGTTCGTTGTTTGTGTTCAATTTTCGTTGCGTGTTGACCGTTTCGTCACCATTTCCAGCTTCAAAAGTTCGCACATTCGTTGTGGCATTTGTGCTAATCTTTCGGCACCGTAATGACTGCGGGCCACTTTTCCTTTCGTGATCGTTGTTCTCATCTTGATCTGATAAAGACGCTTCAAATACTTTCCTCCTCAAAGGCGCCCTGATTTGTCGCAAAGTCTCTCTAACCTTCGATATCTCACGCAGTTCTTTTTCCAATATCTTGCCTTCTTTATGAAAAGTATTAATTGTTTTTCTCAATGCTATTTCGCACACATGGTTGCGATGTTGGACAACCCCATTCCGGTCGAACTTTTCCAGCCCCTTGGATCTGCCAGCCATGTCTAGGTAAACATTGCTTGTACAATTCCGCAATTGTGCCGGGACAAGGTCATAGACCTTGCAAAAAACTGCTTGACAACCACGCAACAGGGAATCGCGCGAAACAAAGGTACTTTCAAGGAGCTTAAATTGTTTGTAATAACAAATGCTAATTTTTAGCGCATCTATTGAACTGGTCCCTTGTGTATTTAGCGTTGTTTGCGAGTTTAGTTTTGTAATTAGCTACAAGTACCTCCACAGCTGAGCGCTACACATGGGGGCAAATTATATTCAGTGACAAAGCTTTGCACTCGATCTACATGATTCTCTTGAACGAGTAAACTGTCGACTGTTAAACATTCGACCTCTTTGTTGGGCTTTCTGGGCTTTCTAAGTTGCTGTAGCTGCCAGCGGCTTTTCAACTTAATTTACAAGTTCAACACAATCGCCATGAGTTTAATTAATTGAAGTTAGTTCAAAATGAAAAAGTGACGCAAAGCCGGTCATTCAAAGGTAAAAATACAAGTCAATTTGAAATAAAGTGGCGAACCAACACGGTGTGAAGAGTAAAACAACTAATGATAAAATCAAATTGCTTATTTTTAAATAGCCTGACTCATTCAACTTTGAACAAGCGAAACTAACTTCATCAAGAAACTTGAAAGTATAAAAACCCAATTAACGCTGATTTGAGAAGTAAGTCATTTGTTTAAAAAGTTCATTTATTTGGACTTTGTCTGAAGAAAACTTTAATATGTACATCAATTTTGCTTGCTTGTGAAGTAATTCTTTTGTTGCTGCGGAGCACCGGCGACGCAGCGAAAATATTTTTGTCACTTGAATCGAGATAGCGAGTTGTCTGTCGAGATGTCAGGTGGTGGCCGATTAAAACGCAGACACGAGCACATGCGCACGATTCGTCTGTAGCTCGCACGTGGTTTTGCTCTTCCCAAAGAAGTGTGTGTGAAGGAATGTAAAAAAATACGGAGTCAAACAAACTGAGTTATTGCACTTGGTGGCCATTGAGCCAACTAACCCGATGTGGTCGCAAAACAAAACAACCGAGTCTTGTAAATTTTTGCTTACAAGCACCGCCCCCCCCCCCCCCCCCCCCCCCCCCCTCGTCAAGCGCGCGGAACTGGACACGAGTCAATAGTATCTCGTCGAGTTTTCGACTGTTTCAGACCATTTTTTCGTTAGAATATCCAGTGTGGGCTCGCAGCAGTTATGCTGTAAGATTTGGGCAAGCTATCAAAAACCAGCTTCTCCATACTGTATGATATATCTCTGGCGAGAGACTGAAAGGAGAACATTAAAGCTGATCACTGTCAATTCACATCAAATTGTTACAGTATTGATACAATGTAGTTATGACAACGAAGAGCAAAACTAATTGGTGCTGTTCAGACACCATTTCCCAAACAAACGGTTATTTTACCGAGCTTGCGGTCTTTGACACAAAAAGACTCCACACTCCTTAAACTTCGCAACTGGCAACGGAGTATCGTCTCTGCCCCAAGAAAATCCCTTTGTGGCTGAAGATAATTTTTTGTTTGCGTCCGAAACGGCGCTACCTCCTTTTTTTCTTGAAGAAATGACGTAATTATTAAGGAATGTTCTAGCTATTCCGCCTCTAGGAGCAACCGATAGACGGAATGGTATTCCGAATATTCTGGAAAATTAAACGAGTATACGCATAATAGTTCGGCCATCTTATTCTGGAATAGTCTCAAATGAACGCGACTTTAGAAAGCCGCTTTGTCCACCTTCACACTACCAAGGTTCTGTTCGCAGGGTACTTTTAAACTCTGTCAAGTAAATCTCTATACTCTGTTTCTGTGCCTGGGTGTTTATACGTTTGACTGTCAAGTGGCCCGCCAAAAACTGCGTCGAATGAGATGGAAAATAGATTCTCCCTTTTTCGCTCATGCATTTTTTTTTTTGGAACTGATTAAGAGAATTAAGTATATCAGTTTTGGATGAATAGGCCTAAACAACCCTAAACTACTGCGCGAAACTGCGAGGTCATCCAACACTTCATTCCTCCTGTCCATCATCCATTCCATTGCGCACGAAAAGCCTTTCGGGACAATTGACTCGCCGCACGAAATAAACGGTTTGAGTATTCGAGTGCCACCCGGAAATGGCTCGAAGTAAGCTGCTCTTTACTTTCACGAATATTTGACCACTTCAACCGGTAAGCATTTCAGCTGTTCATGCTTTATAATACCTCTTTGAAACTCCGCAGCATAAAGTTAAAAGTGATCGCATATTATCCATAAAATATACATCTTTATGCATAGTTTGGATCAAAAGGCTGCGGATATAGTTTCAAGTGACATTGCTCAGTACGTTTAGAAGTCAGTCTAAAATCCTCAACTACCGAATATTTCATATTTGGCCGTAAAAACGTGCACAACTTCACGACAAGATTAATATCAATAGATAACAATAGACCACAAGTGTTGAACACAACACTGACTTCTGCACCAACATTATAAACGATACCCTTTCTATTGTTCAGACGTGCGTTGGCTTTCGTCGATCGAACTGTTTTCCTTTTTGGGATTGCAGCTTATCGTGTTGATTACTGTACCCTGGGCAATCGATTCGCTCGGAAAACACGAATTAGTTTTCAAATTTATTCACTTTCGGTTTGACGTTTCGGCGATGGCGGCTTTGTGGTCTTTCCCATAACGCATGCAACTGAACTGCAGCTTTTCCGGACGGGAATCCCTCTTTATTCTAAATCCTTATTGACCTGGATTACTTTTTTATATTCTATTAGTAGCCTAAAGTCAGTTTTTGGGCGGTCACTTCGGTGTAAACAAACAAAAAAACACGCATATATCGATTCGAATTTTGCACAAAAGTATTAAAAATTAACGCGGCAGAATTCAATGAAAATATCTAAACTGTGGTGCCAGCTTGCTTTACATTTGAGGAAGGCGTGTTGAATTTTCAAGTTGTCGAGAACAAAAACGAGAATCAGTAAAATAGCTAAGCTGTTCTCGGTGAGCTGTGGTCGGGTTTGGTTTCTTGTGACTCGACCTAAGTACATACTTTTAACGTTTAAACTCCAAGATGCAGGCCCTAATAATTCTTCCAAGATCACCAGCCATTTTCTCCACATTGAACTACCTATCACAACAATACTATTATTTCAGAAATTTATGGACTAAGACTGAAGGTAGCCAATGGCCCCACACAAATACGACAAAGCTGCCATATTCATTGTTGTGAATTCTTGCATTTGGATTGAGATCATGCAATTTCTCGCACCTCTTGATTTTTTTTTCTTTTTTTTTACAACAAACTCAAATTATTGCATACTGCTACTTGTATAAACTTATCCCTTGATCATGCTTTATTTTGGACATACTTGTATATTTGTTTATTTATTCATTTTGTCCCAGGTGACTTGGACAAACCATGTTATGCCGCTTTTGGGAATACAGTCGGAAATGCCAGCTCTTCATAGTAGCTGTGGTAACGTTAGTGACATTGTACCTCCTTTTAAATGTCCAGAACTATAGCAAATACACTGGCAACAGACCATTTACTGACGTGAGCAAATGCTACAACCTCAGCGATGCAAACTTGTCACATCTTCTAAATTTAACATATGAAGTACACAGAATTCTGGAGGAACATGGAATAGAACACTGGCTCTGCTATGGTTCAATATTTGGAGTTCTTCGCAAGGGTGGGCCACTGCCTTGGGACGATGATGTTGATATTGGAATACTAGGTGATGGAAAGCTGTCTGAAATGGACTTCTCAAAGTTTATAAGCGCATTTGAAAACGCAGGGCTCACAGTAAAAAACTGGTGGCGTCGCAGTGGACTTCTCCAAATATCAGCTGGACACCAGTTTCTCAAAGTAGATCTCATGGTTTTTTACAAATGGGGTCACTGGATGAAACGTAGTGGTTATGAATCATGGATTGGGTTTTTCAACTACAACAAATATCACACATTCCCAGCTGCCCTGATCCAACAGCCATTACCCAAGGAACGGTTTGGAACTTCTGAGCTGCCTGTGCCAAGAGGAGGAATTGAAATTCAGAAATATCTTTATCCTAATGATTGGTGGAGAGTCATTCCACCAACACAGTGCTCAGCATACAAATAGTTTGGTCATTTTCTATCAAGGGTCCAACTCTTCCAGCTTACTCTATACAAAAGCTATAAATAATGTTAGGAGAATATTGATAGTCTGATCAACTTGAACCCAAACAAGGGTAATCACCTACAATTTTCTCCATACTGAACTTCATACAGCTGACTATATATTGAAAGGAGAAGTTTGTCTCTGATCACTCTTAACCCAAGCAAGAGATCACGTACCATTTTCTCCATACTGAACTACATACAGTTGACTATGTATTGAAAGGAGAAGTTTGTCTCTAATCACTCTTAACCCAAGCAAGAGATCACCTACCATTTTCTCCATACTGAACTTCATACAGCTGACTATGTATTGAAAGGAGAAGTTTTCCTCTGATCAGTCTTGACCCAAGCAAGAGATCACCTGCCATTCTCTCCATACTGAACTACATACAGCTGACTATGTAATGAAAGGAGAAGTTTGTCTTTGATTAGTCTTGTAGATTAAGGTGTAAACTTTACTTCATAGCACCAGGGTGTGGATCAAGACATTCAACAGTTTCATTTTTCACGGATTTAATCCAGATTCGGCAAGAAATGGCATTTTAGAAAGGCAAATCTCAAAAGGAAAGGAAGCTCATGCCATCAGCACTTGGATCTTTTGGAAACCAGTTACATTTTGCATGGATACAGCTCTGAGAATTGCTGCTCAGTGACTTATTTTTGACAACCATTGAATTCCCACTGAAAAAAATATATACACTTTCCAACTAACACTTTAAAATACTTTAATTATTAACTTCTTATTTGTTGCTGGTGATTTCATTCTTGTGTACAACACCAATATTCAGCTTTAGTTGTCTTGACAAAGTTTAACAAATCATTCAATATAGTAATCATTCAATCATTACAAATTTTGTATACTTTCAGGAAAAAAGACTTTGTTCAACCACTGAACAGAAAAAAATGTTTTTATTTTCAAGAAAGTTAGGTTACAAACTTAAACTTTGAATGAATTGCTTGTTGTTTCATCTCAACCACGATCTTTTGTATGTTGAAATTCTTGATCCAACATTTTTGGGGAAAGGTGAAAGAGGAATTAGCAACCATTTCCATCTGACTTGTTTGATAAGATTATTATATTTTGGCCTTTCAGTGGTGTTTACCTATTTTGCTATTGATACATTACATTTTTGCATTGGTTTACACTAGATGTAAAGAAAAAAAGAAAAACATTGAATTGGCTCAGAAGGCCCCTTGAAAAATTATTGATGCTATATACATATTCATTCATTACACATACAATTTATTTCTTGTGGCCAGTGCTTTGAGGAACTGAAGCTGGACAGACTTTCAGATGGCATATTTTGTAATTTTGAGAATTAGTTAAATTCCCATGCAGATGTCATAAGTGTGTTAGAGATATTTGAAACGTTTTTTCACGTAAGCAGTTGATGTGTGGTACTGTAAACTCTTAAACAGTTCATAGCAGTACTGCGGTGGCTGTTATAAAGGTATTGCTGTAGTTATTTGCCTATAGTTAGATCCCAGCGATAGGCTTGGGCCCAAATAGAGCAGTTATTCAAACTGTAGTCATTTCAAAAGCTCAGTTTAATTGATGATGAATAAAATTGATCTACACTGAAACATGACTGTTTGATGAAACTTGTGAAGTATAATAACGAAACGAAATAGAAGAGGATGTGGAAAAAACAATGGTGAATTAGAAAGAAAGAAAGACAGAAAGAAGAATGGGAGGGAGAGAGAGCGCCGAACTTGAAATCCGGAGGTCCCAGGTTCAAGTCCCGCTCTGACTACTAGCGAAATTTGCAATACGGTAGTCCCGAGCATCCTCGGCCACGTTTTGTAAAATATCCAACTGGTTTAAGTCTCCGACCAGTTGGGATTTTTAAAAAATTGACGTTCAGTTTAAACGCGGCCCCACCAGCTATGCTGAATTACTGACCGTGTATAAATAAATGAATTTTACTTTTTTACTTTACGAAAATAAAGGAGACAGCGAAACCGAGTTGGAGCTTTCACGTTATAAGTCAAAAATAAAATACCATTTTGACCGTTGGTACTTCTGTACCAACTAAAGGGCGCGCTCGATTGGGTCTATTCCGAAATAGAAATAGCAATGTTGATCGGTAGAAAAAATTCTTTGGTTTGGAGCTGTCTTGGGTGGAGGTGCACCGTTAGTTGTTCGAAATGCCAGCGTGAAGGTTTTTAAAACTATTTCAAACTAAATTTTTCCCGGAAAACGCAACACTTCATTTTAGCCATTCCTATTTCGGAATAGACCCAATCGAACGCGCCCTAAAAAAAAAAAAAAAGTGAAAAACAAAATTCAATATATTATTCCCAACATGACGTTATCAGGATTCAAAAACTCTACATGGAATCATTAACTCAACTTTCACTGCGAGATTTTTCATACTGAACGATTTCAAGACTGGGGACGAAAAGTACGAGTTTTGTTGTTTATAACATTTTGGTTCTCTAAAGTAACAACTGTACTTTAAAACTCGCTTTCGCCGCAAAAGAACCCCAACCATCAATTATCATAGCATGACGACGTTTGGCGTTACGTGATTTTCACACAAAACACTTCAACTGGAAAGCTGACTAGATAAAAACCGAACAGGTCGCTGAATAGATAAAACACATCAAATATGACGGACTTGCGAAACAGCGCGATAGGGTAAAGGAAGATAAAGACACGTACTTAAACCTTTACAATGCAAAACAGGCTTCATAGATAAAAACAATGCGCCTTGCATTAGAGCCGGACTTGCGAAATATCGCGATAAGACACAGGAAGAGAAAGCGAGTGCTAAAAAACTTCTCACTGTAAAACGGTCTTGAAAAACGGAACCGACTGAAAATGTCAGAAAACGTCCAATGCATTTTTGAAGTCACAATGTTCGTTTAAACGATGAGCGGAAAATTCATTGCAAATCTAACGGCGAGTGCTAAAAACACTTTACAATGCACAAAATGCATAAACAGTCTTAAAAAACGGACGTTGTTCTGCTAAAATTTATAATTTTCAGGTACACTACAATGTTCACTATTCATTCGTTAAACGGTAAACGCGGCAAAAATGGAAACAAAACGGCACGGCAAACTTCACAATAAAAAAGTCTTGAAAACTGACGGAGTACTTCAGACACTACTAACACTAAAGAAAATCATTAAGTGCACCACGAGCCATCATTTATGTTGTTACACTTTCGTCAAACGCGGCAAAAAGCGGCAAAACTTCAGACGTGGACGTATAACGAGATTTATTAATTCCAAGCGTCAAGTTTGCGGGATCCAAAAAAAGTAAGATAAACTGCCGGAACCGCATTTTTAAGGATTCAGTGTAAACAACGATTAATAACCACAAAAAATAAGCACCTAAAAACGAACATTTACGAAACTAAATTGAGCCGCGGAACTGCAGTTAATCCAAATGTTATTTAAACTAGAAATACGACTATAAACGTCGGAGATGTGGTTTAAAACAACAGTCAGCCGGGCATTTGGTGATTTCAGTTCTTTCTCACAGAAGCACTCTTGGTATCTAGCCACGCGTATATCATACAACTTGCTTCTACGTCCTTTTCGACACCGATGCGTTTTCTTAGTCTTTTTTTGTTTTGTTTTTTGTTTGTTTGTTTGTTTTTTTTTTCACCTGACGCAATCCCATCCCATTTCAGTTCTTATATACTATAGCATTCCGTATATTATTCAGTTTGGCAAACACGGCACTAACAGTCCTCCCTACATTTCCCATATCTCTTTTCCCCCAAAAGGTTGGGAAAATGCGCAGTATGAACTTGGCAGCGGAAGGGTTAAAAACTCTATAAATGATAATATACCTTTTGTGCTCGTATAACAATGAAAAGAAAACCTAGCCGTCAAAAGACTTGTTACAGAGTAGCTAGAGTCACTGTACATGACATAAACGCATAAGTCACTCGAGGGCTCCCTCTCACCCAGCTGCACACATAACCGAGTTCTTATCTCGTTCAGCTGTACCGGAAAACACAAGAGTTTCTGGATGTACATCACGAAGTAAAACAAAAGATCCTCACAATGCCTATTTCAGTTTGATGAATCAGGCATGTAAGGCCTTGCCCCCTTTAGCTGCACAAATCTGATAATTGCTGACTGCAGTTCAAATCAAATCAAACCTTAAATAACAGACACTGAGACCATGCACTAATGGTGACCATACTAAAGTGAGAGACGATAACACACAGCACAAGTCTTTAACGCAATGGTAACGAGAAGTTACTGTCGTAAAACAAATCCATCAGCTCCTATTCAACAGCGACTAATACAAAACAGCGCGAAGGCGATACTAGTCATAAATATTTTCCATAAATTTGACGAAAATACGACAGCCGTATAAGTGATGTATTTTCCAGCGTAAAAAGGGACACTCTTTTTTTGTGCGTGTATATTTTTATCGAACTAACTAATAGACGTATGTCAAGTTAAAAATATCAAAATCTTGTGTGCAAAAAAAAAAAAAAAAAAAAAAAAAAAGAAAGAAAGAAAAAGAAAGGAAAAAAAAAAAACCAAAAAAACAAAAATAATATAAAATTGACGGATCATCTTGGAATCAAAAACAAAGTCGGAGTCACAAAGTCTTAACGTTGCTTTCTTTGTTCAAGAAAATGGGGGCGACTTTTGCGAAATAAACCCGACTCCAACAAACGTAATAACTAGTGAAGACACGGCAAACAAAGAGAGACCGATTATCCTTCTGTTGTCGTTCGATTAAGAAGTCTTCAAGATATTTTGGAAACTAAGGTCAATATTCATAATATTTAATCTATGGAGCGGTTTGGTCGATGAAAAGGCTAATTCCCTTCGCAGTTTGTATCTTGTTTAAGTGATAACCACCTTTCTGGTCTGATAAAAATAGACTTCCGATTAGAAAATTTGTAACGTGGGAAACTTACACGCGGCGTACAACAGATAAGCGCGCAGAGCCGAACGCCTGCGTCACACGAGCCTTCAAGTCCCCACAATATAAACAGCGAGTTCTGAAAAAAAAAAAAAACTCCGCAGTCACAAACCAAACAGACAAGCTACGGTACTCTAGTGTTGAGGATTACACGTAAGTACAAGATCATGGAAGGGTCACTGGTTATAAGACTAACTGTTGGTGGCTTCATAGTACTGACTCTAGTTTACAGAGATTCAAGGCTAATGCGCTGCCTTTACCACGTTTTTAGCCGTTAGATTTTAAAACACGTTGCTTGGGGCTCATTCGCATTAGAATGAACTGAATTGTAAACTTTGGGATCTCCAGAGCAAGGCGACGGTTTCTTCCAAGTGTTGTAGCGACTTACAACATCTCGGCGACAAAATGCCCTTTCCATCTAAGTAGTTGTCGGTGTCGACGTAATTTTCGTTATGACGTGACAACAAGACGTGGCTAAAACGCGTAAATTTCGCACTTTCTCTCTTTAGGGTCAATAGAAGTTATCAAAATGGCTTCTTTTAAATGGATGTTTTGTTGCGCTGTTTTGCTGGCGCTAATGGTGACGTCACAGGCCTACAGGTTCCGCGAGGAGACTGGTAAGCAGAGACTGAAGAATCGCAAACTGAGAAAGAGAAAATAGAAAGAAAGAGAATGGATGAAGATATAGAAAGAAACAGAGAAAGAAAGACAGGGAGTAGAAAAGATTCTCGTTTCATACTATGAAACCTTTCTTTTCAGATTTGCATGACGACGATGGAAAGTTGGAATTATACAAAGGTAAAGTAGTGTTGTACACGTGTTTTACACTACTCCCTTTTCTTTCTTGGATGCACGCTTTTCAAACCACTGTTAGCCGTAACTGACTTGATTTATCTAACCATACTTTCAGACACGAGAGAAGCAGCATTGTACGATGTTGAATCCGACGGTAAGCCAGAACCATTCAAATATTCAAAAACAAAGTTGTCAGAAAAAAAATCAGACTAAATTTGTATCTTTAGTCTAAGTTCACACAGTACGCGAGCAGGACTAATCTGTTTAAACAGCTGCTTCAAATTCCCTGACTCCTTATATCCCTCTTGTAATTCCAACGTGGATGGTGGAGGGAATTTGCACTCTAATTTTGTGCAGTGTTAGAGATTAAAATTAGATGTTTTGTGTTCAGGTCCACAGCGCTCGAAGAAGCTGAAGCTACAGAGACACGGAAAGCGAGGGTGAGGAACATGGACACATAGAACAAACACAAACACATAAACGAACAAACAAACAAACAAACAAAAGCTACAGAGACACGGGAAAAGAGGATAATGAACATGTACACTTAGAATAAACACAAACAAACATACAAACAAACAAAAGCTACAGAGACACGGAAAAAGAGGGTACGGAACATGGACACATAGAATAAAAAACCTAGCCTGACACACATCTAAATTCTTGAATCAATAGATTCAGACCTTTCAAAGAACAGTGATGACGTCACATGCTGACGAAAGGTATCACGTGACACTGGAGTGACTACACTATGAGCGGACCGGAGCATGTCTTATAACTAACACGTCACTAGCTGATTTGGATACAGAGGAGACGGAATATCAATATTTGAGTATTATAATCAATGTCTTGTAAGTAATCGTATGATTATTAAAGGTTAGTTGAGGACTGTAGATGTTGTCTTCTGTATGCGTAAACATCAGTTTTTCGTTCTTCGGTTTGCCAGAAATACTGTAATTGCCAAATAACCAAACGGGGAACACTTGCCTAAACAAAGTCCAAAAAACCAAAAGGGAAGCCTTATCTTCAAAATTGTCCAAAAACCAAAGGGGGGACCCTCACCTAAAAATATGACAAAAAAACAAAACAAAAACAAAACAACAACAACAACAACAACAAAGGGGGGAGGGGGACCCTTACCTAAAAAAATACGACAAAAAAACTAAAGGGGGACCCTTCCCCCCAAAATGCCAAAAAATCAAAGGGGGTACCCCTACCTGGGAGCCTTACCTACAAAATGCCGTGTGCGTGACGTGTCAGTACTATTTTCAGCATGTGACAATCAATTTCACTTTCGAGGAAAAGAGAATCGAACCTGTTGTTGAATTAGCACTCAAACAAACTCCTGACCACAAATTATGCTGCACTTTTGGCAGTAAGCAAAGAATGTTCTTAAATGTAGCGATAAGAATTTGAACAGAATCTGAGAACGACTTGGTACTGCAGGGTCTGCGCCGTAACATACGTCATCAACAGGGGCTTTCCCGTCACCAGGGAATATTTTATTCACTTTCTGTTTGTAAGTCTCAAGTCGATCTTTCCGTTGCCTCTTGATCACAGCTCCGTTGTTGCAGAATCAAGGTAAGGTAGGTTATCATAGACTCCGCTCCATGAAAGGATCATTTTTGTTAGTTCATAACAGCATAGTATTTACTGACGGCCTTTCTTTCTAACTGCGTGATGTTTTAATGAGCGGATTGTATTCGATTTTTTTCGGTGCTGATTTCTGATCAGGGTCTCTGCTTTGACTCGTTTGTTTCCTGAATTCTCCAACGAAACCTAATGAGTATATTCTAACAGTATAGCTAAGTCCATATTGTCGTCGAGAGCTTTTAGACAACGAACAGGCCAGCTGAGCTTCCGTGAAAATTAAAACGCCGTGTCAGAGTTCGTGGGACAATCTGCATATTTTCCCGAGTTGTTGCACTATCAGATGCGAGTATAAGCTATCGCAGCTCCTGTGATGCTAATGACCGCTTTTTACGGGTTATACAAGTGGAAAATATTCTCCTGGAATACTCGCTTTCAAACTGAAAGCAGAACATTTTCGCATTTAACTTCCTCCATTATTATTGACTTAGCATGCAGCCACGAGCTAGTTCTTTCTGAACGGTCAAAACGTGACCAACTTCAATTTTCTCCTTCAGTTTCTCACCAGAGATATATCACAAAGAATGGAGAACTTTGCTTTTCATACTGTGCTCAGAAGACAACTGACTAAACTAACGATCATCGCTACCTCACTGATACATTTTCTTCTGAGAAATCGGCATTTTGAGCTGGGAGTATAACTGTTTGCCGAGCCGGTACAAGCAATGGTTTTTGAGTGTTTGTAACGGGGTAAAAATTACAAAAAGCAAACGACAGTAGCAAATGTGAAAACGTTCATATTGAAAGATGTTGTGTTATTAACACTTCTTGAGACTTCTATCGGAAATTTCTGCTTCAATTCCCGGAAGTAATTTGCATTGAGTTCAACAAACAATGACAGGAAGTGCAAAGGTTGAACTTCACTCGAGACAATTTTGATCGACAGATTACGCCATGAGTCAGGCCACAGCCATTCCCCTTTGTCTCCCCAACAACACCAAGTGGTGCGAACGGACTGGTAACTACTCAAAACTCCGAGGAGTTGCGCGCGAGTCACTCTACGTCGTCGAGGCAGCTCGGCGCCAACTGCGCGCGATCAAAGGTCCCGTATGTGTTGTAGCCATCGCTGGGCCGTGTCGCCGCGGAAAGTCATACATTCTGAGTAAAGTCTTCGAACAAGAAAATGTGTTTCCTCTTGGACACAGCCTCGACCCCGAAACAATGGGCATCTGGATGTGGATCGTGCCACAGAAATACAAGGTATTCACGCCCAGTTTATGACATGTGTAACTTGAGGAACGACGGGGCCATTCAAATCGAGTTTCCTATTAATAAATTCATTTTATCTTTGCGTCTATGTTGCTTATAACCCAAGCTGAGCTAATGGTATGTTAAAAATATATAAATAATAAAAATAATACAATAATAATAAATAATAAATAATATAAAAATAATACGCTTCTTCGTGTGTGTACATAATTAAAATACAAACATTCTGGTAAACGATGCGATTTGTAATGCATGCGCATGCGTGAACCGCCTGCGATGTCTGGTCAGCGCATTACCTAGCAACTCGGTAAGTTTTGCCGACTTTTTGCAAAAAACGTTACTACCGCTCGGTTTTTGTCAAAAGCTAAGAGTTTCCCCTAAAAGTTAAGGTTTTCCTTTGGCAGGGAACTAAATTATTTATTCGAGCTTCTGTGTTGGGACGTAACAGTTGCAATTCGAGTGTAACAATTTTCTGAACGGAATGGAAAATACCGCTCGTATTATTCACTGCAGCTTTTACCGCAACCGAAGAGCGATCTGTGAAGGTAAGGAAAGCAAACGAAAGAAAGAGTGCACAGATCTGCTGGTAAAATCAGATGAACGTTTCTGAAGAGTAATAGGTTTTGTCAGCTTGTGCGAAATGGGTAAAAGCAATTGAAACTATGTTTTCTAAATGCCAAGATAATGTTCACGAGTAAAAGCCTGAACTACGACTTTTACGTCCCAACACAAAAACGCAAATAGTTCTTTTAGCTCCCTGCCAAAGAAATACCTTAAGAGCATTTGTTACAAGTGAACTTTCGCCGCACAAAGCCCTCGAAACTGCTTCCATTTCACGCGTGCGCAGAAAATATTGCGACCTGTCCCTATGGCACGATTTAGGGCAATAATTCCTGAGCAAGGTATTATCCCTTCGCTTCTGTATAGCCTTTGTTATATGACTTTACTTTTGGACTTAGAATAACCAAGGTGGCTTAATGCACGATCTAGCGCAATAATTGCCGACCAAGGCGTTATCCCGTCGCTTCTGTGCCCTTGGTTCTATGGCTTCACTTTTGGACTTAGAATAACCAAGATGACCTATGGCACGATCTAGCGCAATAATTGCCGACCAAGACGTTATCCCTTCCCTTTTGTGGCCTTGGTTATATGGCTTCACTTCTGGACTTAGAATAACCAAAATGGCCAATGGCACAATCTAGCGCAATAACTGCCGACCAAGGCGTTATCCCGTTGCTTCTGGCCTTGGTTATATAGCTTTACTTTTGAACTTAGAATAACGAAGATGGCCTATGGCACGATATAGCGAAATGATCCTCCAGCAAGGCGTTATCCTTTCGCATCTGTGGCCTTGGTTATATGACTACACTTATGGATTTAGAATAACCAAGATGGCCTATGGCGCGATCTAGCGCAATAATTCTCGAACAAGGCGTTATCCCTTTGGTTCTGTGGTCTTGGTTATATAACTACACCTTGGATAACGCCTTCCTCGGGAATTATTGCGCTAGATCGTGCCATAGGCCACCTTGGATATTCTAAGTCCAAAATTGAAGTCATATAACCAAGGCCACAGAAGCGAAGGGATAACGCCTTGGTCGGGAATTTTTGAGCTAAGTCGTACTATAGGGACAGGTTGCACGCGGCGTGAAATGCCTGCAATTTCTGAGTTTTGAGGGCTTTGTGCGGCGAAAGGTCACTTGTAACAAAAGTACTTAAGGTTTTCCTTTGGTAGGGAGCTAAATTAATTATTTGCGCTTTTGTGTCGTAGTTCAGGCTTTTACTCGTGAACATTATCTCGGCATTTAGAAAACATGGTTTCAGTTGCTTTTGCTTATTTCGCACAAGCTGACAGAACCTATTACTCTTCAGAAGCGTTCATCTGATTTTACCAGCAGATCTGTGCACTCTTTCTTTCGTTTGCTTTCCTTACCTTCATAGATCGCTCTTCGGTTGCGGTAAAAGCTGCAGTGAATAATACGAGCGGTATTTTCCATTCCGTTCAGAAAATTGTTACACTCGAATTGCGACTGTTACATCCCAACACAGAAGTTCGAATAAATAATTTGGTTCCCTGCCAAAGGAAAACCTTAACTTTTAGGGGAAACTCTTAGCTTTTGACAAAAGCCGAGCGGTAGTAACGTTTTTTGCAAAGAGTCGGCAAAACTTACCGAGTTGCTAGGTAATGCGCTGACCAGACATCGCAGGCGGTTCACGCATGCGCATGCATTATTGCAACCTGATGTACAAGTGATGTCTTTCGGCGACGTCATGTATGACGTCATTTTTATTTTGGCGCCATTTGTTGCGCGAGCTGTTAAGATGCGCGCAAGTCGGTTTGAATTCGCGCCACAAGTAGTGGTGACAAGTTACCTCGCGCGACCGAACATTATAGACGTCATTATACTAACCTGCTACTTCTGCGTGATGCTGACCAGTGAAGCTTGGGGACTGAACTTTGTAAACTGACTCTATTCACACAGGGTTTGACTGTGGTTCTTCTGGATTCGGAGGGAATTGACGCTGTCATGTCTCAAGGTGCTGACGACCACAGAATCTTCACGCTCACTGTCCTGTTGTCGTCTGTGCTGATTTATAACTCCGTCGGTGTACCCACCAGGCACGACTTGGAGGGTCTGGAGTATCCTCTCTTCTGTAGAAATAACAAAGTCATATAAACTGCTGTTTCTCTCCATTTTTCGTATACAGCTTTTTTTTGGATAGCTTCGGAGAAAATCTGTGCACCTCTCCTCTTTCTGGCATGATCATGATCATCATAATCATCACTATCATCATCGTCATCATCACCACCATCACCATCATCACCATCATCATCATCATCATTATTATCGTCATCATTATCATCACCACCATCATCATCATCATCATCATTATCATCATCATCATCATCATCATCATCATCATCATCATCATCATCATCATCATCATCATCATCATCATCATCATCATCATCATCACCATCACCATCATCATCATCATCATCATCATCATCATCATCATCATCATCATCATCATCATCATCGTCATCATTATCATCATCACCATCACTATCATTATCGTTATCATCTTCATCATTTACTACCACTACCATCCTCGTTGCCCACCACCAAATCCACAATATCGAGATACGGTGAAAAATCTTTAATTCCAAACAGCTTCATTGTCAACTTGTCCAAGAGAATCCATTGCTCCGCCACGAGCAGCCAGGGATCTACCGGCGCACAAAACAAAGAGCAGTTCTACAAAACTTTCCCTTACTTCATTTGGCTCTTGAGAGACGTGTTGCTAACACTGCCACAGGAGTATACTACTCTGAAGGACTATCTACTGGACAAGGTATAAATGTTCTATAATGGCGTAGTGGGAAACTAAAGGACCGTCGACAAATTCACCGCTTCTCCCCGCTTAACGTCAAACGAACGTGTGTCCCCAGGGGAGAGGGGAGGGAGGGAAAGTCAAGGCTTGGGTGCTAGGGTAAATGACGGAGGGCTATCTTTACGGTGTAAAGTACATTCACATCGACCTGACGTTGGCACATTACACGTTTTATCTCCAAGCCGACGTAAATCTAATCTAGTTCTCAAAGGGAGTAGCATTTCATCGTAATCCTTAAGCAATATTGGCCGGGGTGAGCTGAGAATCAACTCGAGACATGCAAAGTTCCGTCATTGAATTACGGCTCTAAAGTATCATAAGAACAACGGAGGGTCCGCACTGGACGGTTTACTCAACTCAGGGGTAAACGCGAGCCAAGGTGAACAGATCTAGATCGATCTCAGATCAATACGAGAGATTTTTCGACAGTGTAAACGCGTTCTAGGCAGATCTCGGTACTTTTAGCGATCCAAGTGTGAACTGATCCTTCCATCTTTCACTCCCAAGAGTGATGAACTTCATATTATTCTCCTTCAGTTTCTCACCTGTGATATATCGTACAGTATGGAAAATGTTGCTTTTGATAGCATTGCTCAGATGAAAGCTGATTAAACTATCAGTTCTCACCACATCATCTATTTAATTCCTTCTTAAAAGGTTGGGAAAAATCTACAATTTGAGCTTGGGAGCGAAAAGGTTAAATCGCTAAAACGGAATTAACCTGGGAATGGTACTAAGATTGACACCAAGAACTTTTGGCGCGCGTTCGCGCTACGGAAAGAAAATAACAACAGTTAGATCAATCTGAGATTGATATTTAAAAATAGTCAACTGCAGTTCACACTCAGCATGCAGTTAGCCTGAATTGATCTGAAATCAATCTAACCACCCAGCGTGAACATACCCTAAATTACCTTAAAATGTGTTCAACGGAACGAACCACAACCCGCAGATTCGCGGCAGATTCATTGACACAGCTTTCCGCATCACTACTAGGTGTTCAATACTCGCATTGACGACAACAGCAAGGCACAGAGAGCGGCGGAAAGTATTCTGCAGTTGTTCAAGGGTTTCGATGCCTTCATGCTGCCTCCGCCAGCGTTTGATCCAGAAGTCGTAAAGAGTCTGAACGATCCGGCTAAGGAAGCTGCAGTTAACCCCAAGTTCTTTTCCGATGTTAAAGAGTTTTCAAGCGATCTTCGCGAGAAACTGGACCCCAAAACGAGCTACAACGACGCAGAGTACGTCACAGGGGAAGGTGAGTATCTGTTGAAGATGAAAATAAATAAATAACTATTTGAGTTGCACACCACACCCTACAAAACTCTTACACCACACCACATTACACCCTACAACACACTATTCCAAGACATTACTGCTTAGTGTGTATTAGTTTAGGACCACGCGGAGCATTCTGTTACGGAGCAGTTTTACGCAATTTAAGGAACTTTGAAACTTATGAAATCTAGTTTTGCCAGCTGCTCAGATCTAGGTGTGAACTCTGCTTGTGATGTAAAGTGAACAGAATATGAAATGCGTAGACAGGTCCAGAGGTTTTAGAATTAATATCCTGTAAACTTTGTTCGTTTTCTCGTCGTTACACTAAAAACTTGATTCAAGTCATCAATAATTGTCTGCTTTTATCAGCTCTGGCTGTACTGCTGGATCAATATGTCAACACTTTGAACACGCCCGGTGCCGTGCCCAACGTGCAGACGGCATGGCAAGCATTCATCCAGGAAAAGTGCTCTCAGGCCATAGTGAACGCCAGGAAATTGTACGAGAAAGGGATAGCAGAGATCAGGAGCAAGGTCCCTTGCAAAGCAGGAATAATCCGAGATCAGCATTACCAGGTCTTAGAAACATGCCTGCAGCTATTCCACAGCGAGACGGAGGGAATATCTGTGAACAGCACAGACGAATACCTGAACAAGCTGACTGTGAGTGCACAAAATTTCACAATCAATTCTCCTTACATCACACATAAGTTCTCTTTTTGAATGGTTAGGAGAATTTGTATTATGAGCAAAAAGGACAAGAAAAACAAGATGAGACTTGAGAAAGTCTCAGTTAGCTGGTTAAGTTTTACTGTTTCTGAAAGGTTTCTGGTTGGATGCTTTGATTTCCAGGATGAGATAAACGAGTTATTGTCCCAGTTGAACAAGGAGAATGAGCAAGCAACCCAGAAAGTATGCGAAGACCTCCTCCAGAAGCTGAAGCAAGACATTTTAGATCCGGTGTTGGGACGTCTGTCAGGACCAGAAGGCGCAAAGATGAGCTACCAAGACATAATGCAGAGTTACTCAGCTCTGGAAGTGGCATACAAGCAGCAAGCTAAAGGAGCAGAAGACATCTGTGCTGCTGTTATGGCCAAGTTCCACCCGGTAAGTGCTAAATGGCTGATTTCAGGCAGGATATAATTAGGGCGTGAGGAGTGTGTTCCCGATGGGCTGGTAAATTTTCGTGGCGGCATTTAGATTTGACATCAGACTTAGGTCGGAATGCGGTCGGTACGTGGTCGGTGTATGGTCGGTATGCGGTCGGAACGTGGTCGGTATATGGTCGGTATGCGGTCGGTTGAAAGTTCTTTGTGGTGAGTAAAGTCACGCATAGCAGTTGCATGTACCGACCAGTGAACTTCACAATTACCAAAAATAATTTAAATGCAGCATTGTATTTTAAAGTAGAAATCAGAACGCATTGAGTGAAAATTAAATTGCAACACATGAGTGTGAATTTGTCTCCTAGCAACTACAAGCTGAAATGCAGAAGCATATGCACTTACTGAAAAATCTGAAAGATTACGATGAGAGAATCACTCAAGAGAAGGAAGCAAAGGCACGAGAGGAAGCAAGCAATAAACGCTTGCAGGTTAGTACACAGCTAAGTTTGCAAAGTTATCTCAAAGTTACTTACAGATTTGTGGCTTATGTGGACACCTGACAACCCCTCCCCCCCCTCCCACACCAAATACATTTGTCATTACTACACACATCTACATTTTGTCTATTTCTCACCACTGAATATGGACATACATATTTTACAGGAGCAAACTGAATGGCTGCAGAATGAAGCTCAGCGCAAAGATAAAGAGGTGACATTAACTGAAAGGCCAAATTGGAGGGGGGGGGGACAGGCAGCTCAGTTTACATTAATCAACACTATGGGCAAAGCACAGGGGTGTGGGGAGAGGAGAGTGGAGATGTGCTGACTTATAATGATAATTGATAATTATTTAAATGATATTTATAACTGAGGTTACTGATTTCCTTCACTGCACTCCTATATGCAATACTACATCTACTTCCTCCAATCAGAGTTGATCAAAAACAAAGAAAACATTTGTCTTTGTGTTTCACCAAATAGGACACATCCAGTTATTTTTTTACCCCAAAAATGTGCTTACCTGTGATGCAAATATTTTCCACAAATTTTGTAACATAATATATCAAAAATCAGAGATGAAAAATTGTTGAGACTGTGTGAGCAGGACATGGGTTTCCAGACTACAGCTGAAAAAGATTCAATTATCTGCTCTTCTCCTAGAGAGCAGGGAGTCAATCAATCTGTACACTCTTTTCATACAATACTGTCACTTTCCACCTAATGATCAACTTTAATTTTCTCTTTCAAAATTTCAAGAGAGATATATCACAGTTACTAGGAGAGCTTGGCATCTGATACCTTGCTTAGATAAAAGTGGATTAAATTCTTGCCACAACACATATTTTCTTCCTAAATGAAGAAAATATGAATTTGTATTCTGAGCTCATGTTTGAATTTTCAGCTTAAGATGCTTCAAGAACAGAAGAAAGAAGAAGAAAAACGACTGAGTGAGTTCTACAAAACACAGATGGCAAACCAGAAGGATCAGTACGAGAACCTCATGAAGGCCAATATGGACCAGATGAAGGATGAACGAGATGCCATGATGAAAAACAACGACCAGACAGCCACCATGTTGCAAATGATGAACGACTTGATTGTGAGTCGTGATCAACAGATTGCTGAGCTGAATAAGTCAGTCCTTGAAATTGCAAAGAATCCTCCTGTTGTTAACAATGGCTCAGGTGGTGGGCTCTTCCAAACGCTTGGAAAAGTTGTTGATGGTGTTGTTGGCTTTTTTAAATAGAACACACTGATTTACTGGAAACATGTTGAAGGGCTAAGCAACCTTATTAAACATTACCATCAATACAGATCCTGAAATAATATCGCTGATGCATTATTTGTAATAACATTTTTTTTTATCTAAGTCTAGGGTTTTGCTTTCATTAATACTTTACTGCTCTTAGCCCCCACCCCTACCCCAGCTATTTGTCAAGCCTCTGTACCAGGGGGTAGAGCCAACAAAGAATAACTTCCCCAGGGATTTGTAGTAGAAGACAAAAGAAAATGCTTTAGTTAATCTTAAAAATTTGTTGATTAAAGTGTCCATGCTGCTTTGTTACTTTTCTTTTGTCCTGGATTGGATAATTTGCCCTATTTTCTGAAATGGTGGGTCAGGAATTTGAAGCCAAACAATAGTTAATGGAGGATACTGGTTTAATATGAAACCTTTTGTTGTGTCTTTGTTCCCTTTTTGATGTTGGATGGGTGATGACTGAGCAAAAGTTTTCTACTTCCTCCAGTAGAAAAGGCTAAACGACTGAACACAAACTTCTAGATTAGATTATTGTTTGAAATATTCCAATATTTGTAATATGTACAGAATATTTTGAACAGGCAGGCAAAATAAACGTTTGGGCTCAGCCGCAGCTACCGAGCCGTAAAACAATGGTAAAACAAAAGATTGTGCACAGTCACGCTTAACAAAGACATAAAACAAGAGACTTCATAACCATTTTCCACTAGTAACTATGGCTAAACTAAAGGAAAGTCAGGTCCATTGGATTTGCCAAAAGCTACGCCCAGCATAACCACGGGAATTTCTATAAATAAGTGGCGAATTCTTATGACATGCGGCTTCGCAAGAACACAGTAAAAGCCCCATTCACCACGTTGGAAGTGTGATTTATTAAAAAATCGTTCCACTTACCGGACGCCAGAATTGACTTTGGCCGCCATTATGAATCGCGCGCTCAATTACATTCCAGCGGTTGCTCACAGACTGGTCCCGAGTTTCTCTCGGCGCGCGCTGACGAGGACATTGCGGGTCACGAATCTCGTTTTCACACCCTCTCGTACAGTCCTACGGCGCAAGTAGGACCGATTTTTGGACGATCTTGAATGATCATCGATTTTATAAAATAGTCTTTTCGTTTTCATGGAGCAAAGGTACCTGCGAAGTTCACCAATCTCGAACCCAGAAGTGTAAAACTATACTACGGAGAAATTTGTTTGGAAGACCTCCAGTGTTCACACAGCCAAATGTTTTGAAGTTTGACACAAAGTTTCTAAAATACATTTATTTATCAAATAAAAGCTTAAAATCTACGACTTCCATGTCGACCTGTCCATAACCGTGTGAACCCTGGCCTCGTTCAGACGGACAGTAAAAGCTCATCGGTATGTTTGTGAAATGGCTTATTTCTGGAGCGCAATAAAAGAACAAGTCAAGAAAACGCTGCTTTTATTCTAAATCATATGGCAAGCACGTACGAACTAACAACTAAATTTGGGGGAATAGCTACCGACCTGGATTAAAATAGCTCTATAAAAAATAATCCAAATAAAGGTACAACTCATACAAAACTACTGGCTGCGCCTGATATCTAGATTGTTAAGGAAACTTGTATTCCTTGAGGGAAAAAAGCGTTTAGCAATCTCTAAAATGCGTCAGGAGCTAACGCGCGCTTCAATTACCCCGCCCACTGCATACATACATACACAAGTGTCTCAAAGTAGTTGCATCTACTCTGTTTTTGTTGAGCCAGCGAACACTTGTGAAAGTACTGCACGCAATTCGAGATTGTACGATGAAAACAAGCCGTCACTCAAGTACTGTAGCAACGCGATACAACCAGAATTGGTTTGAATACCTCTACTGCTTTCTTCCGCAACGCTTTTTCCAGCGAAAGCCGGCATTCTCTGCCCGTGTGACAGCTTAACAAATTAAAGGTATCCACTCTATTCCTGCCGGTATAGTTGCACGCAATATTTCAAGCACTGTTGCGTACGTCCATTTTTCTTAATTCTTTCATTCCCAGCAGAAATCAACTTGAATTCTCTCCTCATTTTGTATAGATGGATATATGTGGGTTAGGGTTAGTGACAGAGAGTGAACTTGGTAGCTGATCAAACTATCAATTCTCGGCACGTCACTTACAGAGTTTCTTCTTGAATGAGCGCGTTTTGAGCTCGGGAGTAAAAAGGTTCTTACAAGAACTACTATTCGTTTTAAAAAATACAGCTCGTTTGGCGGGAATTTTAACACATCCTATGCATACAGCGCGTCTGCACAATTTTAACTTTATACACTTTACTGAAGCCTACAGCAAGGCGCCAGTGATTTCCCTTCCAAAATGGCGCGTTGACGAAGCTCTCTGTTTCCTTGAAAGGTCACATTGATATTTTTGCACATAAATATGTGAATATTTCCATGACCTTTGGAGAAGCGCCATCCGTATGAGAGACGTAAAATCCACTTGCATCCCACCACGTCCAGTGGAACAGCAACCTTGCAAAATGTCAATTTTCTACACTTCACCAAAATCTACCGCAAGATGTTCCTCCTTCATCCAACATGACGCTGACACGTTTCCTTATTTCCACAGCTGCGGACGCGAGGGTCTCACGTCTCTTCGAACATGAAATCGCATTTTTCGATGCAAGTTTGAACAAAAAGCCCATAGTTCATTTGGCTGGCTATAACTTGTAAACTGGCGAAGTCGGGGCGAATGATTGTTGGGAAGAGAACTGTAGACAGGTTGCGAGATTCCATTAAATTCTCCTTGGAGTACTCTGTCACTCTGAAAGGAACGACACATGATCAAGGTTGACTCACAGTTGGGAGAGTCTAGCATCGGAAACTCACAGATAAAACTGATTCAGCTGTGACTTCTCACTACGTCATTAATACTTTTCTACAAGAATGGTTGAGGAAATCTGTTTTTGGAGCATTCTGTGTCAAAAAGCATTGATTCGTTGCTATACTAATCAAAACAACACTCGTAATCTCTTTCTGTGCACAAACTAAAGTGGTAAACAGCCATTCTTTCACTAGTTAAACTTGTATTTTTTCCTACACTAGTCAAACCGGAGACCAGTCAAACCGGTATTTCTTTCACAAGTCAAACTGGTATTTCTTAAACCGGTTTTCCATACACAAGTCAAACGAGCAGCCGAATGAGGGCAACATAGTCTACCGAAAGCCGAAACGAAGGATTTTTTCAAACACGTTACTTACACTGTGGGTAACAAGGGTTTGCAGCAATTCTGTGTTAACTTGAGAGCTTACCGATTTAGATGAAACATGAGACATTTGAAGACAGCCAAGTTACAGGCGGGAAGATTACTCAGAATGGTCTTGAGCTTCGTCAAGCGATTGTCCGCGTTCATGATCACTGAAAGAAATAACGAGAAAACTCCAGCAAACAGCAACACATTGCGTCTGCGTAAATCAGCAGCTGCGCATTCACTCACTCAACTCCTACTCTTTATTCAGATTGGAAATTCAAGAACTTTCTCAACCTCGTTGACGAAAATAATCAGTTTAGATATTTAACCCTTTCGGTTAACTTTCGAAAACCATAACCACACTGTAAAATTAAAAAGAAACACTTTCAACCAACCAAAGTAAGCTGCGCTTGGTTTTACTTTAAACAGGAGACCAAGGAACGCCATCGCTACGTGCATGCCGGGATTGCTGGCGCGAGCAGATTGTAATCGGGTTTTAAGCTTGTTCCAAGAATGCTACTTGTTTTGCCCAATCCAAACAGCGCAGCAAACGCAAAACCAAAGAGCATTGACACAATTACTTTGGATAATCAACAACAGCTCTATCATTACTATAAGTACAACGCAATATTTACCCATGGCTTCCAGGATGGCATTCTGCTGTTCTTTTGGGATGAGCGGCCCTTGTAACTTCTTGAGAAACGACTTTAAGGAACCAGTGACAGCGTGTACACTAACGCCGAGTTCACTCAACTCCAGGGAAGGTCCCCCTAGAACACAAACAGCACAGTAGACACGATCAGTTCATGTTGCAAGTGAATTACGCCTCAGTTAATGTACCTAAAACACAATTTCTAATACACTGTGACTACCACTATCATCACACTACAATCACTATGACAATCAGTATTCAACAAGTCAACAATTTGCTACCGAGGTATCATAATCACTCAGCGCTCGACATTAACGGTTGCCCGCTTGCCCGGGGCAACCAAAACTTTTGGTCGGGCAGGTAAATTCTGGGCCGGGCAACTAGAAATTATGAAACTTTCTATTGCTTGAAGTCAATCTACAGTCTGAAGGGCAACCAACCTAAAACCTTAATGTCGAGCACTGATCACAACACACCACAACCACACTACACCACAACCATCACTCTACACTCACATCACGCCGCACAACAAGCAATATATATATAAAGTCGGTCATCAAATGTGCATACTTTCTTGATAGGATCGATCCACCAACTCTATGTCTGCTTTATTTCCACTGATTCTGTAAATACCCTCAGTTTGCATTCCTGCAACAACAAGAAACACAAGTCTCCAAAAAGAATCCTTCACACCAGTCCTGTCCTAACCGATATCCCTTGAATTGCTCTGCTGACTAAGTGCTAGCGCTCGCTCTAAGTAACATGTACTTCGTGACGATCAGCATTTCCACATTAACCTTACGTTACTACATTATAAGTTTTATCGCCACGCTGATGAAGCTCCACTTCGCGTCAGCCAACATTCTTTACTGCTTTTGGCGCGTATCCACTTCAGTATTTCGTGTGCAAGCCTTTCGCTGTGTCTAATAAACACGCCGCTCGATACGAGAGGGAGTGAGTGATGTAGCGCGAATTGATAGTTAGAAATCAGATTCAGCAAAGTATCAAAAGCCAAGTTCTCCTTACTATATGGTATATCTCTGATGAAAAACAGAAGGAGAAAATTGAATTTGATGACTAAATACAGCACACTGTAACTAACCGCATTTCTCCACATAGTCGAGGCACTTCTCAACAAACAGCGGCACAGGATGCAATTCAGTACACAACTTCTCCAGCACCAGAGTTCTCTGTCTCTCTTTCTGATCCATGAATTTTCTTATTTTCTTGGCTTTCTTTTCGTCTTCGCGCTTCTGTTTCTTCTCTTCCTTTTTCCGCTGTTTCTCGGCTTTATCTTCGTCGCGGTTCGCCTTCTTTCGCGACGGCCGAGCCTCCAAAAAGGACTGGAAAACAAAATCACATTTGAGTGTAATGAGACAGTTTCATACGATTGAACATGCAGGGCTCGGCACTTTTTCTTCTTCCTCACTAGCCATGAACTAGCAAGTAACACAATAAAGCGTGGTCGTCCGGATCCAAGGAACTGTAACACTGAACAGAAGACTCTTTTATTGTCGTAGCCATTCTTTTCACCCGTGGCGCATAACTGACCCAGAAAGGTCTGTCAAGTCAGCGAGCTAGCGACTAAAACACAGTATTATTGCATGTGTAAAGAAAATCGAGCAGGTTACAAAGTATGAAGAAATTAAGAAAGAATACTATCGAGCGCGTCGGTCTAGCAGATTTTCGATCCCTGTTACGTCAAACATCCGGGACTTAGGCGCGCGCAGTCACATTAGTCCCCAGGTCACCTCCACCATAATCATTACAACTTACTTTTTTCTTTGTTTTTCCTGCAGGTCCCACGTCATCTTCTGTGTCCTGCAATGGAATCACGCAGTTCAACAAAACATGATCAGGCAAATTTTGGATAAGGTCAATGTTTTTGTTTACACTTCAAAAACCCTGATATAAATCAATACTAAAATATAAGTAAGAACTCACACACACAGTTCCTCGATATGTTTCGAGCTAGAAGCTTTTTAGTCGCAGTTTGCTTGGATCCAGCTTTGAACGAGCTTGAAAAACCCGGCCCTGGAAATGACCAGGAACTTTTTTTTACCAATATTTCTGAATTTTGAAGGGCCGCTAAATTTGATGTTTTAACGCCGTGAACCTAAAAGGTTGCTTGTACATGTTTTGAATGCTCTTTCAGTCACATGGTAATCTTGGGTCATGTGACCTAAAGGTAAAGTGCCTATTGGACGAACCTCTTCCGTGGCCATGTCCGAGTCCCCAGGCTCCCCTCTTCTTGGTATGTTCAGAAAATGAGGCTGGGATTTGAACAGACGAGAGAGAAAGAGAAAAAAACAAAAAACAAAAAACAAAAAACAAAACAAAAACAAAATAAATACAAAATAAATCCAAGGATCCAAAGGAAGACAGACAACGTTCTCATAGAAATTCGGGAACAAAATTCGACAATGAATTCTATTTTCGGTGACTTAAAATCCCGTGATCCTAAAAACGCCGCTGCAAATAGTAAGCAACATCCGGGCCCCAGCAGCCGAAGATTTAATGATTGAGACAAAGGTTACAAAACTTCTCCATTTTCTAATCATCAGTGCAAACTTTCATGACTAAAGTAATTTTCGTAAATCGACTTTTCCAGATCTGGAATACAAAGATCGTGTGCACCTTAGCCTGCGGAAACAGACGCCTGCTGCCACATGAGGCCGAAAAATACTCGGCTTCTAAGACTTTTCGGCTTCGTGAAGCAACAGGTGGATAATCCGTTTCCGGCGGCCATGCAAACTCAGACTGACCGAAGGGATCAGGGCTGATGGTTAAAAATCTTCACAACACACCTTCCTGTGTCGACCTTCCAGAGTAGAATCGTCCTGACTCGTTTCAAAAAAGAATGAACTTGACTTCTTCTCTCCTTTCCTCGCACCTGCAAAACACAATCAATCATTAAATGATTACCATCATCATCATCACCACCATCACTCACATCCAACTCCTAAACTGTTGAACGAAAGCGAAATGTGTGAATAATGAATACATCTTACATTACCTTGGACAGAAAAATATTCAGTTTGCAAAAAGGCTAGTGACCTTGGTCTTACTCACTTGATTTGCTGCGTGAAATATGCCAATGCCTTTTGCTTGGCGCCTTTTTCCGGGAAACATGCTGTTCCGCAGGTCTTGGAAGAGACGCCTCGTCACCAGTTCCCCAGTCCGAGTTCATGCTGTCTAACGTGCCACGCCGTAAACTGTCATCAGTATTCATGCCCAACTGGGGCCGGTTGAAAGAGTCTGGAACGAGAGGTAGGAATAAACAACTTAAGGAGGGGGGTGACTGAGCGAGCGAGTGTTTCAGATGTAAAGGAAGAGAGTGCGTTAGTGTGTAAGTGATTGACTGAGTGTGCGACTTAATAAATGATTGAGTAAGCGAGGGAATGAGTGAGTGAACGTGTTTGTGTAATAAGGCCATGTCACACGAGGCAAATTTTCTTGCAGCCGTTGCGAGACAAGTTGCAGAAGAAATTGCACGTGCGACACCCCGCTTATTGAAACTTGAACCCTCACATAAAAATTGCAAGACAAGTTGCAGGAAAAGTTGAACAGTCTTCTACTGTTCGCAACATTGCGTGGTCTCGTTGTAAATGTCTGACATGTACTTTGCAACTTGCCTTGTAATGTTGACATCAGCGTTTCGAGACAAGCTGCAGGGAAAATTGCTTCGTGACGTGGCCTTGAGTTTAATAAAAACGTTTTTTTAACAGGGTAACCCTGTCAGATCTAAAATGATGTTATCAACACGAGTTATGTCGCGGCATTTTAACACACCTCTCCTGCGTTCCAGTGTGCTGATGTCCTCTGCGGAGTGCGTAGTCCTGAGGGGGTGGGGGTGGTGCTTCTTGAGCGTGGCGTCACTTCCTTCGTCACTGATACGTAGCTGTTGTTTCAGTGCGTCCTGCACCTGCGCGTACTCTGGATCACTCACGTCCTGCAGACAACAGGTACAGCGGTTTTTAACTGAATTTCACAAGTTCAAAGTAGTCGAAGCGTCATTGATCGAGGGTTTACGTTGATGGAAACTGATTGAAATATCTACAGTAGAAGCCCACTATCGCGAACTCTCAGTGCAAGCGGGAAATGTTCGCGATAGTGGGGGATGGAGATAGCGAGGTTCTACCAAGGGAAAGTTCTACCAAGGGAAAGTTCTACCAAGGGAAAGTTCTACCAAGTTCATTTCCAAGGGAATTGGGATATTTTTTGAGATAGCGAGCGGGGTTCTACTGAATACTCACAACAACACTAGTACATTTCCTACTAAAAACGTGAGGAGAATTTGCAATTTGATCTCCTCACCTCTTGCTGAGCCAAAGGAGCAACGTCCCCTCCGCCCTTTCTCTGCGCGAGCTCAGGAAACGAAGCTCTCATGCCCTCGTTCTGCGTGCAATTCATCTTCACCCACACGTCCTGTCCTTGTAAGACAACCCGCATCTCATTTTCAAACAGCTTGACCTTATCACGGACGTTATAAGCGCTTGGATCTTTGATTATCTGCTTTGTTGAGTCGTCTGTAGGCGGCAGGTCCACGCTCTCGTATTGTCTCTCAGTTCTCTGGTGATGGTTTGAAGGAATGGTTGAGTACCCCTCGTCTTCAACGTGATTGGATAAACCGTTCGCAGCAGGGGCTGCCGGGAACTCCTCTCTGAGGTCGTAGTTCCTCTGGGGGAGGGGAGGCGGGTTTTCTTTTGACTCGACACCTTGGGTGATCTGTGAGAGGTTTTTGTTCGCATAAAGCGAATTCTCTATCAAGTTCACCTCACTGTCGTCCATCGAAGAATCGTCCGATTTTCTTGAAAGTCTTTTCTTGGAGACAACGGCGTACACAGCTTCCTTCTTACCAGGCCTCTTCTCCCACACGTCACCCCTGGTCGGAGTCGCGGCGCCCCCGGTTCGCTGCTCCTGCGCTTGCGCGTTCCCAAACAGCGCATTCGGTGTGGACGTCGCGTACGGTTGCATGTCGTTACGAACTCGTGTCTCTTCGTAAATGTTCGAGATCTGTCGGTCGGACACGACAGCGTACTGCGAAAGCTCCGGGTCGGTCAAAGCGCTTTCCGACAACCGATGTTGGCTCTTCGGGGAGAAGTTCGTGCGTTCGCTGTAGCTTCGCCTCCGGGGCGACACGGCTTTCTCGTGCTTTGGTTTCACAGAAGGCGGGTCGGGGAGCGGGTCATCTCGGGGCCTCCTGGATTGTATGGTCTTTCGTTGTGTGTACCTCAGCTTCTGCTCTGACAAGAACTTCGCGTAAGCCGATTCACTATCGGCCTTGTTTTCCCAAACGTTGTTGAAAAACGTGGCAAACGCTCCAGCTAAAAGGAAATAATGAAAACGTATTTACTATTAGTTTTGACGGGGCCTAGAGCTGGAAAAACAGAACAAAATTCACTAAACATTCACACGTGTATTTTACAAGTTGGACCATTATACTAGACGGGCGGCTTTACCTTGAACCCCAAATCAGTTACAGTAGAAAATCGATAGTGACTGGCAGAATGTTTTTTGATGGGATGACTCATTTGCTACGCTTTTGGATTAGCCCAAACGAATTTGGCTGCATACTTCCAATCAGAAACAAAAGCAAAACCCGATTGCGAATTCTCACGTAAGCAAGCAAGTGGCGACGGCGTTTCCTCGTACTGCTGATTGGTCTGTTCAATTTTTCAAGTTCGTTCCAAGTGTTAGCGCTTTGTGGAAAAACGGCACTTTATACTTGCTTACAAGCGCATGCGCACCTTGATGTTGAAACTGGGTCGAGGTAGTCTGGAACTTGGCACACAGTTTGCTGGCGAGGTTCGTCCCATCAGCCAATAGAGAGGCCGCAACGTTGCTATGGAACACCACACTCGCACCAGACGCGCTCCCCGTCACAGCCAACACTTGGATTGGTACTTGAGGTAAAGAAGCCGAGAAGCCACTGAAGAGGAGGACATAAGTAAGGGCATATACGAAGTAAGTTATCTGTTTAGTGCAAGTTATTTTCTGCTGCTGGCTTGTGTAAGTGAAGTTTGTTCTCCCGTTCGCGTTTCAAGTATCGTATCAGATAATTTACTGTGAATGTTAAGGAAAATGCTTGTAAGAGTCACTGACCTGAGGGTTGCCAAAGAAGCTTTACGTATTGCAGAGTATACCAGGATATACCCGTGGAACATTTGATAATTGAGACTGGATGCCCCTTGAAAGAAAAACAAAACAAACAATTACATTAACTCAAGCTCTGTTTAATCTTCCTTCCCTTTATCCCACCCACCCATGACTGAAGAGACCGTTCCTGCCAGGTATCCAATTTAGAGGAGTGTCAATTAACAGAAAGATGACTGTTCACTACAATTATTTGAGTTATCTCCAAACCAAAACAATTGTGCAACAGTCATAGAACCAAACAAGCACAGCCGAAAGAGCAAATCAGCAAAGAAGACAAGTGCCACTCCCTCTGACGGGTATTTCATTCAGATCTATTGAATCCAGCACTTACTGTGATACGACGTCAAGGTGATCATGACCTTTTTCTTCTCGTAACCCAGATACGTCTCCAGGATAATTGTGTCTGAGTGGGCGGGGCTGCGCCAGCTCGACTGGTGATGAAATAGCGGACCCAGGATCAGTTCCACTGGATATGGATCCCCACACATTGCACAGAGCAAGATCCTGTTTAGGGAAACGGTACACACTCAGTTACTCAAAATACAGAATCTCCCAGCCTTTTAAGAAGAAAGTGTGTGAGTGATGTAGTGAGAACTGACAGTTCAATCAGCTTTCAACTAAGCAAGGTATCAAAAGCCAAGTTCTCCTTACTGTATGATATATCTGTGGTGAGAAATTAAAGGAGAAAATTGAAGTTGATCACTCTTGGAGTTAAAGCTGAGAGACCAACAGGGAAATGTATCCAACTATCTACAAAACTGTCGGTTCAACTCAGATTGTATTGGATATGTGTTTAGGACTGTATGTAATTCAGTAGGGAAAAAATCAGGTGATATCTGGTTTAGGCTGACTGATCAGATGCAAACTTCTCCTTTCAATACACAGTCAACTGTATGAAGTTCAGTACGGAGAAAATGGCAGGTGATCTCTTGTTTGAGTTAAGATTGATCAGAGGCAAACTTCTCCTTTCAATGCTTAGTCAGCTGTATGTAGTTCAGTATGGAGAGAATGGCAGGTGATCTCTTGCTTGGGTTAAGAGTGATCAGAGTCAAACTTCTCCTTTCAATACATAGTCAGCTGTATGTAGTTCAGTATGGAGAAAATGGCTTGTGATCTCTTGCCTGGGTTTGAGTGGATTAAACTATCAAATCTCCTAATCCTACTCATACAATTTGTTCAGGTGAGGTTGAGAGATTTGAGGTGTAGATCTTGAGGAACTCACTTGAGATCTGGATCAGAATCCTTGATGTCTTCCATGGAGTATGTTTTTCTTGACTGCTGTTTCAAACCCTCCAGCAGTGCACGAACACTGTCCACTACTTGTGTGTCATGGATCTTCTTGGTGGGACCAAATTGGGCAAGAGGAACATCGATAAACGAAACTTCAAACCTGCAGGATATCAGCAGCAAAACCAGTGTCAGTTCAATAAGATATTCAAATGTGCATTTTAAAGTCTCATTCTTATACTGTTTTTTCTCTTCAGAGTACAATGAAAGTAGTTTTGGCAGCTTGCCCTTGTACCATGACTCATTACTAGCGCAGATAGTTGAAACAGATTGTTTTTCTGAAAAAGTTGTCAGGGGAAATCCCCCAGCCTAATGGGTGAAAGTCTGGTAGTCCCTGGCTGCCAGATACAGCTTTTGTCAGGAACTGCTCTCCTTATAAGCAAATTAGAGTATCAAAAAATAAATAGATAAATAAATAAATAAATAAATAAATAAACATGTTTTCTGTATTCACTCATTCAATTTTGCTACTAAAAGTGTATGAAACATCAAAATCAGAAGTAACGTCACACAGTTTGCATGCATTCATAGAGTCATTCTCTAGTCTGTTTTACCTGCTGGCCAATCGCTGACCCTCCTTGCGAAGAAAATGAATGTTGTCCTCATTGCTTGGGTTGTGAGCCAAAATGAGGACAGTGGGTGGAGGCCCATGAATGGCATTGTTGGAGTCGAGGCTGTCAAACTTGTTCTTTGCTTGTGCATCAAGATATTCCTGGATGTACTGCAACGACTCTCTGGAGCCATAGACACAGAGACAACCTTGGGAAACAAATGGGAAAAAAGAACACAATGAAGGAATGTACATCCAACTGTATCCTCAATATATATCATAGTTGTACCCCCAAATAGTGCACTGCTCTGGATTTGCATAAACAATGCAGAGCAACCCCCTCCTCTCCCCCTCTCCCCCAAAAAATGTGTACAGAGAATGAAAATACAATGATGGTGAACACTGTTGATAAATACATCTCGGGTAAAAAAGTGACAATAAAATTCAAACTACAGTATATCTATAAAAACATCATAACATTCCCATACACAATGTGGAAATTTAACCTTTCACTACTGAGCCTCGCATCAGATATCTGATACAGTAGCTTGTTATCAAAATGAAAACTGAATATCAATAATTCTAACAACACCCATATATTTTCCTCTTGAATGGACAAAATTTCTATAAGCTCTGGAGTGAAAGGGCTGACATGCAGCTCAGGCAAAGAGTAAACCTTAAAAAAAATGAGCAAACCAACCTTGTGGAGAAGCATCTGTGCCTGTCAAGGACTCCAGGTTATCCACTTCAAAATCCAAGACTCTCAAGTCCATTTCAAACATCCGCCCATCGATGGCATATTCCAGTGTGTCACCATCCCCATAGGAGCTTTGATTCTGAAAACAAACATAAAATCTGTAACTATATAACATAGCTTTTGCCATTTACTGTTGCTTTTGAGTAATTTGTTGATAAGTTTGCTAAAAAGCTAATATCTTGCAAACTGTGACCCAGATACCATGTGTCACAGACCATGCCATTTTGTTTATAACTTGGTATTGCAGATTGATTGCCAAACAAATTATAGGACATGCATCTACAAAATGATATCACCTACAATCAACATTGTTGAGTACAAAATGAAAAGGGTGTTATGTTTAGTGTTAGCATTTGCAGAATCCATGACCTTTACTGTATGACCAGCGAAATGGAAAAAAAGTTTTCAAGTCTAGGAAAATGGTTTCCCTAATGACTTTCATCACCCACCCCATCTCCTGACCTGGGACACCAATGGCTTTACCTGTATTTCTCTTTCCAACTCTTGGGCAAGGCCCTCACTGCCAATCAACCGAATGTTCAGTTGACTGTCCTCACTGTCTAATGTCTCATTGCTGTCCATAAACTGTGGCCTACAAAAACAAAGCAGCCCCCTGATCAGCATAGAAAAAATGGCATGTTATCTCCTGTTAGTTTAAAGGGTACAAGAGGCTCTGAAGTTGCAAGGAAGCATAGCGAAAAAAAAAACAACCTTCAGTGGAAATGATTGAAAACTCCACCTTCAGCTCTCAACCTCATTTATTGTGCTCTGGAATGCACAAATCTCAATTTAGATGCAAAAAAACTCAAGCAAGCATGTCCGCTTGGACACACTCAAAAATTCATTAACAAGCAAGTCTTTTCACAATGTGAGCCGTTAAGCAAAAAGCCGACGTTGATCCTTACAGTTAGAAATTCAGACTGGTGCTTTACTTTGAAGTTTGTATCACTTGTATTGGGACCAGTAAAAATCTTGGTGGACTGGTAAAATTTGGGGTCTACTAGTCCGGCTGTCTAGTAAGAAAAAATACCAAGTTGTATTTTGATACTTTTTTTTTTTTCCTCTCCCAACATAATAACTGAGCAAAATAGTGAGAATATTTATAGTCCAATCAACTTTGATCCGAGGGATTTATCAACAATCACATTCTCCTTACGGTATAATATATCCAATCATCAGTCACATTATTTTTACTCCAGTGAACACAGCTGCTCATAAAGTAGAAACAGAAAACCATCTGTGATCAAAACATTCACATTTTCTAACAATGTTGTCACAAAATAGAGTCAAAACAGCATGCACTTCACAATAACTTGAACCTTTCTCCACCTGATCTGGATACTTTGTCAATGTCTTTCAAAGATTCCTTTCAAATAATATTATTGGTAAACATTGCTAAATTACTCTTTGTTCAGACCGCAATTTAACAATCACTTAACTTTCTGTATAGTAGGCAGAAGAAACCCCAAAACTGAAATACTGAATGTAATGTTCTTTGTTTAAATTCAACAATGCTTTATTTTCCACAGAAAGTGACACTGAAATTCAAGGAATAAGGAAAGCAGTCTTGTTCCAAGTCAATGCATTAACATAACAAAAATTAATACAACAATGTCTCCCACCGACAAAGCACAAAGGTTGCACTGCAGGCACAGAATTAAAAGATCTGTTTTGATTACACCCATTTCTTTGGTAGTAATCTTTCAAATACAAGGGCAGAATACAATTTAGTGACACAAGTCACAACACTGTAGTTCAGCAGATAAGTAAGCCTATTTCGTTTTTTCCTGTGTCAAGGAATAGAAAAATAACAATACTAATTTAGTCATTTAGCATGTTTGACCAATCTGAAATAAAAGTTTGAATGCCGAAAACAAAAAAAATTTTTTTTTTGCAACAACTGCATTTTTCAACTCTCAAAGTCAAAATAAGTTCAGCTCCACACCTTTTTTGGCATCAAATTTTCTTCCAGAATAGTGTGCACATTGCACAAGGAAATATAATTAAAATTGACATGACCAATAAAGAAAATGTACACCGTAACCTAATAGCCCATACCCAATATATAGTTCTGGGCAAACATAAATATGCAATTTGAAGATAAAAGAAAAAACATGAAAAAACTACTTCAAAACAAAATAATACACCAGGGGGGAGAAAATTAACTCTTGTTGTTTTTTTAGAAGTAACAAAACTGTACGGTTTTATATTGAACCTTACCTGTAAGTCGTTGTGGAAACTATCTCTTGCATGAGGCGATCACGGCATTTTTCTGGTCCGCTCAAACATCGACCAGGGCTGTGCATCAAGGCGATGTGATTGAATAGCAGAATGTCGCGAACGTTGTCCAACTTCTCGAGCTTCTTATACCTGTCATCTTTACTCAGAGCCTCTTTTATGACTGTCATATCTTCAAAGGATGGTCGGGAATTAGGCTGCAGTTTTGAAAACAAAGCTGCCGATTCAAACAAGAGCTCTTGAAACGCAATCTTCGCTTGCTCTGTGATTGTCCGGGAGTAGGTGTCAAAGATGCTCGTCTTATCGCTGTCTTCGAGATACAGAAAACTTTCTTCGTTTTGCAGCCACAAAGCTGCTTCGAGCCACTGTGCTCCCGGGTGAATTTGCGGAGTCAACTCCAACAATTTGCGAAATTCGTTCATCATCCGAACTCGTTTCTCAGCCTCTTTTAATTTGTTCACATGGAGCTGAAAAACCTTCTCCGATCTCGGCAACAAAAGAACGTCGAAAGGAATTCGCTCATCGTCGCTCATCAAATGATCACTTTCATTCCAAGCAGTATCGTCAGGCAGCACAATCATCAGCGAAGAAAAAGCCTTGTGATTCCGAATCGCATTCTGACAGACCTCCCAATCCCAGTGAGAAAACTCTAATGAACTGACAGTTGGCAACAACTCGTCCAAAGCTTTTGGAAGCCTTTCCAAGTATCCTTGTAGCTTTCTCTCCTCAAATTCTTTCCGTAGCTTGCGAATATGTTTGTTGAACAGCCGCTTGCAAGCTTCAAGCCCACAAAGATCACGATGCGTTTTGAATTCGGCCTCATTCTCGATCGCCTTTCTCGTATTTTTCCAAATAACACGAAAGTCCGTGACCGTTCTGCTTATTAGATGCTGGTAAGCCTGCACAGTTTTCTCAATCGTTTCACGACGATTCTTCTGGGCCTCGGAGAAAGGAGGGATTTTAGAACGTACCTTGCCACGTTCAATAAGTTGAGCAAGAACATTGAACGTCAAGTCAACATTCACATTCTCGTGTGAAGAAGTTTCGATAATCGGGACATTCAGTTTTTTACCCTGTGCAAACCTGTGGACTTCTTGAAGCAAATTCAACTGGGTGTCGTCACATTTAGTCACAGCTATAACAAAGGGCTTTTTACTTTTCTGAACGTAGGATACGACAGATGACAGCATTCTTTCTTGGTTCTCCTCCAGTTGTTTTGCTCGGCTTGCCTCCGCATCATACACAACCACAAAGCCATCGATTGTCAGTTTGCCCGCGGGAAGAGTAACCTGTAAATAGTCGTTCTGCAGAGCCACTTGATCACGGCTTAGGTACATGAGCTTTTCCGGAGAGGACAACTTCGTGGCTGCACATCGCTTTGCATAAGGTGTGAGAGCCCCTCCGCGGCTCAAAGTCATCAGACTCGCGTCATCGATAAACTCCGTTTGTTCAAAAACTTGGAAGCCAATCTCGTTCCCTTCGTCAGAAATCTTCTTAACGTTTCCCCAGTACAGAAACTGGTCGTTGTTGATGACTCGACCGCTAAAGTCTGAATTACTAAACACCGAGGTGTGTTCCGTAATATATTCGTCGGCTAACGGCCGCACGAAACGGTTACAAAGACAAGACTTTCCAACACCATAAAGCGACTGATCTTGGTCCAACCCCGATAAACCAACGACCGAAATATTAAAAGTCCTTGGATCGCTAGCCTTCTTGGACATCGTCGGACACCAAGCCCAAAAGCACAAAGTTTACATCCAGCCAGTCCCTCACATCGCCGCCATTTTTGATTTTGTGTTTAGACTTGGTCACGTGATCATCAAAATGTCACAATTACGTCATGACGGGTGTGCAGGCGTGGGAGAGAGGGTACGTAATTATATTTCTTGATGAACTCTGAAATCTCCCGCTTCCCACGATCAAGGAACATACTTTGGTGAATCTTCTTCCTTTTAAATAAATGTTGAATGAAACAAAAAGTCTTGTAAGAAGCGCTAAAATGCATAAATTCGGCTATATCTGGCCAACAGCTGAACAAAAATAATATGCAAAAAAGTCTCGATATAGTCCAAGAAAAGTTTTCTGAAAGTTTCAAGACTTAAAATTTTTCTCGAAAGAGCATGAGCTACAGCCTTTGGTTTTATCAGAAAATACTCATTTTGGGTCAAATCTTAGAATCGTATGAAACTTTTAGGAAAAGAGTTCCTGACACTATGGCAGCATTTTCTAAACTCAATTTGTGATATTTCACACAGCAGATAGTGGGATACCGACTAACACATCACACCTTTCACCCCTTAACCCCAAAAAATCTCCCTCTGCATCATCCGTAAAGCTCAGCATAATCTCATCCCACTCGTACCTCACAATATCAACAATATTTATTAAATGCAGTTGTATCTTATTATGTCACAATGTGGTAGGTCAAAATAGAGACAATAGAAGATTTTTAATTACATTCATGACACTCAGCTGGTTGTCACTAGTTTTAGTTCAATAAACCACCCAGCTGTACATGTAGGCACTGTGGAAGTACAGTCTTGTCCAATCACATTTTTCAAGTCAGTGGTCATTGCACAAAAAACTAGGCACAACAGTGAACCCAATATTTCAGTTTTCACAGCTCATGAAACCTAGCCAAGAAACTCATAACTTAGATACTCAAGTGTTAAAGTTATAGTTTTGCATATTGGAGAAACAGGGCTTGCACATGAGTGAGATAAGAATGGCAGTGAATGCTAACCAGTGGAAGTGACATTTAAAAAAGACATATTTTTGCTTTACTGTTAAGTGTTGGTATGTGATAAGCTCCCTTAACTCTTTCCCTCCCATATATATCATACAGTAGCACTTATACACAGTTTTTCAATTTTTGACCACTCAAAATTTGGGGCAAGTGCAAAAAGGACATTGGGGGTGGAGGAGGGAGAGAAAGAAGCATCCTTTTTACACTCTTCCCAATTTTTGAGTGGTCAGAATTGTAAAAAGGATTCATATGCACTTAGAAACTTATGGTAATGCCTGCTACGCAGGTTATTTGATAGCCAAATGTATGATGTACCCTGGAAATGTTCTGATAGAAACAATGCTAAGTTACATCATTAAGATATCACCCAGCTCTAGAACAGTCTAACATGGTAAACAGGTTTTCTCAACACATTTGCTGGACAAGTGACATATTCATAAGTTGGTCTTCCAGGGAATAATAATTATGAATAAAAACACATCAATCCTGTCTTCATGCAGGCAGTTAATGGAGTCCACAGGCAAGAATGCATATGCAGGGATTTAAAAAAGCACCTTCTTCCTTGCTGACTTACATTCATGTTTGGTATAATTTGTGAATAGAAAGTCAAGCATTCTGAAGGGAAACATCCATTGAAGGAAAAGAGGTAGCCTACTTGCTGTCAGGCACAGAACAAGCCAGTCCAATGTGAAGTCTTGCTTGCCAACATGTTATACTCATTCCACAAACCCGTGAAAACACCTGGCAACATACTCAACCTATCTGTCTCTCTTTCAATATTATTCCTCAGGTTCTGGATGTCGTCTTCTGGCGTTCATAAAGAAATTCGAAACTGTGCTCTTCTGCAGGCCGAGTTCCTCTGCTAGAGCTATCTGCATCTCTCTGGATGGCTTCCTAGTCTCCTTGAAGATTGCATAAAGTGCTCTTTTTTGTGAATCTGAGAAGTGAAGCCTTTGTTTCTTGGCAGGAGGGTCATCTGAATGTGGGCTTTGTCTTGCTAACTTCATATCTAGTTCCTTTGCAGCTGCAAGACAGTAAAACAGGCTTTCTCAAAATACAAACAGAGATCAATAATTTTCTCTCCTACAGATAACAACAGCGTGGTAGTCCAGATTCAGGGAACTGATCTAGATCCTCCTCATTGCTATACTCATACTTTCATGGATGCCACTTTTTCACATGTGTCACGTAAATTGTCTGAAAATGGGTCTGTCAGGTCATGAAGTGTCAAAATTTGTAACATGTTTCTGATTGTTTCTCTGTTCTTATGGTCAGTCAACCTGAGGTTGATGTGGCAAATCTCAACACTGTAGAAGTAAGACAGAATGTAGCTTATGTTTCAAATGTTAGCCCTTTGTCAGAGCAAAATGTCAGCTACATGTCTTATAACAGTACTTTTAAGGTTCACAATATTTTTTTCCCCAGGGGGGTGGAGGTACTCAAGTATATTAGTGACAGGGAAGTGCAATGAAGATCAGATTTTTTTAACCCAAATAAGACCAATGGCCAAGAATGTAGTTTGACATTTAGAGATTCTGTTGCTCCTCACGCTTCTTTACAACTTGGGTTATCTGGTACCAAAGGTAAGCAAAGATCGGATGCATGATAAACTCCAATACTGGGAGCAGATTAAGCTATCAATAATATTGATAGCTTAATCTGCTCCCATTATTCTCACTACATCACTCGTGAGAGAATTTGTTATGGACTCGGGAGTGAAAGGGTTAAAATCAAAGAAATCTTCACCTTCAGTTCTCAGCTGAGGGATTCTCTTGACAGCTGGCAGCTCTAACCACTCTTTCATTTTTTTAAATATCTCCTTTCCACCCTTCAACTCCTGCCAAGGCTTAGGTTTTCTTAAAATGTCACTCAGTGTTCCCTGCGATCGGTTCAGAACCTTCTTTGCGAAGACAGCTTGTGGGATAGAGTACTTCTTGAGTTCGTTAGTCAGTTGTTGAGCCAACATAAGAGTATTCAACTCCTCCTCGTCTCCACTTGTTACACAATCATCCTTCCAAAAGGAATCGTTTGAAGCTGATGTTGAAGTAGGTACGACACTGTTTTCTTTTGTTTCCAGTTGATACTGGGCATTCTCTGACTGGCTTTCGTTTAACGAGGCCTCAGTAGCAGTAGCTTCGTTTTTATCTACGAGTTCTATGGTGTGACTGGCACTCTGTGACAAGTACCGACTAATGTGTTCGACGGCGTGTTGTTCAATCACAACAAATTCAGTTCCGCCCAAGGGAATCTCTACTATAGGTAAAGATGCATGAGGCGTTCCTTCCAAACGTTCTGCTGTATCTTGATTTATTAAGTTTGCCTCTGAAACAGTATTGTCTCCGTGGTGGTTCGCTTGAACCTGACCTCGGGGACAAGTGTCGTTTGTCAGTGATGAATTTAAAGGTGACTTTGCTCCGAGCACCGAACACCTTACACCCGACGTTTCAGAAGAACGAGCTTCAACTACGCCCGGTTTAAACGCGTCACTTTCTCTTCCCCTGGTAGTATTCACCTCCTCCAACGCTCCTAACACAAGTTGTTCCAGCTCGTTGTTCTGATGACGTCCACTCGCGTTTGGAAGCGATGCGACGACATTTGAGTGGGAAACGTCACCCATATCTCGCTTTGGGTTCTTGAAAACAAACTCTCGTTAACCCACTGAGAAAGATCTGACTTAGAAGCAACGAGGATAGAGAACGAACAGAATAAAGATCACCTCATAATCGTCAAATCTCCGCCATGTTTACCACACACGAAACGTAACCGCTGTACACAACACAAGGGGTCGTTTCAAAATCCGGGAACTTCAGGTTGTAGAAGGAGAGCAGTGGGAGAGGGGGTGGGAATGCAGAGGGAGGGGAGGGGCGGGGAATAAACTTTTAGCCAAACTTTTCTCAAAGTAATTTTTCCATGTCCACATTGCTTCAATAATCTTCCCTGACACCCATGAAACTCTTCAAAACCCATACATTGTTTTCTTGAATTGATATTTTAAATCATTTAATTTAAGGCAAGCAACAAACCAACCCACAATGTGATAAGTACAGAAGGTTTCAGCACAATGCAAAAGACTCTGGGACTTTGAAACTAATGCATCAATCCATATTGCAAGAACACTGCAGCAGTGATAAGAAAGCTGATTAAATGATCAATTCTCACTACAATACTCATACAGTTTCTTCTTTTTAAAGGTTGGCAAAATCTGCATCTTGAGCTTGAGAGTAAACAAAAGAAGCATTGGTCCATGCCAGGGTCACAGTGAATATGAAGACTGTATCAAATTATCACTAATACTCAATTATTGTTATTGCTCTGGTAAAAGGTTAATGATTTTATTTTTCTAAACACAAGCAAACACACTTCATAATATCCAGTATACAGTGTTGAACTTCAGGTTAAAACTCTACATGTTTTGAAGTTACGCAGACAGCACTACAATATTCTTACAGTGAAATGTTTCTCACTGCATTGACTTAATTGTTATAACAAAGCAATAACTAGATTAAAGCCTATGTACTAGGCCTATCAATCACTGCGACACCAGCATAGCTCCGCCCTATAGACATGCACGCAGGTAAGATTCCCCACTGATCAGTTCTTGGATTGTAGACCTCTACTGATGACAGATTGGTGGACCCATCGTCACCACCAACAACAAACAACAAGCCATTGACGGAAGCCACCCCAGCATTTCTCCGACACATGCTCATGTCAGCAACAGGTCTCCACTGGTTCAAGTCTGGATTGTAACATTCTACACTTTTTCGAACGTGAGGGCCATCATGGCCTCCTATGGCAAAGAGCAACCCTTCAGATATGCCCACCCCTGCTCCACTTCGCCGTGTGCTCATCTCAGAAACCATGGTCCATTCATTTGTATTTGGGTTGTAACACTCTACCGAGCTAAGGCAGTGACGTGACGCTCCGTCATACCCTCCAATGGCATATAACAACCCATTCAACACTCCAACACCAACACTGCTGCGTCGTGTACTCATGGGGGTGATTGGTCTCCATTCGTTTATCTTCGGGTCATATACTTCACATGTGTTAAGTCCGGTTGTCCCGTCAAATCCACCAATGGCATACAGCAAGCCCTTAAGAACTGCTGTACCTAATGTGCTGCGACGTGCTTCCATTGACATAGCCTGAGACCACTGGTTTTTCTGTGGGTCGAAGCAATCCACAGTACGCACTCGAAGGGAACCATTGAAGCCCCCCACAGCGTAGACAAAACTATCCACTACAGCAACTCCAGCACGGCAACGACGGGCATTCATTTCTGCTACAGGGTACCACTTTTCTGCTTTGAAATCATAACATTCCACACTGCAAAAGAGTAGTACAGTCAACCTTCTATAAGGCGGAAAGCATGCAGATTTGATCCTTACCAATTTTCACTTGTTTCTCTCTAAGGAAGACACCTAGTCCCAAGGGTGCTCGCCTAAGAGAGAGCTCACTGTACTCTTAATAAGAGCTTTTGCCAAGAGCACAAGAAATGACTGGGTATTAAGTCTTAACACTGCAAAGGACCCTCAAGTAAATAAAATAAAATATTAACAACATTAAAATTCAATGCAAAAACCCTCCATATTCAAAATTAATAATCAGACACTTTGTATACCTTCGAATGGCTTTGGGTGCCTGCCCTCCCACGACATACATCACTTTGGGTAAACCAATGGGTGTGCGTGGACGGGTTCTGGGTGATTGTAACATGGTACGTTGATCACTGCTCAGTAAATGGTACTTCAAGGCCTCAATCAAGAAATCCTTGCAGGTATTATTATTTTTCACCAACAGCTCTGTTTCCACTCTGCTCACAAGGTATTCACGGGAGAGGAGTGGTAGACGGACATGTTCCATTAACTGTGCAAGCGACTCTTGTCTGTGCTCTGGGTCATGGTTCACCCAAGAGACTACAGATTCAAAAACCTGAAGGGGGAAAACATGTCTTAATTTGTAGACCCTTTCATTTCTGAGCTCAAAATACAAATTCTCCCAACCAGTCAAGAAGAAAATGTAGGAGTAATGTTATTAGCAAAAATAATATTGAATCTAATCAGTTGTGATCTGAAGTTATGATGACAGGATTTCAGAGCATGATTATGCTACTAAGGTCAGAGAATTTTGGTTACAAGTCTATCTGTAGATTAACCCTTGCTCAAAGAACAATCGGCCAGGCTAGTTCATGGTGCAGATTCTCCCAACCAAAGAAAAGAAAAAATATATGAGTGATATAGTAAGAATGAATCTTCTTATCAAGAATACGGTATGATTATCTCTGGTGAGAAACTTAAAGTTGGTCACTCTTGGCCCAAAAATATGAAGATTCTTCATTTTTTTGTAAACATGAAATGCACAACAATACTTCTTTAAAATCTTTTGAGATGGAAAAAGCCTGTTAGTTGCTCTGTGATTAAAACTGTGCAGTTTGTTGGCCAATATGTACTGACAGAGAGAAAGACCTTGGGGACTCTAATTTGTCAACTAACCTTTTCTTCAGTGGGCACAGTCAGCTGATCACTGGCAATTAATCCAACAACTTGTGTGTTTGGTAAAGCTAAGAACTCCTCGCTCAGAATGACATCACTAAAGTGCTGTTCAGCAAAGGAATGAGCAGTGACGAGGAGCGTTGGGCATGAGTGCATGTCGGCAAATGCTCGTATACCCAGGCAGTTGGTAGGGTGTAACTGAGCCTTCAGGAAATCACAGCATGCATCCCGCACATCTGTTAGTTGCAGAAGGTTGGCAGCAGGAAGTAAAACCTAGTCAGTAAAAAAAGTCTGGTTAATTCTATAGATATTTGTGCATAGAAAATCAAACATTACAGGGAAAAACCCTTACTAAGAATGATGAGGAAAAGAAGAAGTTTGTTCACTCACTAGTTTGTTTGAATGAACATCACTTTCTAGCCCAATGCAAAATTTTGCTAGACCCAGGCTAGCGGATTTTTCTAGCCCTGATTGTGGTAACATGTGAAAATGATGGGAAGATGTAGCTATACAGTAGGTAATGTACTATGCACTCATATACAACATTCCATTACAACTATTAATTTTATTGTACCTGCACATTATCCTCGCTGACTTCAATCTCAGATGTGTAAACAAAATCCACCAACAGCTCTAGTGCTTGGCTATCAATCTCTCGTAACGTCACAATCTCTTGACGGCTCTCTGATAATTCGCTGGTGAACATGGCAAAGAAATAGGGGCTGGACGACGCTAGGACCACACGGTGCGCATGAATTTCAGTATTTGCAGCTTTTAGTACAACGTCACACAACTGTGTCTGCTGACGTAGAGTGTTCATGATTTGGAATGCTTTGCAGCAATGTTTGGGGTTCCTGTAAGGTGGTATTACCACTCTTTCTTCTGCTTCTGGTAGTAATTTCTCCATGCTGTAAAATATCATAATGATTTTCAATTTGGGCAATGAATAAATATAATCACTGACATGAACTGTAATTATATTGTTTTAAGGGTACCAGACCCGTACATTACTGTTCAATTGCGGGTGTATACTTATTAATAAAACCCGAAGTTCGCCAATAATCAGATTGAAGTTTGAACTGGTACGACATTCACTGAAAGGACGGCCGCCGTCACCAGTGTATGAAACAGCTTTGATATGCGTTTACATACGGTCAACAAAAATAATATTGATACATGTCGAAATTTGAGAATTTGTCCATCACTAATACAAACGCAAAAGCTTACCTTGGGGTCTTTGGTTGATCCAGGATGTGAGAAGCACTACAATTCTGTTTAAACTCTCCCAGAAACGCTGTTTAATTGGATTGAACGATTTAAGATGAAGGCAGACAAGCCATCAAATCAAGCCAAACCAAACGTTCCCAGTATTTCTTGATTTTTTTCAGTAGCTGAAATGTTCTGGAACAATTTCTAACTCCTACGGTACAATTCACGATTTAGTTATGGAGAAATGAGACGTCAAAGTATAAAAGAAACATCAATATACAACACTAGCCAAGGTCGTCTCAATATCGTATCCCAGAGTTCCACAGTAAGCTAAAACTACACTGGTGGGGGAGGAGGTGCGGCCCTTTCTTTGTTATGAGGGAGGGGTGAGTTGAGTTCGATTTGACGGCTTACGTTTTAGGGGGTCAAAACTGAAAATTCCCTTTGGTTCTGTGTCTGATATCCATTTGTATCCACCCCATTCACTCAACCAGAAATATGTCAATTTGTTTGTAGGTAAACTTTGTGTCTATATCACCTGTGAGGAACTCCTAAAAATTTTGGGTGGGAGTGTGCTGCCCAGGTCTGAGAACCCTTGACCTATTCCAAACCAAAACATACAAATTTTCGACTCTATGTAGACTAAAAATAATAATTTTCAACCCTATTCAGACCAAACATATTGATTTTTGACCCTATTCCAAGCAAAAATAATGATTTTTGACCCTATTTCCCCGAACTCTATGTTCATCAGCTTGTAACAGGTACAACAGGTTTTTATTGCTACCTCTGCAGGTTAACAATCATTCTGCACAAAAACATATTCTTGTCCCTTGTACTACAACATACATGTATTATTTTTGTGACCAACACTATACAAAAACAGAAGTTAAAAAAAATCAATGTGCACATGTGCAGAAAAAAAGAAAGAAAGATATTCAAAGGACAACACTGACACAGTTTGTTGCTTTAACTCTTCAGTCCCCGAGTACATATTTACAAAAACATGCAATACTCAAGTTTACAGTGGAAGACTTCTTCTGTGTCGCCAAGTGCTTTTTAGTAGAATATTATTGCTAGTCTGTTTTTTTTTTTTTTCACAGGGATCTTTGTTCTAGGGTCTGTTAGCTAACATTTCTCTGATATTGTCTTCATGTTCTTTCACACTTTTCTGTAGATATTCCTTGTTGGCCTGAGCAAAAATAACAAAACAAACAGAAAAACAAAAACAAAAACAAAAAAAACAAGTAGTTCGGTTTTGTTCACTAAGCTGGGAGAATCTTCATTTTGGACTTGGGAGTGAAAGGGTTAAAGTCCAAACAGGGTAAAAGAAAATCAGAAAAAGTAACAACTTGGAACTTCTGAGAATACATTACCACAAGAGCCTTGATCTTTTCCTCATGTGACTTCATTCTCTCTTGGATGTCTTCTCTTATCACTGGTATGGGCTCCAGAACAAACCTTTGAAAAATAGCAGTACAGGAAATAATCAGGATACTATGCTCTGAGCCGTGTTTCTTGGGCAATTTAAACTGCAGGTACAGTCAGTGTGGGCCTCCCAACTTCAAGTCAAAGGCATGACATTTCTATCCAAAAAGTGCCAGGACGTTTGAAGATGACCTGGCCATCTACGAAAACATACAAAGATTTCTGATGATGTTCCAAATATTCCAGTTCACCAAACGCAACCTTGCCCTCAGTGCTCAAACATCAAAGAATTCGCGGAAAGTACCTCATTTACATTGAATTTTCCTCTCTTGCATTGGTCAGACTTTCCACATTTTTCCAAAGTGTGTCAGTTTAGGCTGTAATAGCCAACAATTTTCAGCATGGCATTGACTTTGAAGCTCCCTCATCTGTTTGCCTGATCACCTCACCCACGATTATTAACCTTTCTTAATTAGGCTTGGAAATCAAAAGGTTTTACTCATAACACAACTTTCCCAGCATGTTTTAAGCAAGAACAAGATTTCTAATGACTGTATGCAGATTGCTGGCCAAGCCTGGGATAAAAAATGTGGTAAAGCCACTAGTATGTAGCTGTATCTTCAAATAACTTACATCCTTCCAACTGACTGGTACGTTTTTGTATCGGATGGCAGTGCTTCCAGTTCTTTATCAGTCAGTTTCGCATGTGCGATGCTTCTCTTCAGCTGCTCAACTTGAACATCAGTGAATCTGACACGCTGGCTGGAGTCTTGTACTTTCACTTGTAACTCTTGAAAAGCCTTTAAAGAATAATAAATCAAATCCGTAATGCACTAAAATAATGCCATACTCCCTCCCACATAAATCTATTCGATAGCAGCTGCCCGCTCAAAGCATAAAACATAAATTATGTTGACAGTTCAGGATGCTGTAGTTATCAAGTAACTTGGTGAAAAGGCTGTTTTTGAAGAAGGAAACAGCATATGAAGTCTTAGGCGATAAAGGAAACTGAAAACGCAAATAAATCCGCGTAAAACAAAGTGAAGGCTCTTACTTTTCGAAGTTCATGATCAAATTTAGACGCCATCTTGGATTTGCTGCTTCTCACACGGAAAGCCTGGGGACAAAGTTAGGTGGCCACATGCGCTAAGTGAAAGACCGCTGCAAACAGTTGCTTTTCGGCCACTTTGCTTTTGAGTCAGCGGTTATTGCATAAAATGTACTACAATCTCTTGGCGCTAATGTAATAAATTTAACTAGACTGGCGTTGCCAGTGAGCTCGTGACGTGAGTTGCGTCGAGACCAGAATATACTAAAATGGAAGTAGGGACAAGAGCGGAACTTCCAAGAGAGACTTCCAGTTTCTCACCAGAAAAATATCACACAGTATAGAGAACTTGGCTTTTGACATCTTGCTCAAATGAAACCTGATTAACTACTATAAATTATCATTACAACACTCATACACTTGCTTCTTAAAGGTTGAGCGACTCTGCATTTTGAGCTTAGGAGCTAAAAAAGGGTCAGCCGGCAAGAGAAGCTGAGAAATGCGTGACATTTTTTTATGCACAGTCGATACAATACAATACAATACAATACAATACAATACTTTATTTACCCACGTTACACTTAGGAGCTTCAATGAAACTTGTTCAAACGTGAACGTGATTTGACAGTTTGACTTCGAACACTTATTTCTAATCAGAGGCCACGATTAATCCAGCCTTCGCTTCAATACTTATCTGTTTCTTTTATTAACTGAATGCGTTTCTTTCATCAGGCTTTCGAGTATTCGTGCTCTGTATCAAATATAAAATTGAAAGCGAGGAATGTAACACGATATTTGTTTACAATATTATTGCGGTTTTGTTCACAGCGTGGTTCAGTCCATTTGAAGACTGCAAACTCAATGCTCAGGACTATCTCGGTGTATTTTTCATTGCTATACAATGACCACTGCGAAACAAAGGCTACATAATCGAATGGAAGAAACATTTCAACAGGTATTGTGCGATAAGCAGAAGAATTTTATGAGCCAACAGATGTCGAGAGCACCCAACGAAGATATTTCTCAAAATACGTTAGTTTGCACAAATGTATGGTTATTTGTCCAAAATATAGTTTATTTTCTGCTTTTTTTACGTTGCTGGCAAACACAGAGGTGTTCCACACTCCCAGGAAGCCAATTCAGAATATCCGTTTCCCAGCAGAGCGGTCCCAGAAAATCTCCCAGCCAGCAACTTGATGGTGTACCACTTTGTCAGAAAATGTTAGCATTTCAAACGTTAGCCTCGATTGCTGTCTTGCTTGTTCCCATGCCTCCAACGAGGCTGAAAACGGCCATCTCTCTCCCAGCAGTCCGATTTATTTATTTTTTCCCAGCCAGCAAAAAAACAGATAGATCTCATGCCAGCCAGGACAGGTTGCAGTGCGGAACACATATTTTTTGGAACAGGTCCGATGGGTGCTCCTCAATATTTCTAAGTCTAATGTTCGGGATCCAGCTAAGGATGGTCGGGATCCTGCTGAGAACGGCGACAGAATTTTTCTAATATAACACATTTGACGCTGCTGTTGCTGTAATATACATTACAAGTTTGATATCTACCTAGTCATCGCCATTGGATGTTTAATTTGGTGCACTAAAAACCCTCCAGAACCTTAAGTATTTTTAAGTCCAATGTTCGGGATCCAGCTAAGGATGGGACGGGATCCTGCTAAAAACGGCGACAGAATTTTTCTAATATAACACATTTGACGCTGCTGTTGCTGTAATATACATTACAAGTTTGATATCTACCTAGTCATCGCCACTGGATGTTTAACTTCGTGCACTAAAAATCCTCCAGAACCTTAAGTATTTTTAAGTCCAATGTTCGGGATCCAAGTAAGGATGGGACGGGATCCTGCTAAGAACGGCGACAGAATTTTTCTAATATAACACATTTGACGCTGCTGTTGCTGTAATATACATTACAAGTTTGATATCTACCTAGTCATCGGCATTGGATGTTTAATTTGGTGCACTAAAAACCCTCCAGAACCTTAAGTATTTTTAAGTCCAATGTTCGGGATCCAGCTAAGGATGGGACGGGATCCTGCTACGAACGGCGACAGAATTTTTCTAATATAACACATTTGACGCTGCTGTTGCTGTAATATACATTACAAGTTTGATATTTACCTAGTCATCGGCATTGGATGTTTAATTTGGTGTACTAAAAACCCTCCAGAACCTTAAGTATTTTTAAGTCCAATGTTCGGGATCCAGCTAAGGATGGGACGGGATCCTGCTATGAACGGCGACAGAATTTTTCTAATATAACACATTTGACGCTGCTGTTGCTGTAATATACATTACAAGTTTGATATTTACCTAGTCCTCGCCATTGGAGGTTTAATTTGTTGTACTAAAAACCCTCCAGAACCTTAAGTATTTTTAAGTCCAATGTTCGGGATCCAGCTAAGGATGGGACGGGATCCTGCTAAGAACGGCGACAGAATTTTTCTATAACACATTTGACGCTGCTGTTGCTGTAATATACATTACAAGTTTGATATCTACCTAGTCATCGCCACTGGATGTTTAACTTGGTGCACTAAAAATCTTCCAGAACCTTAAGTATTTTTAAGTCCAATGTTCGGGATCCAAGTAAGGATGGGACGGGATCCTGCTAAGAACGGCGACAGAATTTTTCTAATATAACACATTTGACGCTGCTGTTGCTGTAATATACATTACAAGTTTGATATCTACCTAGTCATCGGCATTGGATGTTTAATTTGGTGCACTAAAAACCCTCCAGAACCTTAAGTATTTTTAAGTCCAATGTTCGGGATCCAGCTAAGGATGGGACGGGATCCTGCTACGAACGGCGACAGAATTTTTCTAATATAACACATTTGACGCTGCTGTTGCTGTAATATACATTACAAGTTTGATATTTACCTAGTCATCGGCATTGGATGTTTAATTTGGTGTACTAAAAACCCTCCAGAACCTTAAGTATTTTTAAGTCCAATGTTTGGGATCCAGCTAAGGATGGGACGGGATCCTGCTATGAACGGCGACAGAATTTTTCTAATATAACACATTTGACGCTGCTGTTGCTGTAATATACATTACAAGTTTGATATTTACCTAGTCATCGCCATTGGATGTTTAATTTGGTGTACTAAAAACCCTCCAGAACCTTAAGTATTTTTAAGTCCAATGTTCGGGATCCAGCTAAGGATGGGACGGGATCCTGCTATGAACGGCGACAGAATTTTTCTATAACACATTTGACGCTGCTGTTGCTGTAATATACATTACAAGTTTGATATCTACCTAGTCATCGGCATTGGATGTTTAATTTGGTGTACTAAAAACCCTCCAGAACCTTAAGTATTTTTAAGTCCAATGTTCGGGATCCAGCTAAGGATGGGTCGGGATCCTGCTAAGAACGGCGACAGAATTTTTCTAATATAAACAAATCTTACGCTGCTGTTGCTGTAATATACATTACAAGTTTGATATCTACCTGGTCATCGGCATTGGATGTTTAATTTGGTGCACTAATCCCACTAAAAACCCTCCAGAACCTTAAATATTCGAGAGCACCCAACGAAGATATTTCTCAAATACGTTAGTTTGCACAAATGTATGGTTATTTGTCCAAAATATAGTTTATTTTCTGCTTTTTTTTACGTTGCTGGCAAACACAGAGGTGTTCCACACAACCAGGAAGGCAATTCAGAATATCCGTTTTGCAGCAGAGCGGTCCCAGAAAGTCTCCCAGCCAGCAACTTGATGGTGTACTACTTTGTCAGAAAATGTTAGCATTTCAAACAAAAATGTAGCCTCGATTGCAGTCTTGCTTGTTCCCATGACTCCAGCGAGACTGAAAACGGCTATCTCTCTCCCAGCAGTCCGATTTATTTATTTTTTCCCAGCCAGCAAAAAAGCAGATAGATCTCATGCCAGCCAGGAGAGGTTGCAGTGCGGAACACATATTTTCTGGAACAGCTCCGATGGGTGCTCCTCAGATGTCATGTACAGAGTAAAGCATAAATCGCCATTGTTGTACGGCTAAAGCTCATCGTAGTTTTGGTTTCCGTTTTCGGCCTGTTATCTTCTCAGAAGTATTTCGTGTCGCCACAGAAAGTTTCGTCGGGACTAAATAGGCTAATTGCCGACTGCGGCTTTTATTGCTCGTTGGGGCTACGCCCCGACGAGCTTAGGATTGGAGACCGTGTCTTCATCTTCGTCATATTTTTCTGGGTTACGAATCAGCACACGGTGATTGATTCACATTGCCACGTGATATGTGATGACGTAAGGTGACTTCGCGAACAACTTGAGATGTAGTCGATTGAATCATACGTTAATGGTTGTGTATAAAGTTATCTGTATGCCATCCAAACTCAACACCGTTTGGCTCTGTAGAATATGCACGGATAAACTAGGTTTTAGGGAACGATTTTGGCTTGCGTTCTTAAGTTCACCGTCATAGCCGTAAACAAATGTTTGATGGATTCGATTATATTTAATGGCTACCGCTACAGGATTGCAAATAACTCTGTCGCCGCTAATTATTTATTAAATTTTTGATGTCGAAGCTCCGTGTCTTTCAAAGTGAAATACGTATATGTGCAACGAATACCTTGACCGCAAAGGCGGTAAACAAATGAATCAGGAATCGGATTTTATATCATTGTTTAGTTTTAGTTTTATGATTTGTACTCGGAAGCCGTAGAAAAGAAGCAGCCGGGTGGATCACTGTGCGTATTTCTTGGCCAGGCGACGTACAACACATCTGTTTGGACAAAGGTTGACTTTCATAAATTTTTGCATTGAAATCTGTATATGGAGGTATTGAACGTGACCAGTCGGTCAAGGCTTTAACTGCCACAAGTGCGACAAATATGGCCTGCCAATCGTATAATCGAACTGGGGTTTTTAAACAAATTTTTTTCATCTCTGAATCCAACTCAAACACAGAAAACAGGTAATTGAGCTAGTAACTGATAGAAATCTGCCCTTTGAATTTGAAAATGTGTTTTAATCTTGGAGATAATGATGGTCAAAGTTGGAGTTAGTTAGGGTTTATTAAACACAACATAATGGCTGCGACATATAATTGAAACTCAAAGCTAAATTTTTCTGTGGAAGCATCGTTTTTGTGAAAGTTGTGAATTGGTTGCTAGTGAGCTAACTAAAGACGCTGTATCCCGGGGGGAGGGGGGAGGGGTGGTTGGGATAACTCCCATATATGAGTCATACAGGTAATATTTGCCTTGCCAAAGACTATCGTTTTCCAGCATTTTCGTATGAAAGTGGGTATAGATTTTTGTCACTTTGGTCTGGGAATAGGGTAGTAGATTTGGTCAAGATAAAATGGGGTACACATTTTGGAGTCAGTCTGAAATAGGGTATGGAAAGTCGTATATTTTGGTCTGAAATAGGGTATAAGAGTTTAGAGAACCGTGGGCATACCCCCACCAAAAATTATCACACGCTTCCCACACGAACCGACTTCAGCACAAAGCTTGAGTCAAGAACTGAATGAAACTGTTGCGAGTATTATACTGAGTTAGGCAATCAATTATACTAAGAGATGATATATCTACATTTTTTAGCCATCTGGTTCAGGTACGACTAGTCCAATAACTGTCAAGTACACGGAAAGGCGGAAACCTCTGTATCACTTCATTACAACGGTATGTGTTACAGCACTCGTTATATGTTTCGTGATTGTGTTTGTACCTGTAACACACGTTCTTGTCCTGGCCCGTCTTTGTGAAAGAAAGATCGTAGTCTAATACTTTGTACGAATACATAATTATGTTTACGTAATCGTGTTTGTATTTTAATTTTGTTAGTTCGTGTAAATTTTAAAAGTGCTTGTTTGTTCCTGGTTGTCTACGCATAAGTTTTGTTAGGTAATTTCACGTTTGTGTATTTGTGTACATGTAAGTGAACGTGTTCGTGTTCATGGTGTTCTTATTTGATTTACCTTTTCCATTTTCGTAAAATTAAAGTCCCGCGAAATGTTAATTAAGAGTACTGACAAGGTGATTGTCCTAATGTACAGTTACACTTCATTTGCTAGCGATAGACGTGTTAATAAAGAGCACCGTATGTTTCTTTCCAGGTTTGTGCCATCGTGGGTGTAACGTTTACAGTGGCAGGCATTATTGACTCTATGATCTTCACGGCCAGTGAAATCTTCAAGAAAGCCCAATTAGGAAAACTAAGCTAGATAACGGAAATATGTGCATTATTTTCTCTTGTGTTTAAGGAAACTTTCTTTGTCCAACATATTTGTGAACAGGTATACATGTGGTTTATGAACTGCCATGCGAAAATTAGACTTTAGAATTGGCCGAATAAGATTAACTTGTCCACTCCCAAGCTTTAAAAATAGATTCTTCCAGCTTTATAAGAAGAAAATATATAAATGATGTAGTGAGAGTTTATGGTTTAGTCAGCTTTTATCTGAGCGATGTATGAAATACTGAGTCGCGGGGATGTGTTGGGGGGACATGTTGCCTCGTGTAACAGGACCTTTAGGTTTAGTGTGACAGTTAATGAGTTTGATGTTTTTATGTTGGGTCAAATCCTGCGAAAAATGCTGTCAACTTTAGGCAAGCGACTGGTGTTTAACCGGCCTGTTTTGCATGGAGAAAAAACCGTCATCTTGAAGTTTTGCGTGCTTTGATATTTATTCATGCAAAGTTATACATTGTTGAAATTTATTCTAAAATTATAAATTATAAATTCTCTATAGTTCAATAGCATAACTATATTACTGTGCGTTTTGCTCGCTAATTGCTAGTTAGGTTGAATTCTTGATAGTGAGGTTTTGCATTAGCAAGGTGGGATTGATTGTGAAGCACGTTCATAACACTGGATTATATTAAACGAATACACTAACCTCTTCACTGACCGCAAAGCTTATTGAGTTCATCAAAGGTTAACCCAATTTATTGTTCTAACAAACAATGGTGGTTAGGATCTCTATGAACTAAGATCGAACAGAAATACGTCACGATAAAACCCATATTTGGCACTGGTCGTATGCCAGGTGACAACCCGCTTAGAGTCTCCAAATAGCGCGATACTACAGCATTAGCGTCGTGATTATTACCCTCACAGAGCTAGGGATCCCCCCTGCCTCCTCTGATATTTTTCCTCGTTGGGCATTTCAGCCCAGGGTGAATGCCCCCCTTGACTCCGGAAAGCTTAGCGGATTATGACAAAGGCGTAGAGGCAGATGTATACAGAAATAATATGGGCTTGGGAAAAAATTTCCACTCCTCCACCTCGTTTTTTGCTGTTAACCGGCCCCCCTCCTGGGTGCCAAGCCCTCAAAGGAGATTAGGAAGGGAAAAATGCACTTTGCACTTGACTTGTATTGTCTTATTTCACTTTCAACAGGCGAAAGCATTATGTTTATCGACTGTGAACCATTACCAATTTTGTCAATACAATGACGGCAGCAGTTTGGAATCACTAGCTACAGTGAAGTTGGTCAATTTCATGGGCTGATTATTTTATCGATGGCAATTAACTAAAAAATGTTGAAATCAATAAATAAAAACAATTTGATGTCTAATTAAGCCGGGTTATACAACTAACAGATCGTTGGGCTAAGCAAAGAGAAGAAAGATTGCGCGCAGTGTGGTAAATAGAGGTTTATACGGAATTTAATACATGCACAATCATGTAGTTCACGGGTGATTTATTTACCTGTTCAACAATCGATGCTACTCTACCCAGGGCAACACCGTACTCATCATCTCGAGTAACAACAGCGAAGCCAAGTTTTACAATCACTTGCTTAGATCGCTTTAGTTTTTGTTCACAACAGCCGGTCACGACACAGTGACTTGCCACGTCTGATTCGCCCCAGATCTCTATCTGTTGGCCGAGGGCCCTGGGGAAAAATATTTGTGTGCTTCCCGCGGAATTTAAAACACGAAGGCGCGCTATGAAAGGCTGTTGGCCCTGCCGCTTTCGACATCAAATTTGTATAATGTTTGTTGAGTCGCACGTGCGCCCACAGCATTCAGAAGTCGCGCTGTCCATGAAATTTCTCTGCAGCTTGGCGACTAAAAATATACCTAAAATTAAACACATGCAGGCAACGTCAATGTGGAGTTCTGGACGGAAGGATTTGAAACGAAATTTTGCTCTTGGCTGCGAAAATACATTTTGAATTTCGCGGTGCAATGCGACGCATGGCTGCGCACCAAGCATATTTAATTCTTGCTTTGAAGATTATTCTTGGATTTTACTCAACGACTAGGTAAAACCTTAATTAGTTTCTCGGTAATGGCTACTGGGCAAGTGGCTTTACGAGACCTGGCTAATAGGGAAGTGTGTCCCTCCCTGTACTGATCGTTTTTACGCCTGGGAACGTGAACAGACATATGATCATCAAGAATCATAATATCTTTAAGCTGCAAATTTTGGATTTCATTCAAACGAAAGAAACCGGCAAAGCCAACTAAAAGGATAAACAAAAAACGAATAGTAGCAAGGGAATTGCTCGAGGCATAGTGCTCTGCAATTTTTTGCACTGTGTCTACCGATAAAGGTTCTTTGGGCCTAACTGGACGAGCAAGGGACCTTTTTGCCCCCTCTAAGGATGACTTGACAAAGGGATGGTTAGTGGGGCAATCCTCGATTCCCGCTACATTATGACCCCATTTAATACCATAAACCACGGATTGTATCGGGGAGTACCCCGTATTATTGAGAACCAAGGTTTTACGAAGCTCAGTAATAAAAAGAGCAATATGAAGGGGCTTCGCTGGAATCACTGGGACGCCAATCTTGGACGTAGCCCAATCACGCCATCTTGCCCAGCCGAGTCTGTACTTCTGTAAGGTAGACGTGGCCTTGGATTACAACTGCAAGTCTAAAAGGGCAGGAACCTCGCTCAACAATGATGGGTCGGCCAAAGACGTCGCCTCACGCCATTTCCCGGTCTGCAACACGTCTGGTGAAAAACATAAATAAAATTGATAGACAAGGAAATGGGAATGTGCACGAGCAGGAAAACAATTGCGAACATAATGAGTGCGTAGATGGTGGCGTGATAAAAAACGCAACTTGAAAATGGGCATACCGTACGCCTAAACGGCGAAGGAAAAAACAATTTGGCCCATCCGTAAGCCTGAATGGCAAGGCAAAAAGCAGGATGCCACAATATACGCCTAAGTGGCAAAAAACAATTACGTGGGGCCACAAAACGAGCCCAAGGGGCGAAACAATAAACGTGGGTTCGCCAAACACGCCTAAGTGGCGAAACACACCTAGGTAGCGAAACACGCCTAAGTGGCGAAACACGCCTAAGTGGCGAAACACGCCTAAATGGCGAAACACGCCTAAATGGCGAAACGCGCCTAAGTGGCGAAACACGCCTAAGGGCACGGTCGCACTGGGAAGTTTGGTCGATAATAGCTCAGCATCGAGAGCAATACGACGGCTTCTTCAATGTTTCGTAGCAACTTACTGAAATATACTTCTAGTGACAAGCGCTGTTTGGACTTAAAATGATGCAAATGTCGATATTAATGTCCTTAAAGTACGAGTGCGACCGGGAGCTAAGTGGCGAAACACGCCTAAGTGGCAAAACACGCCCGAAACAATTGACTGAGATCATACCGTGCGCACAAGAGGCGAAACAATAAACACGAGGCCGCGCGATACACCCAAGTGGCCAAACAAAAAACGTAAAAAATTCAAATGGCAAGAAAAATTCATTGGAACAAAAGAGGACAAAAGCTAACCTAAAATCAAGCCGCAGGGCTAACATTCTGAATTTAGGGCACCCACGGAAAACAGAGGGGCGGGACTTGTAAATTTGCTTCTGGCGGGACCTTCCAGCAAAAGGTCGCAAATGCCGGGCAAGACGAAGACTTCTTTAACAAACGGCTTAAATCCGGACAAGCCGTTGTGCAGAGATGGCCAAAAATAAGACGAAGGCCAGTCCGGAACGATCAAGGTTCCGTGACCGTTAAAGGACATGAGCACTCTAATAGAAGAAACGATGAGGTTCACTGGAGGACAAATCCAGTTATTCTCCCCGCTCCAATCTTGAACCAGGGCGTCTACACCGCTACCACCTGGGGAAGAGAACTTAGAATTAAACCTTGGAAGTTGCGCGTTGTAATAAGCTGAAAAGCGATCGATAGTGTGGGGACCCCATTTGGCGTCGATTACCCGAAATACAGATGGATTAACGGACCAGTCGTCTCTGTCAACGAATCTGCTAAGGAGATCGGCCCTTTCGTTAAGCGACCTGGGAATCCACTGAGCTTCAAGAACGATGTTGTTAGAAAGGCAAAGTTGAAAAATGTCCAGAGCTAAAGTCTGAAGATGTGCCTTAGAGCTCCCCACGGAAACGATACGGGCCGCGCTTTGGTTATCGGTGTAAACTCTTACTCTCTTGCGCTTCAACTGATCAGCGTAAGACAATAAAACGTAATATATCGCTTTCAACTCTCGAAAAGTGGAGCTCTGGCCAATGTCTTCCGCTGTCCACACGGCGGTACCGTCCAACGACGCTGAAAAACCCCCGAAGGCTGAGGCACTAGCATCAGTAAACACTACTGTAGTTGAAGCTATTGGAGGTCTGACAGCGTAACCGTTAAAGGAATCTACATTGCAACGCCAAAACCTCAATTCTTCCAAAAGACTAGGGCCGAAATGGAGAATTTGGTCCCAGGCTGTTCTAGATTCTATGGCGAGGTACATCTGTCTGGTAAAAAGGCGAGAAATGGGGCCAACGGCTAATGTCACTGAGATAATGGAACCTGCGATCCTGGCCAATTCGCGATAGGAGGAAGAGCCATTTAAAAGTGCGGAATCTAGGAGGCTTTTCAGTTTGTTGACCTTCCTCTCCGGAATCTGAAAATTAAATGCAATCGTGTTAATCAACAACCCGAGCCACTCGCCGATTTGCACCGGAGACCAGTGCGATTTCTCTTCGTTACAGCAAAGACCGGAGGAAGCAAGCTCTTTCCGCTGAATCAGGCTCGCGGCTGTAGCAGAACATTTATCAGGCCGGCTCCCGAAGCCATCATCGAGGTATATGAAGCAGTTGTGACCCATGGAACGCCAACGTTTGACCAACGGGCGCATAAGCTTAGTAAAACAAAAACAGGCGCTGACAAGACCGAAAGGAAGAACCGTGAAAGTAAAGTATCTGATAGCGCCTTCAAAAGGCCAGGCAAAACCAAGATACGTCTGGTGTTCGTAACAGATGTCAATGTGATGGTACCCGGACTTGAGGTCCCACGTAAAAAACCAATGCCCTTCGTCAAGAACTTCGGATAGAGAGCGAAGGTCTTCATACTTAAACTTCGATTTAAGTAAGTAACTGTTGACGTGCCTTAGGTCGATAACGAGGCGCAACTTCTTTCCTACGGCAACAGTTAGGGGATTAACACAGAATGGAGGAGTAGCATGTTCAGTAACGCAACCATTGCTTAGCAGCTCGGTAATAGCTTGGCGTACGAATTCAGGGTGCCGCAATGAAGACTTGTTGTTTCTGAGGTGACACGGGGAAAGATAATTGCAAAATGGCAGCCGGTACCCTCGCCTGATCATGTCCAACGCAAAATCAGGAGCATTCAAAGTATCAACCCAAAAATTAATTGAAGAACTCAATCGACCCTTTACGCCGTGGCTGTTGTTACTATAGCTGAAATCGTCGCTATTAAAAGAAAATAAGCAATGTAAATTAGACTCAGCTTCAGCTTGGGGGTCGTCCTTTATCAATGGGTCTGCATCCTCTAGTCAGTCGCGGCGGGCATTGCTCTTAGGTCCATCGGAACCGGTCTTCCTGCAGGAAAAACTCAAGTGCCCGAATTCGCCGCACTAAAATAAATGAAATACAACGGTGGAAATTAGGACAAAATAAAGTAAACGAACGTGGTGTAGTGGACTGACGTTAACAGAACCGAAGGAAGAAAACTAATCGAGAAGCACTATATATAGTGTATGCAAATGAATTGCATAACTGAACGCATGGCGTAATGCTGGAATGCGCAAGAATTCCAAGGCAGAACGTGCAGAAAACAAATATCTGCTAAACTGCGTAACGCAGATATTTTGATAATACCTTCAGTGAGTAAAAGTATACTGTGGACGACTCAAAAGGATGAATATTTCTTAGCTTACCCTTCAGTTTGCTCCGACATCGTGCACCATGCGATGATGAAACGAAAGACAGGCGTAATGAGCAGTCACTGGCTTCTAATGCACCCATTAATCACGTGATTTGGCCGTCAGTAGGCGAAAATCTAACCTGATTGGCCAGTTGGCAACAATGACGCTGGCCAAGAGAAATTCTCTTTTCGTGTGGGGGCGGGTTTTTAAACTATTTTACCCATTAACATCTGTAACTAGCGGATAAATCAGACAAATTATAGGTTTCTTTATCAGGCGAAAACCGAGAAAAAAATCTTCAAAAATCCAGTAATTTGGTTTTGTTCTGATTAAATTTCCAATTTTTGCGTTCCCCTTTCCAGATTCCGGTTCCCAGTTCCCCGTTCCCCGTTCCCGGTTCCCGGTTCCCATGTTCCCGGTTCCCCGTTCCCGGTTCCCGGTTCCCAGGTTCCTGGTTCCACGTTCCCGGTTCCAGGTTCCCGGTTCCCCGTTCCCGGTTCCCTGGTTCCCGGTTCCCTGGTTCCCGGTTCCCTGGTTCCCGGTTCCCTGGTTCCCGATTCCAGGTTTTAAACATAGCCTCAGGCTTGTGGGGTGCGTAACTTCTGAGATAGCTTTTTGATGACGTCAGGTGAAAACACTCTAGCTCGACGTTTGAATTTAATTAAGTTCGTCAGATTTGTATAAAGTTCGACGGCGTCGTTTTGTGCGCCTGGGCCAGTCGGGTAAAACGACTGAAGTTCTACCTTGTTTCAGACGTCGTATTAGCTTACATGCAGAATACCCTGCCACTTCTGACCACTATTGTTTGAATGCCTCGTTCTTTAACCCTTTCACTCCCAAGCTCAAAATGTAGATTCTCTCAACCTTTTAAAAAGAAAATGTATGAGTGATGTAGTGAGAATTGATAATTTAATCACCTTTCATCTTAGCAAACTATCAAAAGCCAAGTTCTTCCTACTGTATCATGTTTCTGGTGAGAAACTGAAGGAGAAAATCGAAGTTGGTCACTCTTGGGAGTGAAAGGGTTAAAAGAATATATTAATAAGACAAAAGAATATATAAAAATTCCTGAAGTGGCAGGACATTCTGCAGTTGCTCTGAATCCTGTTTAATGTAATATATTGCGATTTCATCATATTGTTTGCAATAAAATAAGTGCCTTTGCTACACTACAATCATGTTTCCCCAATGTATTTGTGTACCTGTGTACTGGCATACCCATTTTCTTTGTAGTGTTCCAGCTCGAGGCTGCAGAATTTCTGCACCTGTATTCCAGCCTGAGGTCGCAGAATTTCTGCGACCAGTGATTTAGCTTGAGGCTGCAGAATTTCTGTGGCCTATGTTCGAGCTTGAGGTCGCAGAATTTCTGCGACCAGTGATCTAGCCTGAGGCTGCAGAATTTCTGCGGCCTATGTTCCAGCCTGAGGCTGCAGAATTTCTGCAGCGTATGTTCCAGTCTGATGTCGCAGAATTTCTGCGACCAGTGTTCTAGCCTGAGGCTGCAGAATTTCTGCGGCCTATGTTCCAGCCTATGTTCCAGCCTGAGGCTGCAGAATTTCTGCGGCCTATGTTCCAGCCTGAGGCTGCAGAATTTCTGCAGCGTATGTTCCAGTCTGAGGTCGCAGAATTTCTGCGACCAGTGTTCTAGCCTGAGGCTGCAGAATTTCTGCGGCCTATGTTCCAGCCTATGTTCCAGCCTGAGGCTGCAGAATTTATGCGGCCTATGTTCCAGCCTGAGGCTGCAGAACTTCTGCAGCCTATGTTCCAGCCTGAGGCTGCAGGATTTCTGCAGTCTGTGTTCCAGCCTCAGGCTGCAGAATTTCTGCGGCCTGTGTTCCAGCCTGAGGCTGCAGAATTTCTGCAGCCTGATTTTCCTAGCCAAGGCTTGCAGAATTTAGCGGACATAAGATTGTACCTTCACCAGTGACACGGACAGTGACTGACGGAGCTTTTACTGTCTTGCGCTGCCTGTTTACCATGGTGGTAGCGCTAATGCTGTACGTATACTCTGCAGAGTGGACAAGAAAAGTGGTTAAGTCGGTTTCAACTTCTGAACCCCTCCCTCCACCCAGAGCAGCGCCTACATACCTCCGAGTTCCCGGTTGGGTCGACTTGCTTGTGTGCTCTCTCCACTGTAAGCGACTACACCGTTTTCCAGCAGCTCGTATTGATCCAATGGACCGTTTAGTACAAAACACTGACTCCAATCCACGGACACATGAAGTCCACTTACGTTCACCTGTGGAGGATTTCCTGTTGCTCTTGGATCTGAAATAAGGAACAAGTGATTACCTCACTGACCTCGCCATCGCACGTGTTACTCGATCTCGTCTTACCTTCAGCTAGGGTACGCACATGTTTCCATACAAAATAATGAGCAATAAAAACTGCTGTGTACGCACAAAATAAATGGGAAATAAAAGGAGATGATGTCAGGTGGCATTGACACCCGTCTTATTGATGTAAACTCAGCGACCATTTAGGTTTGTCTTGCCATTGTTGTCTCAATGCACAGATTGCACAAAGAACTGCCAGCACAAGCAAAGAGTAAAAGCAAAGAGTATACAGTAAATATAAACTGCAACCTACCTCCATCCTTAGTCCTTTCTTGGACTGGTGAACTCTTAAAGGACCCATTACCATTAAACAGAGTAACCTGATGTAATAAAGAAGCCTTGTGAGTAACAATGCGAGTGTACAGAAACTACCCACCCCACCCCTCTCATTTTCTATACCAAATAAATCACCCCTTATGCGCAATGAGTCAGTGCGCAGTGCAGAACATATCATTTACCTCACAGTATGTTCTATTTCTTTAGTTTGCAGTGCAGAACATATCATTTACCTCAAAGTTGTAGTCCGTGCTGGGTTTCAGTCCCGTCACCACGATGTTTGTTCGGTTGCCAAGCACAGTGGTATAAACAACAACAGGTCTGCTTGGGTGTGAAGTGTCTTGTACGTCAATTCTGTAATGCTGTACTTCACCACGAAGTAATTTCACATCGGGTGGAGACCACATCAGCAGCACGGACGTGTGATTGACAGCTGTGGCATTAACGTCAGGTCCGGCTAAGGGGGGAGCGGGGCCAGAGCGCAGGGGTAAGGAACCATCGCTGGTGTCGTTGCCTTCAGTCGTGACCACCATGACCTTGTACAGCGGACATGAACACATAATGAGATGCAAATTCTAGCACAAGAAATACCCAGAATTCAAATTATCACTAACCTCTTGTTAGAGTGGTTTTAGGATGACTGTCCAGATTAATTGTGTGGTTAGTTTGGTTTTGCGTTTGCCACGCTTTCGGGTTGATCACGGTTTAACAGGTTTGACAGCATCCTCGACCATCAAAAACAAAATTAAAAGTCGCTTGCATATGATCTCTTATTCAAAGCGAAACCAATTGCACTGGTTAGTTGAGAGTGTTTTTCCAACAATGATTATGGGTTTCGAAAGTCGTTCGTGTGGCCGGGCCTTAAGTTGCATAGTGGAATTTGTTTTTTTTTTTTGTTTTTTTTTCAGTGGCTTCCACACAATATTTTACGAGAGTTGCTTCCGTTCTTTTCTTTACGTACCTTGTACTGTTGCAGAGAGAATATTGCCAGGCCGGTGTCCAAATACTCTCGTTTGTTGAAGACTTTTTGAATCTGTACAAACTCGTTTGGTCCGGGAAAGTTGTTTGACACCGGCTCCTCTAGTGTTCTTCTGTAGAGAATGTAGTACTGAATGGGTCCATGCGCATTCACTGGCGGCTGCCACTGTACGAGTATTGACGTGGTACTTTGCGCTCTGCCGGTAGGCGCTGGTTGACCTGATGGCGTGGAAGGATCGGTCCTTTTTTGAGTGAGTGGGCCGTCACCACAACCTCCCACAGTACAGGCGCTGACCACAACACTGTACAACACATACGGCTCAAGTCCTGTTACAGTCAAGTTCAACTGTGAAACCCGGTTCACTGTAATGTTCCGAGATGCTTCAATAACGCGAATGACGTAACGGATAACAATCCCATTGGGGATGCTGGGTTCACTCCACTCTACAAACAGCGCACGCGCACCCACAGCGTGAACTGTTGGGGCCGCAATGCCCTCTGGGTCTGCAAAAATATAAAGGAATCAGGAAAAATATCAAATGTATTGTACACATGAAACACGATTGCAGACGCCCTAAAGCACGAACCTGATTCCAAAGTCTTGTAAGGTCTGGAGTTAGAACTGTTCCTACATCCCTTGATGGTGCACACGCTCAGATGGAACACGTACACGGTGAATGGCTGCAGCCCCCTAACATGGTAGTTTGTGGTGTTTCCCGAAACTTGGCGCACTTTGGTGTTATTCTGATAGATAATGTAATACAGCAAGAGGCCGTTCGGCAGAGACGGAGGGTCCCATTCAATAAAGATCGCCGTTGAGTCGACTGCCCCGATCCGAGGTACGTCGATGGGCCCTGGAACTGAGTAAGAACACTGGTAAACAGTTTGAATGAGCAGAATAAATAACACGCAACAATAAGAACACTGGTAAACAGTTTGAATGAGCAGAATAAATAACACGCAACAATAAGAACACTGGTAAACAGTTTGAATGAGCAGAATAAATAACATGCAACAATAAGAACACTGGTAAACAGTTTGAATGGGCAGAATAAATAACACGCAACAATAAGAACACTAGTAAACAGTTTGAATGGGCAGAATAAATAACACGCAACAATAAGCACACTAGTAAACAGTTTGAATGGGCAGAATAAATAACACGCAACAATGAGAACACTGGTAAAGAGTTTGAATGAGCAGAATAAATAACATGCAACAATAAGAACACTAGTAAACAGTTTGAATGGGCAGAATAAATAACATGCAACAATAAGAACACTAGTAAACAGTTTGAATGGGCAGAATAAATAACACGCAACAATAAGAACACTAGTAAACAGTTTCAATGAGCAGAATAAATAACACGCAACAATAAGAACACTGGTAAAGAGTTTGAGTGGGTAAGCTCTAATAACAGCAAACGACTCATTTTATCTAGTTTCTCACCTCCACTGCAGCCATACTTGTTGTTTTGTTGCAGCTTGGTTGTATTTGCTTTACATGTGTCACACTTTGTCCCTTCAACATTTTGTTTACAAGTACATTCGCCATTCAAGTCATTACATTTAGAGTTTAAGCTCCCAGAAACGTTGCACCGGCAGGCAATACAGCTGAAAAGACAAAAATAATATTTAGTAACGTAAAACCTTGTTGTTGACAAGAACTCTATTGTGAACCAAGCCACCACGTTTCGTCACCAGCGGGCAAACTTTCTTATGTATTTCTAATGCTTCTGTATAATGCCTGTAAATACCATTACCGCGCCGTTTTGCTCTAAACACAGATGCAAATGTTATTTACACAGATAACATTTATACCTCCCACTGCTGAAACCATAGTAACCAGGTAAACATTGATCGCAATGGGGACCACCCACATTGTTTTTACACGTGCACTGTCCGGTATCATTGCAATTTGAGACCACAGATCCCCTGGAGTTACAGTTGCACGGCACACAACCCTGTCCAGCGGAGTTCCAGAAATATCTTGGGCTGCACTCGTCACAGCGTTTGGCAGCGGGCGCGATGTCACTCAGACACTCACACTGCCCATTATTGTTGCTACACGTGAGGTCACCTGCAAAATCAACGCAAATGAGTTAAACTTTACACACAAGCATCATTCAAACGAGGTTAAACTTGCTGTGACTGCAATAAGAGGAGACAAGGCAGTGGTCGACACTAACAGTTGCCAGCTTTGCCCGGGACAACTAAAAAAAATTGGTCAGGCAAGTAAATTCAGGGCCGGGCAAGCAGAAAGTATGAAACTTCTATTGCTTAAAGTCAATCTACTGTACCGAAGGGCAACCAACCTAAAACCTTAATGTTAAGCACTGCAAGGGCATTATTCGAAGAAAAAGTTCGTCGTGTGGATGATATAATAAGAGGCTTAAATATCCACTTTACCTGGGTTTTTCTTATCTCCGTTCACAGTTCCTTTAGGAAAACAGTTGCAGGACTGGCAGCCGTCAGCATTGTCGTTGCTTAGGTTCCAGGTTCCTGCCCGGCACTGGTCACACCGCTGTCCAATCACATAGCGCTTACACGAACAGTTGCCTGACTGAAAGTCACATTGTACCTGAGCTCCCGTGATCCCTTTGGGTTCACAAGAACAACGCGTACATCCTTGTGGATTATCTGCTGACAAGTTGTAGAAACCAGTTTTGCATTTCTCGCAGCGGACACCTGCCACGTGCAGTTTACAGACGCAGGCACCAGTCGACTTGTCACAACTGTTCACGGACTCTGGTCTTGTTCCTGTTCTGGAGCAGTTACAAGATTTGCAGCCATCCTCAGTGAGGCTGTGATATCCCTCGGCGCACTGGTTGCACGTCCGACCCGTAGAACCTGCTTTACACACACACTGCCCGGTCAAACCGTTGCATATTGTTCCATTCTGAGTCCCAAATGGGTCACAATTACACTTGCTACGCCCCTGTGGGTCATTTCCCGACAAACCACAGTAACCAGGTGCACATTGGTCGCACTTCAGTCCAGTCACTTGGTCCTTGCAGGTGCATTGCCCCGTTACTGGATGGCAAGACATATTCATATTGCTTGTTCCGTCAGCAATGCAGCCACAGGCGATGCACCCTGATACATGAATTCCACTCAAATTATAGAAGCCAGGTTTACATATATTACACTGACGACCTTTAGTATTGTTCTTACATTTACACTGTCCTCCAACCTGCAAACCCACACAAAAGAAACAACAAGAAATCATTAGGATCATACACTATACTGTCCTCCAACCTGCAAACCCACACAAAAATAAACAACAAGAAATCATTAGGATCATACACTACACTGTCCTCAAACCTGCAAACCCACACAAAAATAAACAACAAGAAATCATTAGGAACACAAAAATAAACAACAAGAAATCATTAGGATCATACACTATACTGTCCTCCAACCTGCAAATCCACACAAAAGAAACAACAAGAAATCATTAGGATCATACACTATACTGTCCTCCAACCTGCAAACCCACACAAAAATAAACAACAAGAAATCATTAGGAACATACACTATACTGTCCTCCAACCTGCAAACCCACACAAAAATAAACAACAAGAAATCATTAGGATCATACACTATACTGTCCTCCAACCTGCAAACCCACACAAAAGAAACAACAAGAAATCATTAGGATCATACGCTCAGAGTGGATTATTACATTACTGAACACAAGTTACCTTAACACAGTCGTCCATCCCAGAATGCACCCCTTCCCCAACACACTCACAAGGTTTACAAACATCAGTGGCTTTGGGATCCTTGCCGTGTTGTCGGTAAAAGTTTGTCGCACACGTTTCACAGTTCCTTCCCGTGGTGTTGTGCTTACAGCCTACACATACCCCTCCACCACCTTTGTCCCTGGTGTCTGGACTTGAGTCTACAGTTCGGTTGTAGGAACAGCTGTCAGCATGTTCATTGCACTCACACTTGACACATGGGTACGCATCACTCTTATCTCCATGGCGAAATGGCTTGTTGTTGTACATTGGCTTGCAGCGATCACACTGAATAGAGGGAGAAACAAATTGAGGGACAATTCCAAACTTGTACCACTGAACCTTTCTGCAGCATGTTCCACATTTCTGATGTTTGCATTTCTTTTTGTAGTCTTTCAGGTTAAACTTGCAGTCAATAAAAAGAATGTTTTTGAAAGATCCCAATGACCATATGGCCACGATTAACAGGCACTTATTTGAAGATTTATCGTACTGTAATTACATACTAAACATAGACTGCTACAACTACAGACTATAATAACAACATATCAAAAAATGTGAGGCGATTATAATGACCAGCACAAACATTAAAACGCTCATGTATTCAATACCTGCTCTCCTTCTGTGAATGTTGATGGATCACACTCACAGACACAGCGTCCAAAATGCGTAGCATTCCCCTTCACAAGAGTATACTTGGAAGCATGGCCAAAACACTCGCACCTGTAACAAAAAAAATGTAAATAAAAAATATCATTTTAGGCATTTTAGTCTGATTCTGTCTCTTTGGTTTGGTTAAGGGTAGTAGATTTTGCTTAAATATCTCGGTATTTGAAAAGGGGCATATTTGGGATACAGGTCTGAAATAGTGTTGAAAATCATCTATTTTTGTCTGAAAAGAATCGTACATTTTGATGTGAAATTGGGTAAGGGTTTGACAAGTACCCCCCCCTCCCGAGAAAAGAAAGCAACAAAACACATACCATCCTGCAGCAGCAACCTTGTACATTCCAAAGTATCGATGCAGCGGGTTCTGCACAAGAGTATGACCATCGAAGTGTAACCTCACATGTGTTGCTTTGAGGAAAGCCAGCAATTTAGCAGAGCAATACAAATGATTGCAATCTGGTCCAAAAGGCCTGGAGGGTAGACTAGAACCTATGGGAGGAGCTTTCTCAGCCTGAAAAGTCACTGTAGCAAGGTTTCTTTCAAGAGGCCTGCAGAAATAATGCACATCTTTTAGCACATTGTAAAATATTGCATCACAACAATGGCTCAAGTTACATTTAGGGCCTGCAGCTGTATGTAGGTAGATTACAAAATAAAATAATGGTTTGGATAAAATTTCTTGGACGCTGCATTTAGCAATATACAGTAGAACCCCACTATCTTGAACTCGCAAGGGAAGCAAAAAATAGTTTGAGAAAGTGTGGAATTGAGATAGCTGTGTTCTAGTCCAACAACAAGGAACATCTTTACCAAGTATCGTTTCACGGAAAATCAGATTCTGTTTGAGATAGTCAGGTTCTACTGTACTCATGGCCAAACAATCTTACAGAAATAGCAATTTAGAAAAACAATTATTGGCCACATCTCCCACAACCTGAAATTTATTCTAAAATTGCCAGTTCAGGCCTGCCACACCATTGCATATACTATAGGTTTTATAAATTATTTAATAAGTTTTTTGTTACTCACAGCTGATACTGGATGCAGTTGACAGAGTCTGGCTCTGGGAGTGGGCCATTGTTTTGTAACTGAAAAGCTCTCTGACAATCTTCAGCAAAGTATTGCCATGGCTGGAACGTCAAACCATTATTGGTAGATCTTTCTATCTTGATCTCAGCAGGTTGTGGTCCATAGAAAGTCATACTGATGTAGAGCACCTTTAGATATTAACCAGATATTAACATAAATACACACTCAGGATCACAGATAATAAAAGATCAATAGATAATGTCTGTCTGGGCACACACTTGACTCTGAAAAGGACTTCCACTCAGGGATTGAGTCAAAACACAAGTCACCAACAACACTGTCTTCCTGGAGACTACTCTAAACCAGACAATCACACAAACTGTTCATACTTGGTCTGGCCTGGTCCAAACCATTTAATTGCAATGTCAGTGCAATCATACTGTACACTTACTAGCTAAGTTGTTCACATTGGAAGGTTCACAGGGGGTGGGTGTTGTTGCTGTGTATGTGAGTTCACAATCCACAACAGACAGACAAGTGTGACTCCCAATTTACCTGAAGGCCACTGTATAATAAATTGAGATCCAGGGTGACATTCTCTGTCATCTCTGATAACCAAAATGTTGCTGTATCATCATCAGTTGCATATTCAACAGGATGACTGGTTCTATTCAGTCGCAGCTGTGCAGGGTCACCACTGTTACCATTTTTTATGCAACTGGCAGGCTCGCCTGCCATGATTCTTGGATGTGAAGGTGGACAACGGCAATCATTAGCAAAATAGGTTGGTGGAAGTGTCCCTGTAAATGCTTCCACAACTTCTCTGTTAGAAAAGAATACAGCACATAAATATATGAATCTACTATAATGTTATATTAAGTAATTATCACAATGTTATGATATCAAAAGAACTTGCTGGGCAATATATCAATTCAATGTCATCATTATTCTCTGATGAAAGGGGAGAAGAGACAAAATTCTTGGGGTAAAGAGAATTATCCTGCAACTTACATTTGAGAAAAAGAACTTAATTGTAGCACTGCATGATTTATACCTGTCCAATAAACTAAAAATAAATAAACTGCCAATACTCTATCTTACCGGTTGGTTAAAGCTCGCTCATACATCAAGATGTCTTGCATCAGCCCCTCATACTGATATGTGCCTGAAGAAAAGTACAAAAACATAATGTTCACCAGCACTTTACACAATCTTTCTCTACAAATAGTAACAGGCAAATGAATGTTTATTGAAATACTATTCTGAAGGGTGATGGCCAGGTTTGAGGGTGAAGATTACAATTATAATAAAACAAATTATAACAGTCATATGTTGCATCCTACAGGTTCACAATTTTATGTTGAAGGACATGTATAAGATGCTCTTTCAGATTAACTTACATTTCAAAAAAGGAACAGGAAAAAGGTTTGGTTGCATGCAGAGAAAAAAAAAAACTACAGCAAAAAATGAAAAGGAATTTATTCAATACTTCCCAGTCATCCAAGCTTCCAAGTACAGTATTAACCCATCCTGTTAAAACAATAGTTGCATGACTAGTTGAATATTGTAAAAATATTGTAAAACCTACCTCCTTCATGCTGGCCGATAATAACAGTACCACTACCGTCATAATCAACTCCATCATTCAAAGATTTGCTGTCAATCAATTTACCGTCAATGTAATATGTCAGATCTGTGTTAACAGCTGAGACAGTAATCAAGTGCCATTCATTTGGCCGGAGGTTCTTCCTTTGACTCTCATCAGGGTCAATCATGGAGTCTTGTGTTTTAACTTCTGTCTTTCCTTTGTAATGTACCGATATTGTGTAGCTTTCAATCACAAGATGAAAAATAGTTCTGAAGTCCATTGAATTTGTCTTTGAGAAAATAGTCCTGTTTTCAAAACAGAAAGAAAGATCATTGTAATGTCTGGAGGAGCATCATACCTGCAGCTATAAACAAACAGCAAACCAACTGGATGGTAATTTTTATGACTGCACTTCATCAAAGGGTGTCTAGAAAACTCAGACCTCAGACCTCAGACCTCAGATCTGGAAAACTCAGACCCCCCAAAATACGCGAAACGATTCAACCATTCCTTCTCGTAATTACTTTAATCGGAAGCTGCTCGAGCGAGACATCAAACAATGCAGTATTTTTAGCCATTTCGCAAACATTCGGCAGGGTCTGAGTTTTCCACATCTGGAAAACTCAGACCCCCCTCCCCCCCCAAAAAAAATTACGCGAAACGATTTGATCATTCCTTCTCGTACTTGCTTTAACCCCCAAAATACATACATCGCCTGTTTCACGGCTCCATTATGAAACAAGTTTGTCAGATCTCATTTTACATCATTTGTAATCAACTTGTGACAATGGAACTGGGACGTGGATGTGTGACCTGTCATTTCTGCCACGTGACCTGTCTGGAAAGTTATAACTTTAGTCGAATGTTTGCAAAATGGCTAAAAATACCGCATTGTTTGATGTCTTGCTCCAGCAGCGTCCGATTAAAGTAATTACGGGAAGGAATGGTCGGTCGAATCATTTAGCGTATTTTGGGGGGTCTGAGTTTTCCAGATCTGAGGTCTGAGGTCTGAGGTCTGAGTTTTCTAGACACCCCTTCATCAAAATTACAGAAACTAATATTACTTTTTATAGTCATCAATATTGCACTGTCATTTATAGTATAACAAATGAGCATTTTTCAGATTGACTATGATGCATAATGTACTATGGGAAATGTAATATAGTAAATTTATAATTTAATAAGCTTAAATTTATATAAAAAATTTGATATCAGATTGACAATAACACATTATAAAAGACAAAGAAAAATATTCGAATTTGAAGAATATCCGTTTTGAAATGCATATTATTAAGCAACGAGAATATGCAGACTGTACGACAGCTTTATCTATAAGTACAAAGTAATATTGACTTAAATATCGGTCAGTCTTCCGATTTATGTATATCAATACACAGTAGTCGAGCTGTACTCACCCATTATTTCCCGCTTCTTGTTTCATCCAAACACTGATTGTAAAACCAGTAGCGTCATAGTTAACAAAAGGTAACAGTTGCGGAGTAATGCGAGAATTCTGCTGAAACCTCAAAGAAGGAGCTTGAGATCCATTTCGAGACTCGCCATCTGTGACGGATATTTTCCTTCCAACCCCAAGATCTTTGTAAGACGGAGTTCTTGAGCCACAATTACTACAACAAGCAAATTCACAAGTCTCCACTTGACACTGATCTATAGAGTTAGCGAAGACTGAAGAACAGAAGCTGCTGGAAGGTGTTCCACAAGTGGAACTCGAAACGATTGGTTTCAGTTTGGCAAGGTCGTCCAAAGCCGGAAAAAGACCTTTACTGTATGTAGGTAAAGCACCCCACAGGAGCAATACCGAAAGATAAATAAACACATAGTTTGTGTTCCTTCGCACTAGAGACCAATATCGCAGCATACTCGTTGGTGTTGTTGGAATCCCTCGATACAACATGCAAGGGTCGGGTAATCGAACGGTTGACCACGTCACATGTTAGGAGCGAAGCTTCTGCTACAGAAGAGTCTCTGTCAACCACAGGCAGCCCACGATACGTCGGCCGATGCGTCGGCCGACAGTCGGTCGACAGTCGGTCGACTGTCGGTGGCTAAACCGGCCGACAGTCGGTCGATACGTCGGTCGATATGTCGGCCGACACGTCGGTCGATACAGTGTCGGCCGACAATCGGCCGACAGTCGGCAGGAATTTTTGTACTAACACGGACTGTACTTTAATCACAATTTAATTTTTTTGCAATTAATATTCTAGTATTCTAGTATTTGAAGTTTGGTGCTTCTGCTTTGCTGTTGGTATTCACATTAACATGCTTTGAGATTGCATTTCACTGATTCGTAAAACTCGCTAATATACGACTACCATCGGATGCCGTATAAGACGGAAACGAAAGACAATAAACGTGCAGTCACTCGTGGGACAGTAAATCTCATTTCTGTCAGACGGTGTTGTTTAGGGTTTCATTCCTGTGTTAAAGGCATTATGAACAAATATATCGCACTAACAGTCATGGATTCACTTTCAAGTGGTCCTGTACCAAATCCGATGTTTTTGTTAACGTATAAAAATCGAACAATTAACTCGGTGGTCAACGGTCAACCACCAGTCGATCGACGTTTGATCAACATCGGCCGACTGTCGGCCGACTGTCGACCGACTGGCGACCGACTGTCGGTCGACTGTCGGCCAGCCACCGACAGTCGGCCTACGGTCTAGTCGGTCGACAGTCGGTCGACAGTCGGCCGATACGTCGGCCGACACATTGATCGACTGTCGGCCGACTGTCGGCCGACGCATCGGCCAACGTATCGGTCGATACGTCGGCCGACGGCAGCTAAAGTACACATGATCCCTGAAATTTTGGGTCCCAAAATTTCAGTACATACACATGAGGAGCCGCAGCCGGGTTGAGCCGTAAGTACCCGTTGCTAACCAAGCTGCTTTAATCCCAATTAACTGCAGCGAACAAAGGTGTAAGCAAAACAGCACGCAAGCGCCTCGATCCTTGGGGTGAGAATGTTTCCCGTGGGGCAAACGCCAGCCTGCTGAGCTGCTTTGTGAAAGCCGGATATCAAGAATTCACTGAGCTTTGGGGCCGTTTTGCTGTATTTTTTGAGTCTTCAAAGTTTGTCATTTTTTCTTCGACAAATGGGCTGATACACTAAACTATTGCGCAAATTTAAAGTAGCCGTTCGTCGCCGAGTATTAAAATTGACAACTTTTTATCCTACCAAAATAAGCTGATACGCAAGATTGAAGCGTATATCAGTCTTGGAAAAAAGCCAATCACTACAAAAACGGTTTTACCTGATTTCGACTTCACTTCCGTGCAATATTCCCTCACAAAGATTCGTGTCGAAACATCCACTTCCTGGGAACATTGCAGCAACTAAGATTCTGTCTGAGGTAGTAACAATAATAATAACTTTATTTATGTGTCCAGATTCGTATAGCTGAAGGAAACATTCCTTCTACTAATTGGGGACACCTAGCTAAAATATCAATTCAAGTAGTATGAAGTATGAAATCTAAAACCTAAACCAAGGGTTCACACACCTAGCTAAATTTACTAAGTCTAAAATCCTATCTATCTATGACTACATTTTAACATAAAAATAATAATAAAAACAAAAATACAAAAAAACTTGTAACTATATATGTCGTTGTAGTATATCTACGTCGAACATAGAGTGCAGTTCGTGCATCTGTCCTTTAGCAGTTGTGCTAGGTCTAGTTCCCTTACTCGATTTCGAAGGTTTTTAATTGTTGGGATTGTTCTGACAGACGCACTTTGCTTGGACCACAGCAGGGGTCCCAAGTACCGAATGCTATGTCTTCCGTAACGAACGGTGTCGTATCGTGGGATGACGAAATCAGCGTTCCTTAAATTGTATTGATTGTTGGGGCGTTTGAACAAGTCCTGAATGTATGCGGGGCACAGGTTGTTCTTGACTTTAAACATAATGATGGTAATATCTTGTAGCCTTCTGTTCTCGAGGGTGGGTAGACCAGCAATCTTCAGGAGTGCATTGTAGTCCTTGTCCTTGTTTCGGTATATGGCCCGTAGAGCTCTCTCTTGTATCCTTTCTATCTTTCTAGTGTCGGATGCCTGTCAAAAGTGCCACACGGTGTGGCAGTAGGTGAGGTGTGGTAAAACTGCAGCTTTATATAGCTGCAATTTAGCCTGGGTAGGAATCATGTTTCGTAAACGCGTTAGGATGCGACTTGCCTACTTCCTTTCCTGCATACATCAGCAATATGGGTCTTGAAGCGCAGCTGGTTATCTAGAGTTACTCCTAAGAGTTTTAGTTCGTCAGAGGTCTTCACGTTTTGGCCCATTATTGTCACGTTTATATGCTTGTTACTGTTTTAGGTCCCAGTGCCAATGCTTGGTATTTGTCGAAATTTCCTGTGAGTTGGTTTTCTTGCTACCATTGTGATATCATATCGCCATTGCTATTTATTGTTGTTTTGGCATCTTTTAGCGTGTCTTTGACCGTGAACAGTTGGTGGTCGTCGGCATACATTGTGAGGTCTGAGCTCCTTGTCTTGTAAGACAAATCGTTTTGGAAAATGTTCCATAGCAAAGGGCCAAATGTCGAGCCTTGGGGGCATCCTCTGTGCACCTCCGTCCAGTTGCTGGTTACAGGTCCAATCTTGAGTCTGGCATAGCGACCTTTGAAGTATGATCTCATGAGACTCAGCGCCTTCTTTGAAAATCCGTAAGCCCCTAATTTGCTAATTAGCAATGGTTGGTGGAGTGAATCAAAGGCCTTGCTCATATCGCAGGATAAGACGCCGACATACTTTCTGTTATCCAGTGCTAGCTTCCAATTTTCCACACGTTTCAATAAGTTTGTTTCGCAACTGTGATGCGAACGATAGGCAGTGAGGTTTTGGCTCAGATGTGCGTCGAGATGTTTAGTGACTTGGGTACTGAGTTGTTTTTCAAATACCTTGTCAACTGTTGTTAGGACTGTTATTGGCCTGTAATTTTTGTCGATCAAGTGGTCGTCTCGCTTAACGACAGGCGTCCAGTCACCTTTCTTCCAGTCCGAGGGCCAGGAAAATTCTCTTATGCTTGCATTGTATATTTTGGTCAGTGGTGGGGCAAGTTCTTTTGCTGCAATTTGGATGATCTTGGCATGGAGTCGATCGTGTCCCATGCTTTTGTGTGGATTCAGGCTCCTATAAGCGCATCAGTAACGTCTGCCGTTGCTAGTTCCTTGAAGTCGAAACCGTTGTGGAGGGAAAGGTTTTTGTGAACATGATTACCACAAACACAGTTGTAAAATTTGTAGACAAAAAGGCTTGTATCCAAGGAAGTAAATTTTTTAATTCTTAACATTTTTTTCGTTAAGAATTATAAAACATTGCTTATGATTTTATTTATATAACAAATAGAAATGTTGATCCAAGATTTGAAAAACGAAAATTTGAGATTTAATGATTTTGAGACTAAGAGGAACAAAAGCGGTGGAAAGTTTCAAGTTATGAAAGTTTACACCCAGAGTCCAAGTGGGAGAAGCAGGCCCATCATATTAGGAAAAGAAGACGTGACCACTCTTGGCTTGAAAAAAGTTATAAGGGATAATGGCTCACTAAGTAATTTTTATTTTTCAATGATATTTGGGCCTAACACCACTGACGACGATTGGATTCAAAAGTTTAACGAAATCTCTAACCATATAGAGAATTATGTTAAGGAACAAAACTTAGATTTAACAAAAGTAAATTTCTCTAAATTTAACCCTTTGAAGGAGGAACCCGGAGAAGATCCAATAATGTTTCTTAGAGTCGGCCATCATAATGGAAAAGTTATTAGTAAGTTTTATGGACATGATGGAAAACGATTAACTCCCGATTTCATGCTCGATGAGTTTTTCGACGTTGATGTAAAAATAAAGATTGATTCCGTTTTTATTAATTCGACAAACGCGTATTTACAAGTAAGTTTGACGGAGGCGATTGTTAGTCCAATGTCAAAGTTTGAAGACGACGATGACGAGATTCTAGTTGATGAAAACGAAAGCTAAGATGAATAAAAGATTAGCATTACTAAATAATTCATAACTAATTTTGTTATGAATTTAATTATTGTTCGCGTTACTTAATAATTCATGTTGAATTCTTTGTGAAGACACATTTTCTCACGGTTTGGAAGTTATTGTCAAGAAAATCATGCAAAGAGAAAACGCGCAGCCAACAAAGACTGAGCCAGAGATTATGATTGAAGAAGTTGGAGTCAGCTTCAATATTCTCTCAAAGAAGTACCCAAGGATAAATAAGCGGCTGAAGAGGTGCTACGAAGGAATAGTTAAGGATGAAGGGCGTGAACTCGAGAAGGATGTCAATAAGAGGACTAGTGTAAAGGAGAAGTTGACTAAAACGTTGGTTGATTCTATTGACATGGAACCAGTTGGCAAGTCGTACGAAGGCCTGATTGAAGAGGAGGCGCAAAACGAACTTGCTTTGATCGAGTTGTTAAAAAGACTTACGAGAGCATCAGATAACTCTAAGAGAAAGACTATTAGGTTTGCTCTTAGACAGGGCTATTTAATGAAGATTGCAAGAGACGCTTTTTCGCCGAAAGTTTTAGGCAACGTTTGGAGCTGTTGTGAATTTTCAAAAAGTTATGCAAACTTTTTGATATCTTTGTATAGTCTCGTTGAGTTATATCCCAGGTTGTCTCACTGTGCTATTTCTGTTCGTAAGTTTAGTTCAAACATGAAGCTAATTCGCGAGATTTGTGAAGAAGACGAGATCTTTTGGAGGAATCTTACGAACAATTAACTTGTTTGGGTGTAGTGGCTGACGGCGTCAGCCACTTCATGTATTTTTCGATTTTAGTAACGGCTGACGGCGTCAGCCACTTCATGTATTTTTTCGATTTTGGTAACGGCTGTCGCCGTCAGCCACTTCGTGTAATTTTCGATTTTAGTAACGGCTGACACCGTCAGCCACTTCGCGTATTTCTATTTCTATTTTAGAAACTAGAAGTAACCAAAGGTCAGGTGAATGCTGCCGAGGCTTACCCTAGCTGATTAAAACAAGTCAGAACACGGAAGCAAGAAAGTTTACTTCTTGTTTACAACTGTAACTAAATCTATTAACCCATTCACTCCTGGAGAAATAACGCGCGCAGCTACCTTCAAATTCCTTTACGGGAACGATACCTGGGTTCACACTAGATCACTAAGTCGACTTAAGGCGACTTAGGCTAAGTCTCCTTAAGTCGACTTAAGCGTTCACACTGGTAATAGAAGCGACCTGACGAAATATTAGACGTCTTTTAAGCTGTCATCAAACGCATTACACATCCCCGCATTTTAATCCCTTGGGTACTGTATTTCAGACACTTGCGCAAGGCGTGATTAGGGCGAACATTTGGTCTTTTGCTCTGTTGCCGTAAAAATGATCCCAAGGAACAGGAGAATAGCGATCATAGCCACTGTTTTGTATTTGCTCAATTTTCAACTAATGATAAATAGGACCGTGGCGAATAATTTGATGCTTATCAGAGAGCGAATGCAAGAACAGTTCGCATTAGAAAATGAGCAATTCATTTTCATGATCGCGCTACTGATACAGCGGAGGCGGCGAAGGAGAAATGGACGCAGAAGAGCATGGGCTTGGCCAAGACTCAACACTGGTTCGACCTCATGATGACGACGCCCCAACTAATCTCTCTGTGGAAACCGAACTTTCGCATGAACCGAGAAACATTTCTTGCACTCTGCGACAACCTCCGAAATGACCTAATCAAACAAGAAACAAGGATGCGCAGGGCCGTGCCAGTTGAAACATGCGTTGCTGTTGGACTTTGGAGGCTCGCCTCTGGGAATAGTTACAGGTCGTGCGACTTGCAGTTTGGCTTGGGTAAATCAACGGCAAAGGTTGTATGCCAAGAATTTGAGGAAGCATTGGGTCGGAGAAAAGACCTCTTTATTCGTTTCCCTTATACTGCTGATGAAGTGCAAGAGGCAACTTCTGACTTTCAGGAGCAATACCATTTCCCGCAAATTGTAGGAGCCATCGATGGCTGTCATAGAAATCAATGCCCCACCAGAAAATCGCGAGGACTATTTCAATAGGAAACAGTTCTACAGCATTAATTTACAAGGCATCGTAAACTCTGAATTGCTTTTTCAACATATAGCAGTAGGCTATCCAGGCAGCATTCACGATGCAAGAGTATTGAGACTAAGCGGAATATACAATTCAGCTGAAGATGAGCACATTCTTTCTGCTCCCACAAAGATTGTAAGCGGCGTAGCGCTAAGACCAATGCTGGTAGGTGACAGCGCGTATCCACTATGCAGCTGGTTGCTGAAGCCCTTTCCACACAGAGGAAATCTCACGCGCCAACAGAAAAGATTCAATGTTAAGCTCAGTGCGATGCGTTCTGTTGTGGAGAGGGCGTTTGGCTTGCTGAAAGGGCGCTGGAGGATTTTGCTCAAAAAGGTTGAGCAAAAGCATAGGACTGTGGCTCGGACAGTGACTGCAGCGTGCGTTTTACATAATTTTTGCATTATGCAAGGGGACGCATTCGATGAAGATGGTAATCGCGCTGCACAAAATGAACAGGGAAATGACGCAGTAGATGACGAAGCCCCAGATGGTAGAACGGCGAGACAAGCCATGATGGATTACTTGGTGGCGCTTCGCGTAGTGTAGTTTTCTTTACGCTCTTTTCCCTTTTGTTATTTTTTCTCTGAAAAAGTAGACATTTGGACATTTAATTTTGTTTTTATTTACCCAATGATCAACTTGAATTTAGTTCATTCTTCTTCACTAAACCTGTATTAGAACAAAATAAACCATTTGTACGGCCAGTTTGTTGGTTATAACTGTCTCAACCATAGCTATCCAAAAACAGAACAATATTTAGAAAACAGCAGCGCATCCAACGTCTCGAAAGGTATCCATATAACGAAGGAAACAGACAAAACAAATCAAGCAACTAAAATTATTTGAAGCATTCCTTCAGCACATCCTTCAGGCCAGACACTAGCGCTTTGGTCTGTTCCGTCTGACTTTCAATTGCAGCCTGCTGCAGTTGCAGACTCCTCTCAAAACGCTGGTTTTGGTGATCCATGGAAGTCCGCCACATGTCGCATATGCTTTTCATGTACGGATCGTCTTCCTGCACGGCTGCGGTGGACTTTCTTTTTCGTCTTGGCTTTTTGCGGACCTGTGCCTCGCTCTGTGGTGAATCTTCTGCTGGAGGAACTTCCTTCTCCTTTTCCGCGCTGTTTTCGGTAACATCGGCGGCTGCTTGATTAGGTCCGATAGATGAAGACTGGACCGTCATCAGGTCTGGATTCACGGCATCGCGCGTACCAAGAATCTCATCGAGCTGGTCGAATGGTTCAAAGTTGCCTTGTAGCTTCTTAGCTCCTTCTTCGCCCGTCGAGGCCATTTTCGTTCGGATCTGCCGGTACTCGTATTCAAGGTTCTTTATTCTTTTTTTGATCTGGTCAAGGGTTTTCTTCCCACTTACATGCATCTCGCTGCATTGTTTGCTGTAGTCGTCGCGTATCTGGCTCCAAAGCACTTTCTTCCGAGCATTTGATGCTGATTTTAGGGACTCGTATTTTGCGCCCCACACATCAATCAAAACGCTGGTCTCGGCCCGAGACCAATCTACCCTTGTTCGGCTGGGTTTCGACGATTCGGCAGAACTGGAGCTTGAACTAGTTGAGGGCGATGGCGACGGGTGGTTAATGTAGCCCGGAAAAGAAAATGCGCCGGGAAGAAAGGGCGAAGATGCTCGGTTGAATCCCACAGGGCCGTAAAAGTTTGGAGCCACGTTGGACGGCCAAGCCAAGCCACGTTGTACTTCAGAACTGCGAGGAAAAATAACAAACTTCATAAAAAAATTCAAAATTCAGTACTTCAAATTGGGAATGCAAATATACTTACTTTGATTCAACATCATCAGGTTGTTCCATGTCCCATGGATTGTACATCTTTTCTTTAACGCGTGCAGTAGTACAGTCGTGCCAAGAACGTGGTTGCGCAACTGATCATATAACTCATCATGCTGCGAAATCTACACCTATACTATATAAGAGATTATATCTCTACATTTTTTAGCCATCTGGTTCAGGTACGACTAGTCCAATAACTGTCAAGCACACGGAAAGGCGGAAACCTCTGTATCACTTCATTACAACGGTATGTGTTATAGCACTCGTTATATGTTTCGTGATTGTGTTTGTACCTGTAACACACGTTCTTGTCCTGGCCCGTCTTTGTGAAAGAAAGATCGTAGTCTAATACTTTGTACGAATACATAATTATGTTTACGTAATCGTGTTTGTATTTTAATTTTGTTAGTTCGTGTAAATTTTAAAAGTGCTTGTGTGTTCCTGGTTGTCTACGCATAAGTTTTGTTAGGTAATTTTCCACGTTTGTGTATTTGTGTACATGTAAGTGAACGTGTTCGTGTTCATGGTGTTCTTGTTTGATTTACCTTTTCCATTTTCGTAAAATTAAAGTCCCGCGAAATTTTAATTAAGAGTACTGACAAGGTGATTGTCCTAATGTACAGTTACACTTCATTTGCTAGCGATAGACGTGTTAATAAAGAGCACCGTATGTTTCTTTCCAGGTTTGTGCCATCGTGGGTGTAACGTTTACAGTGGCAGGCATTATTGACTCTATGATCTTCACGGCCAGTGAAATCTTCAAGAAAGCCCAATTAGGAAAAACTAAGCTAGATAACGGAAATATGTGCATTATTTTCTCTTGTGTTTAAGGAAACTTTCTTTGTCCAACATATTTGTGAACAGGTATACATGTGGTTTATGAACTGCCATGCGAAAATTAGACTTTAGAATTGGCCGAATAAGATTAACTTGTCCACTCCCAAGCTTTAAAAATAGATTCTTCCAGCTTTATAAGAAGAAAATATATAAATGATGTAGTGAGAGTTTATGGTTTAGTCAGCTTTTATCTGAGCGATGTATGAAATACTGAGTCGCGAGGATGTGTTGGGGGGACATGTTGCCTCGTGTAACAGGACCTTTAGGTTTAGTGTGACAGTTAATGAGTTTGATGTTTTTATGTTGGGTCAAATCCTGCGAAAAATGCTGTCAACTTTAGGCAAGCGACTGGTGTTTAACCGGCCTGTTTTGCATGGAGAAAAAACCGTCATCTTGAAGTTTTGCGTGCTTTGATATTTATTCATGCAAAGTTATACATTGTTGAAATTTAATTCTCTATAGTTCAATAGCATAACTATTGATTACAGTGCGTTTTGCTCGCTAATTGCTAGTTAGGTTGAATTCTTGATAGTGGGGTTTTGCATTAGCAAGGTGGGATTGATTGTGAAGCACGTTCATAACACTGGATTATATTAAACGAATACAAAAACCTCTTCACTGACCGCAAAGTTTATTGAGTTAATCAAAGGTTAACCCAATTTATTGTTCTAACAAACAATGGTGGTTAGGATCTCTATGAACTAAGATCGAACAGAAATACGTCACGATAAAACCCATATTTGGCACTGGTCGTATGCCAGGTGACAACCCGCTTGGAGTCTCCAAATAGCGCGATACTACAGCATTAGCGTCGTGATTATTACCCTCACAGAGCTAGGGATCCCCCCCTGCCTCCTCTGATATTTTTCCTCGTTGGGCATTTCAGCCCAGGGTGAATGCCCCCTTGACTCCGGAAAGCTTAGCGGATTATGACGAAGGCGTAGAGGCAGATGTATACAGAAATAATATGGGCTTGGGAAAAAAATTCCACTCCTCCACCTCGTTTTTTGCTGTTAACCGGCCCCCCTCCTGAGTACCAAGCCCTCAAAGAAGATTGGAGAGGGAAAAATGCACTTTGCACTTGATTTGTATTGTCTTATTTCACTTTCAACAGGCGAAAGCATCATGTTTATCGACTGTGAACCATTACCAATTTTGTCAATACAATGACGGCAGCAGTTTGGAATCACTAGCTACAGTGAAGTTGGTCAATTTCATGGGCTGATTATTTTATCGATGGCAATTAACTAAAAAATGTTGAAATCAATAAATAAAAACAATTTGATGTCTAATTAAGCCGGGTTATACAACTAGCAGATCGTTGGGCTAAGCAAAGAGAAGAAAGATTGCGCCCAGTGTGGTGAATAGAGGTTTATACGGAATTTAATACATGCACAATCATGTAGTTCACGGGTGATTTATTTAGCTGTTCAACAATCGATGTTACTCTACCCAGGGCAACACCGTACTCATCATCTCGAGTAACAACAGCGAAGCCAAGTTTTACAATCACTTGCTTAGATCGCTTTAGTTTTTGTTCACAACAGCCGGTCACGACACAGTGACTTGCCACGTCTGATTCGCCCCAGATCTCTATCTGTTGGCCGAGGGCCCTGGGGAAAAATACTTGTGTGCTTCCCGCGGAATTTAAAACACGAAGGCGCGCTATGAAAGGCCGTTGGCCCTGCCGCTTTCGACATCAAATTTGTATAATGTTTGTTGAGTCGCACGTGCGCCCACAGCATTCAGAAGTCGCGCCGTCCATGAAATTTCTCTGCAGCTTGGCGACTAAAAGTATACCTAAAATTAAACACATGCAGGCAACTTCTATGTGGAGTTCTGGACGGAAGGATTTGAAACGAAATTTTGCTCTTGGCTGCGAAAACACATTTTGAATTTCGCGGTGCAATGCGACGCATGGCTGCGCACCAAGTATATTTAATTCTTGCTTTGAAGATTATTCTTGGATTTTACTCAAAATAAATGTTTACGCGATGGAAAATTGGCGAGGCAACATTATCTTGTTTTGCGTGGTATTCAAGTGCAAGGAAAAACAAAATTTGGACATTTTTGGCTTTTTACTAATTAGGACCTGTTGTCTCGGTCGCTGTTGATTGACAAGTGGCTCTGCGCTTCCCTGGGAAGTGCCCTTTTATAGTGCGCCCTCGTGTTTAGAAGATGTCGAGTATGCTCCTTCACAAACTCCTCCTCCTCAAGTCAGGCAAGGTACACTATTATTTTATTGCAACACATCATACTTGATGTTGAGGGATATAGACAAATTTAACGCCCGCAGTTTGTGTATGTGGTGTGTTGATACAAATATGGTGGTTCAACACGCTGCTTTCCAGTTTGACAGGGCTGCATGTTAGGCTTGGATAAATTATGCTCGTAAAATGGCGAATTATGCCTGCCGGCAGTGCTTGTAAAAACCGTGAATTATGCTCAAAATTATGCTCAGGGAGCAAAATTATGATCGAACGACGCTCGGTACGAGTCTCGCCTCAGTCTCAGATTTCCGCGCATGGTTTCGCCCCCAGCCCTACGCGGCCGCTGGCTTTGAGGCGCGCTTTTATGTAATGCTGCCGACTTTAAACTTCAGATCATGTGATGCGGGCGCGTTATAGCAGAGTTGGGTGAATCACAAGACTATATATTTTTAATTTGTTTTTAATTTGTTTTATTTTATTTTTTCAGCTGTAATGCGTGTCCCCCCCCCCCCCCCCCCCCCCCTGGCAACCCTGGGGATTTTTCAGGCCTGGTTGCACCGAGGGGTGAGGAATTTGTGATAATTTGTGATAGGAATCGTAAAAAGTTAATAGGAAAAGAGTGGCAGATTGAGTTAAATTGCGAGTTTTTCCGTGCCCGGAGGCAGTGAATCTGTATCCACAGATGAAAAGTCACCGGGGTCAGCCTGGGGAAGAGATATGGTAATAGCTGGAATTGACTGATGCATAACTAGATTTTACCCTAGCTGAAGCACGTCGGTTACATACCTGCATGCATTGTGTCTTCAAACATCTTGTGTCTGCATGACATTTTTAGCAGGCCTTATTGCATGCCTCACTACTGACACTAATGCCAATTCACTTATGGGGTGGGGGTGGGGAGAAAGGGGGTCGGTAGTTCAGAGGGGGTTGGTGTATGGTGACCATGCCCCAAGATCAAAACTAAGATTCTCGCTTTGATTTCCATGACAGCAAGTCTCTTGTTCAAGGACCTTTGATCACTCAACCTTCAAACCCTCTTACTGTGTGAGTATACAGAAATATTTGTTTGTAGCAGTTTGCCAGTTCAAGCTGCATTCATTAAAAAGAATAGAAAAGGGGAAGGTGGGGGATGGGATAGGGGTCAGGAGTGGAACCAGAATAATACCACCTCATTTACTTTTAAATATTATATGCATAGAAAATATTTTGTCTTCTGAAATTACATTTCTTGTATTTTGAGAGCATGTGTTTTAGTAAAATTTTCTATGAAATCTAAAGGTTTTATCGATGTTATATGCATAAAAAAATTCATTATCCATTTTGGATCTTAAAGATATATATAGCGCAGACATTCAAACCCCATTAGAGCTGATTTACTAAGTGAGATTTGCAAGAGCCAGAGGTAAGAACAGTTACGGGTGTCCGGGGCTTCCTCCCCCAGGAAAATTTTAAGATCTGTATCTTCTGAAATGCCATTCCCTGCATTTTGAGAATGTGTTTCAGTAAAATTTTCTATGAAATTTCAAGGCTTACAACGGGCAAAAGCGTTATGTTCATCGACTATGAACCATTACCAATATTGTCAATATACAGTGAAGTTGGTCAAAACATGAGATTTCTTTCATGGGTCGATTATTTTATTGACAGCAATGAACTAAAAATGTTGAAATCAATAAGTAAACGATTTGATGTCTAATTAAGCCTGGAGATTAAGATTTGCGAGCGCTGGAGGCTCGAGCAGCTTTAGGGGGATCCGGGGGCATGGTCCTCCTGGAAAAGTTTAAGTTTTGCGTCTTCTGAAAGAGCATTTCCTGCATTTTGAGAGCGTGATTCAGTAATATGTGCTGTGTAATCAGAAGGTTTCACCAACATAAAATGCATACTAAAATGAATATTTGCTCTTAGTAGTGAATCTCCAGTTTCTTGAGCTTTGAAGGTGTTCACAAAAGTTTCCTTCCTTCAGGTCCTGAAGTTGGATGTCTGCACTTTGTATATTTTTTAGTTAAAAATTGAATATTACATTTTCTATGTATAAAATGTTTATGAATATAAAGTGAGATGGGATTTTTCCACTTCATGGAAGTTGAAGAGTTACGAAAATAGAAGCTGGCAAAGAAATGCTCAGAGGATATTACAGGTCTGTTTTAACTAACAGGATTAATATTTCAAAAAGTGGGGATTAATCTTTTGATTTGTCAGTCAGTCGACTTGGTTCTTGATAATAGGCAGGATGTTTTTGTTGTAAGATGCAGACTGTACTGTCATTTTAAAATGTTTATTCTGATCTAACAGCAAACAATGTCAGAGTAAAGGGTGAGTCGAGAGTAACAAAGAGCAAAGAACTTCTTTGTTTGGAGTAAAGAAACGAAAACAGCGTTTCATATTACAAATCAGCACAGCCACTTTACTAAAGTATCATCGGCAACTATCGTCGTCTATATATACACCCGTTCTATGCATATCAAGTTTTATTTGTTGCCTGTTTGGTGCATATTTGTTACGGTTTGGACAGCTCTTGTGCGTGACAATTGGAAAGTCTCTTATAAATGTATTTATTGGTCGCTTCCAGATTTGCTTTTAGGAAAGCCGGCGGATACTGTAAATATTTGTTTTTGGAAATCTTTTGCAGATCTGGTTTTAAGAGGTTCTGCCAAGGATGAAATGGCTTCGCTCATAATCACTGTCCTATTTCCTGCGGCAGCTGCAATTGTGGAAGGTAAGTACCAAGCAGTTGACTACCTGTTCAAGTTTTGCTTAATACAAACCACATGTGGCCATCCAGTGATATTCGGCTACAATTCGATATGAGTTCGTGTTCAAAAGCACCCCGCTCCTGGAACAAGCTTTGAAACGCTCTTCCGGCTGACATTACACAATTTTCTCCTTTATAGGCGGACGCGTCACCCATATAAGTCCAACGAGTGGAAGCAAAGCGGGCGCAACTCGACTGACTATCTTTGGAGAAGGTAAGGATCGAAAATCGACAAGGACCCCAGGGTTATTATGGCGCACACTGAGGGATTTGTAAGATTCAATATTCGGAATACGCGCTTAACTACTGAAGTGCAATAGCATCTTTCATACCGGCTTGACTTATGCGGTTCTCGAGTTTTCTTGGGCAGTTTTTTCGGCAGTTACCTTTGGACCGGGAGTGGCACTGTGACGGTTTTTCCAAATCACCGCTAAATCTTCCCAGAAGACAGCCGTCATTACGAGACAGCCAGCATGTATTCCAGACATTGCGTAACTCCCAACAAAACTTTGGCTTCAACTTTTGTTTTAGCCTTTCTCTTCTGAACCTTGGACATTCGTTGATGATATACTCTCCATCTCTATTATCTTCCTTTTTGACATCCAATTTTGGGCTAAATCACTATGGCGAGGATTCCCAGCAGGGACAATATTCGCATACTTCAGACTATTTGTTCAGTTGTAGGACTGGATATTCAAGATGAAATGGGAAGGTAAACTTTTCTCTATTGTGTTTTCATTGGGGAGCAATAGATAACTCTCCTTTTCACTCCCAAGCTCGCGGAAATGCAGATTTAACCTTTTTAGAGTCAAAATAAATGTATGAGTAATATAGTGAAAATTAGTGCAGTGTTGCAGCTTAATGCATTTGAGACTTCATTTTCCATAGCTTAGTTTTAGATGGTATTGTAGTGGTGTGTGCAAAGGTTTGTACAGTCATGTGTGAGGGTGATGTCTTTTGTAGTTACTTATATCTGACTGTGTGTATTTTTAGACATGAAGTTGGTTTCAATGAAAACACTGACAAACAAGAAATAAATGGTGGAGGTACTGTATCAACAGCATTAAAGACTGTTAGAATTATAATATAAAATTATTCAGTTTATGTTGACATCATGTATTCTAAAATAGTTGAGAAACTTCATCATCTGCGGTGTAATTTTGTGACACATTTGTCAGTGAGCACTTAAGGTCACTCCAGAGTTTCATCGGGCGCACTCCTCCATTACAAGCTTTGGATCATAATTTTTTGGGTTTAATGTGATTCCTATGAAACTATGAAACTCGTTCAGCAATAATGTGGTAGAATTACACCCAGTGAAATTGGTATATTTTTGTGTATTATCGGCTGTTTGTGTACTGTACATCACTAATGCATATTTTCTGGAATATTTTTGTTTTTCATTTTCCTCATTCAGATGGCTGTATCTTCACTGCAGTTTTCTCTGTTAACAAGGTAATCATGGTTTGAAAGCTCTTCAGTTTGACTGCTTGTCTTGAAGGTCCTTGGATTTATAACACACTGTCATGCAGTAACACACTGTTAATGCTCTTATAAGGCCCCCCTCTACAAATGCAATATTTTTTTAAACAAGGCCTCCCCCTTCCTCTCATTTTCATTTCATTAAATGTCTTCTTCAGTCTTACTTGAGATATATCACACTATACATTATCTTCACTATAGGTTCCTGGAAATTTTACATTTCTACACACGGAGCTGGACAGCAGGTACATACTTACATACAGTGACTGTTGCATATTAATTATTTATTATATAGACACGAGTGTTTTACTGGAAAATATACCGTGCGTAAAATCCATACGAAACTACATCCGGGACCTGAGTGGCGTATTTTCCATATCCTCACTAATGAGGATATCGTTTGCGTCATTTCCCGCTTTTGCAAGGTTGTTTGTGCAATTTCTCGTAAAACACTCGTGTCTAATATAATAAAAAGAAAATTACACGGCGGCTTGAAGATATGTATTTTATTTTCTCGTGGTAAAAACAACATTTTACTCACTCGCGAAGCGCTCGTTTGTAAAATATTGTTTTTACCACTCGAAAATAAAATTCATATCTTTGCGCCGCCGTGTAATATCCTCTATATATATATATTATAACACCACCAAATGTAGAACAAAGAGACCAGAAGAGTTTTTCACTTTTAAATATTATTAGTATTTTGATGTATATAGTACGGATAAGTTTTTTAGTTTATCTTATATTATTATATAGACACGAGTGTTTTACTGGAAAATATACCGTGCGTAAAATCCATACGAAACTACATCCGAGACCCGAGTGGCGTAATTTCCATATCCTCACTAGTGAGGATATCGTTGGCATCATTTCCCGCTTTTTGCACGGTTGTTTGTGCAATTTTTCGTAAAGCACTCGTGTCTAATATAATAAAAAGAAAATTACACGGCGGCTTGAAGATATGGATTTTATTTTCTCGTGGTAAAAACAATATTTTACTCACTCGCAAAGCGCTCGTTCGTAAAATATTGTTTTACCACTCGAAAATAAAATTCATATCTTTGCGCCGCCGTGTAATATCCTCTATTTATGTAACTGTATGCTGTCAGGGAGTTTTAATTAAACAATTTCACAAAACTACCTCAGCATCATTACTAAACGTCAAGCTTTACAGGAGCAATGTAATTGGTAGATCTCTTACGGTAAACAAGCTCATTTTCGCTTTCAGAGTCTGTGTATTCACTTTTTGTTTTGATCTTCAACTCTAGTGTTAATGAGGCACAAATTATTTACAAATCACACGTTTTGTATCTTAACCCTTTGTTGTCGTTTTTTTCAGCCTTCTAATCCAGACATGAGTCATTCAATAAACTCAGTACACTTTGGATCAGAAATTAAGGTACATGTATAACTTTACAGCACTCTTTGTGTTAGTTCTGGTCGGATGTCCCAGGGACTGCCACAGCAGCCTCATTCTAAATATTTACTTTTTTCTTTTTTCAAGGATAAGATTCCTGGTGCTTTCAATGCTCTTAAGAATCTTAGCAAAGAACATGAAAACAGTAGGTTTTTCTTCCGTTTCATTATCACTTCAGTCTATCTTATCTCCTCTTTCCCATTCTGCATTCGTCCTCTTTTTCTTATTTCTTTAGTTTCATTTGTCAATCATTCATTCTCTCTTGTATTCTAACTTTACTTTAGGTCTCTCATCCCATGATTACGTTATTAAGATTGTCCCAACCATCTTTGAGAGGTTGAATAGAAGTACTGCTTTCTCATATCAATATACATGGGCATATAAGGTAAGATCACTCTGAAATAAAGAAAAAAGAGCCAAAACAGACCCGTTGGCAGATGACTGTCATGCATAATTGATCGTGTGATTGCTTTGGTTTTGTGGTTTTGTTATGCTTATAAGCAATGCAAAACCAAAACAATCACTCGTTTAATTTCAACAGTTCACGAAAACGGCTCTATTCTCAAGCAAGAAGTCACTCTAGCTCAATCAATCAGGAACAAAACATCCAAACTTTGATCTTTTCATACAAGCAAGTGGCAATGGCGCTTTCTCGCACTCCTAAATTAGGGCCAGGTAGTGGTGAAACGGAGCTTGTTTTGATTGATTTTCATAAAATCAAAGGCAAAATACGAACAGCATGAGTCATAAAGGCTGTGAAGAACAGCTTCAAATAACTTGAAGCCAAACTAATTTTAGCAATCTGGTTTTACTTTTAAGAAGGAAGCCCAATCAGCAGTGCGAGGAAACGCCATCACCACATACTTGCTGCATAAAGACGAAGATCGCAGTTTATTTCATTTTGTTACTGATTGACTTAGCATGGTGCAAAGTTGTCTGGACCAGTCAGAAACCGTAGTAAACACAAAAACAAAACTAAGAACAAAATTAGTTTCGACAGTCATCTGAAATCTGCGCTACTAAGTGAGTCATTGCTGAATTGGGCCATGTGTTGATATTTCATGGTGCTCTTGTTTGTCACCAGGATTACATTTCCTATGGCCACGGGGGCAACGTCATGCCAGGTAAGGTGCATTCACTCCCAAGAGTGATCAACTACAATTCTCTCTTTTTAGTCTCCAACCAGAGATATATATACAGTATGGAGAATTCGGCATTTGATACTTTGTTACAATGACGGTTGATTACAACATTAATTCTCGTTTCATCACTCGTACATTTTCTTATTTTAGGTATGGGAGAATTTGTATTTTGAGCTTGAGAGTGAAAGGGTTAACCACCACAAGCAAACTTCTTGTACTAAAGCCCCAGGCTCCTTAGAGGTTTTCAAACCAAATTTTTTTAGTCTCTGAATCCAACTCAAACATAGAAAATAGGAACTTGAGCTAGTAACTGATAGAAATCTGCCCTTTGAATTTGAAAATATGTTTTAATCTTGGAGAAAACGACGGTCAAAGTTGCAATTAGTTAGGGGAGACCAGCCCAGACTGGCTCCTGGGATTTTAAATTTAAAATTTTGTGGTCTCTAAATCCATCTTGATTGCAGAAAATAGGAACTTCAGCTAGTAAAATTGATAGAAATCTACCCTTTGAATTCGAAAATAATGTTTTAACTTTGGAGAAAACGAATGTTAAATTTAGAGGTCAACAGGATTAGACCCAGGCCCTAGGGGTTGTATTAAACTTCTTTTTTCATCTCTGAATCCAACATGAACACAAAAAGTAGGTTACCTAAGCTAGTAACTGATAGAAATCTGCCCTTTGAACTTGAAAATGTATTTTAATCTTGGAGAAGACGACAGTCAAAGTGGGAGTTAGTTAGGGTTTAAGACCCAGGCTCCTGGGGTTTTCAAACCAATTTTTTTAGTCTCTGAATCCAACTCAAACACAGAAAACAGCTAACTGAGCTAGTAACTGATAGCAATATGCCCTTTGAATTTGAAAATGTATTTTAATCTTGTAGAAAACAACAGTCAAAGTTGGACTTAATTAGGGTTTAAGACCCAGGCTCCTGGGGTTTATAAACCAAATTTTTTCATCTCTGAATCCAACTCAAACACAGAAAACAGGTAATTGAGCTAGTAGTTGATAGAAATATGCGCTTTGAATTTGAAAATGTATTTTAATATTGGAGAAAACGACAGTCAAAATTGGAGTTAGTTAGGGTTTAAGACCCAGGCTCCTGGGGTTTTTAAACCATTTTTTTTTTTCATCTCTGAATCCAACTCAAACACAGAAAACAGGTAATTGAACTAGTGACTGATAGAAATCTGCCCTTTGAATTTGAAAACGTATTTTAATCTTGCAGAAGACGACAGTCAAAGTTAGAGTTAGTTAGGGTTTACGACCCAGGCTCCTGAGGTTTTTAAACCAAATTTCTTTATTTCTGAATCCAACTCAAACACAGAAAACAGGTAACTGAGCTAGTAACTGATAGAAATATGCCCTTTGAATTTGAAAATGTAATTTAATATCGTAGAAAACGACAGTCAAACTTGGAGTTAGTTACGGTTCAAGAAACAGGTTCCTGGGGTTTTTAAACCAAACTTTTTTTCATCTCTGAATCCAACTCAAACACAGAAAACAGGCAACTGAGCAAGTAACTGATAGAAATATGCCCTTTGAATTTGAAAATGTATTTTAATGTTGGAGAAAACGACAGTGAAATCTGGAGTTAGTTAGGGTTTAAGACGGAGGCTCCTGGGGTTTTTAAAGAAAATTTTTTTCATCTTTGAATCCAACTGAAACACAGAAAACAGGTAACTGAGCTAGTAACTGATAGACATATACGCTTTGAATTTAAAAATGCATTTTAATCTTGTAGAAAACGACAGTCAAACTTGGAGTTAGTTGGGGTTTAAGTCCCAGGCTCCTGGGGTTTTTAAACCAAATATTTTTCATTACTGAATCCAACTCAAACACAGAAAACAGGTAATTGAGCTAGTACCTGATAGAAATATGCCCTTTGAATTTGAAAATATGTTTTAATCTGAGAAAACAATGGTCAAAGTTTGAGTTAGTTAGGGTTTAAGATCCAGGCTCCTGGGGTTTTTAAGCCAACTTTTTCTAATCTCTGAATCCAACTGAAACACAGAAAACAGGTAACTGAGCTAGTAACTGATAGAAATATGCACTTTGAATTTGAAAATGTATTTTAAAGCTGGAGAAAATGACAGTCAAAATTGGAGTTAGTTAGAGCTTAAGGCCTAGGCTCCTGGGGTTTTTAAACCAATTTTTTTCATCTCTGAATCCAACTCAAACACAGAAAACAGTTAATTGAATTAGTGACTGATAGAAATCTGCCCTTTGAATTTGAAAATGTATTTTAATCTTGGAGAAGACGACAGTCAAAATTAAAGTTAGTTAGCGTTTAGGACCCAGGGTCCTGGGGTTTTTAAGCCAATTGTTTTTCATCTCTGAATACATCTCAAACACAGAAAACAGGTAACTGAGCTAGTAACTGATAGAAATATGCCCTTTGAATTTGAGAATATGTTTTAATCTGAGAAAATAATGCTCAAAGTTGAAGTTAGTTAGGGTTTAAGACCCAGGCTCCTAGGGTTTTTAAACCAAAATTTTCATCTCTAAATCCAACTCAAACACAGAAAACAGGTAACTGAGCTAGCAGCTGATAGAAATATGCGCTTTGAATTTGAAAATGTATTTCAATGCTGGAGAAAACGACAGTCAAAATTGGAGTTAGTTAGGCTTCAAGACCAAGGCTCCTGGGGTTTTTAAACCAATTTTTTTCATCTCTGAATCCAACCCAAACACAGCAAACAGGTAACTGAGCTAGTAACTGATAGAAATATGCCCTTCGAATTTGAAAATGTAATTTAATTTCGTAGAAAACGACAGTCAAACTTGGAGTTAGTTACGGTTCAAGACCCAGGCTCCTGGGGTTTTTAAACCAAATTTTTTTTCATCTCTGAATCCAACTCAAACACAGAAAATAGGCAACTGAGCAAGTAACTGAAAGAAATATGCCCTTTGAATTTGAAAATGTATTTTAATGTTGGAGAAAACGACAGTGAAATCTGGAGTTAGTTAGGGTTTATAACCCAGGCTTCTGGGGTTCTTAAACCAAATTTTTTTCATATCTGAATCCAACTCAAACACAGAAAACAGGTAACTGAGCTAGTAATTGATAGAAATATGCCCTTTGAATTTGAGAATATGTTTTAATCTGAGAAAATAATGCTCAAAGTTGAAGTTAGTTAGGGTTTAAGACCCAGGCTCCTAGGGTTTTTAAACCAAACATTTTTCATCTCTGAATCCAACTCAAACACAGAAAACAGGTAATTGAGCTAGTAACTGATAGAAATCTGCCCTTTGAATTTGAAAATATGTTTTAATCTGAGAAAACAATGGGCGTTGCTAAACAGCGAAACGAAACAACGAAACAGCGAAACAGTTTCAAAATCTTAAATTTTAAAAAGAAAGGCAAAACAACATAAACCACAAATCGAGAATGGCGAAGAATGAGAACGCCTCGAGCACCAACATGGATCCAACTATAAACGCACGTAGGTTGTTCAAGCTGTTATGTCCCACAGATTCGAAGCGAACTTACTTGGTCAGACGGAGGGCTAAAACACCTTCGTGGCGCTATTAGCTTTTCCACATCAAATCAAACTGTGCGGCTCCGACACAGAAAGAAACATAAAAAAATCTGTTTATAGTGTCCAGTCCTCACTCCAAAGTTGCGTCCATCCGCGCAGGATGCATCTATCCAAAAGCGAGGTCACGCGTGTGAACATTGCAAGGGCAGTGAAATAATTGTGAACACTAATGCCTGGTTCACACTAGCGACATAACGACATAAAGAAATGATCAGTTTTTTCCTTATATCGTTATGTCCATGTCGTTATGTTACTATTATGTCTGCATGTTCACACTCCTAACATAACGGCATTAATGTAACGACGTTATGCTCATGTTAGTATGTCGCTAGTGTGAACCAGGCTTAACAGTTTGATGTGATGTGGAAAAGCTAATAGCGCCACGAAGGTGTTTAGCCCTCCGTCTGACCAAGTAAGTTCGCCTATGTACAGCCTTTGTCAATCATTAGATTCGCATACAAGTTTCAGGGAATATTTCTGAATGTTTCACAAGTGTGGTGATATACAAGATAAGATTCTATCTAAATCGATCGGGGTGCAATGAGACTTTAAACTTTGCATACCAGTCCGCCTTTTCCGGTCAAAGTTACAATAAAATTAATCTTTTCGGCATTCGCAAAAGCGAACTACAGCCCGGTCATTGATTAGCTTCGTATGAACGTTTCAGGGAATATTTCTAAATGCTTTAAGAATGTGCTGATAGGCAATGTATTATCATATCTAAATTGATCTGCGAGAGATCAGACTTCAAACTTTACATACTAAACCGCCATTTCCGGTCAAATTTATAGAAAATTGAATTTTTTGGCTCTTCGTAAAAATTATGTACAGCCTCGGTTAATCATTGGTTTCGCAAAACAGTTTCAGGGAATGTTTCTGAATGTTTCTCAGGTGTGCTGATGTGCACTGTATGATTGTATCTAAATCGATCTGCGAGTAATCAGACTTTAAACTTCGCATACCAAACCACCATTTCTGGTCAAGTTTATAGAAAATTGAATTTTTTCAATTTTTTCGTAAAAATGATGTACAACCTTTGTCAATTATTAGATTCGCATACAAGTTTCAGGGAATGTTTCTGAATGTTTCACAAATGTGCTGATAGGCAGTGTATTTTTATATCTAAATCGATCTGCGAGTAATCAAACTTCAAATTTCGCATACCAAAACTGCCATTTCCGATCAAGTTTATAGAAAATTGAATTTTTTGCTATTCGTAGAAACGTTGTACAGCCTCTGTAAATCATTAGATTCGCATACAAGTTTCAGGGAATGTTTCTCAGGTGTGCTGATGTGCACTATATGATTGTATCTTAATTCATCTGCGAGTAAACAAACTTCAAACTTTGCATACCACAACGCCATTTCCTGTCAAAGTTGCAATAGAATCAATTTCTTCCTCGTTCGCATGAGCGATCTACAGCTTCGGTCAATGATTAGATTCGCAAGAAAGTTTTAGGGAATATTTCTAACTATCTTACAAATGTGCTGATAGGCAGTGTATTTTGATACCTAAATCAATCTGCGAGTAATCAGACTTCAAACGTTGCATACCAAACCGCCATTTCCGGTCAAGTTTATAGAAAATTGAATTTTTTGGTTTTTCGTAAAAATGATGTACAGCCTTTGTCAATCATTAGATTCGCATACAAGTTTCAGGGAATTTTTCTGAATGTTTCACAAATGTGCTGATATGCAGTGTATTTTTATAATTTATATTTATACTTTTTGTGTAATTTTTTGGCTCTTCGTAAAAACGATGTTTGGCCTCGGTTAATCATTAGATTTGCATGATGGTTTCAGCGAACGTTTCTTAATGTCTCACAAGTGTGCTGATGTGCACTGTATGATTTTATCTAAATCGATCTGCGAGTAATCAGACTTCAAACTTCGCATACCAAACCACCATTTCTGGTCAAGTTTATAGAAAATTGAATTTTTTTGCTATTCGTAAAAACGTTCTACAACCTTTGTCAATCGTTAGATTCGCATACAAGTTTCAGGGAATGTTTCTGAACGTTTCACAAGTGTGTTGATAGGCGCGTTAAGATTCTATCTAAATTGACCAGCGTGTAATCAGACTTCAAACTTTGCATACCAGAACGCCATTTCCTCTCAAAGTTGCAATAGAATCAATTTCTTCCTCGTTCTCAAGAGCAATCTACAGTCTCGGTCAATGATTAGATTCGCATGAAAGTTTTAGGGAATATTTCTAAAGATTTTACAAATGTCCTGATATGTAGGGTATTTATATATCTAAATCGATCTGCGAGTATTCAGACTTCAAACTTCGCATACCAAACCGCCATTTCCGGTCAAGTTTATAGAAAATTGATGTACAGCCTCGGTTAATCATTAGTTTCGCATAAACGTTTCAGGGAACGTTTCTGAATGTTTCAAAAGTGTGGTGATATGCACGATAAGATTCTATCTAAATTGACGGCGAGTAATCAGACTTCAAACTTTCCATACCACAATGCCATTTCTGTTCAAGTTTATAGAAAATTGAATTTTTTTGGCTTTTCTTGAAAAGTGATGTACAGCCTCGGTTAATCATTAGTTTCGCATACCAGTTTCAGGGAATTTTTCTAAATGTTTCTCACGTGTTCTGATGAGCACTGTATGATTGTATCTAAATCGATCTGCGAGTAAACAGACTTCAAACTTTGCACACCACTCGGCCTTTTCCGGTCAAAGTTAAAATAAAATCAATCTCTTCTTCGTTCCGAACAGCGATCTACAGCTTCGGTCAATGATTAGATTCGCATGAAAGTTTTAGGGAACATTTCTAAAGATTTTACAAATGTGCTGATATGAAGGGTATTTATATATCTAAATTGATCTGGGAGTAATCAGCCTTCAAACTTCGTATACCAAACCGCTATTTCCCGCCAAGTTTATAGAAAATTGAATTTTTGGTTTTCGTAAAAATGATGTAAGGCCTCAGTTAATCATTAGTTTCACATAAACGTTTCAGGGAATGTTTCTGAATGTTTCAGAAGTGTGGTGATATGCACAATAAGATTCTATCTAAATTGACCGGCGAGTAATCAAACTTCAAACTTTCCAATAAAATCAATCTTTTCTTCGTTCCCAAGAGCGATCTACAGCTTCGGTCAATAACTACAATCCTGGCCAAAAGTATGTGGGACACTCTGAAAAAATGCTATGTTTTCACCACCACTCCTTGTTGAACAACGAAAGCGGCTCCTGTTTCCGAAACTTAGTCCTCCCCCTCCCCCCCCCATACAATGTTGCTTAAAGGGAGTGCACTTTGAGCACATTCATTCAACATTGTAAGGGGGGAGGGGGGCGGGAAGAGGGAAAGTGTCATAATTTTTAGATAAAAGGCTAAGTGTCCCACGACTTTTGGCCAGGATTGTCTCTATGACGCGAGTTAATTAAAAATGTCCATAACTTCTAGAGGATTTGATGCATTGTAGCCAAATTTGGATGAGTACATTTTATAAACGCTGTGCATGTATTTTTGATATATTTACTGAGAAATAATTAGTTTAGCGCGAGGTTTCAGTGATATAAGGAGGTCAATAGGGCTTAATTTTAAGAAAAATATTGTAAATTGGCGCGAAAATTGAGTAGGCGGAGATAATCTTCCTGAACTGACTTCAGATGGAGTCCCACTATCATCGCTTGGACCGATCTTTTGCAGGCGTTGGAGGGCGACACTGTGCATTTGCCAGCGCCCAAGAACTTTTGTAAGCGACACATTGAACTGAGCAGCGACACGCTATTCTTTGCTACAGCAGACGCTCCGCCTGTCCTGATAAAAGGCGAATGCATCGATCGTGTTAATAGTGAAATGATGGACGTGAGGTGGCGTTTCTTTAACCTCTGGAAACAAATTCCTCAGTGCCAGCAGCTTCGCATTCGTGTGGCCATTGTTTCGCAGTGCTTGTATTGCAACACAGCGAAACATGAAACCGGATGAATGACGTCAGTGTGCCGAGTACTGACATCAATTCTCATCAATTCTCACCGGGAAAAGTTCGATTTTTCGAAAGTAAAGGAAATTCTACCTCTTGATATTGCACACAATGACTTATCGTTTATATTTCCTATATTCTAAGTGATATTTATCGTTCAAACATGCCATTTTGATGTGTTTTCAACAGTTCTCACCCACTTACAGCTATAAGATTATAAATAGATTTTTATTTTTATTAACGGTCAAGGTGAGAACTGTTGAAAATCATGCTTCGGCTGGTCAAATATACCGGCCAGTATGATATGTTAATGTATCTACAGTGGGCAAAGTAGTTCGAACGTTCTTTTCTGAGGAAGTGCTGTAAAATCCGATTTATTCGCGTATTTGTTACTGAGAATTGACGTTATTGTGGCCGAGTATTGTCACGGCATGAACTCGGACGTCACTCAAAGTACACATGTCACGTGTATCATGTAAGATTATACTAGTAGCTTTACTTCTGGTCACTAGGAGATTGGTATCTGTATCACTTACAAATAATACACAGGGCTTTGAATAGAAAATTGTTTATTGTTGCCGCGGCATGACGTCACCAGTCTGCCGAGCTGCAGACATTTGCTCTTAGTGTGCGTTGCCCGGTGCGGAAAACCCAGCAATGCTTGAAACAAAACAAAAAGCCAATTGGATTAATGCTGGGAAACGTACTGCCCGATCGAAATGCAAACGCACAAGCCCGGGGAATAGGGTTGAAACAGAAACGCCACTATGATAACCAGCGAGACGCACTGTCACACAGTCGGCCACAGAGGACATGATCATAAGGTCAGCGCCCTCTGCTCCTCGGAAATTGTTTCTTTTCCCATGTGAATTGCTGTTTTTCTTTTAATTTCGACGTCCGAATATCGTAAAATAAACGATTAATCGACTTGAAGGTTTTAACCTCAGTTTTTAGTCGTTAAAACCGGCATTTAATTGTGACCGTTCAATTTTCAATTTTCACCCTGTCACAATCATATTCTTCAGCACATACAATATGAGCACGTCATTCACTATAATGTTCCAACTGTTTTTTAATTAGGCAAATTTGGTTCGAATACATACACAAGGTCACAAACAACAACTATTTCAAGTTTGGCATCAATACATCAAATCCTCTAGAAGTTATGGACATTTTTAGTATGCCTCGCGTTATAGACAATCCTGGCCAAAAGTATGTGGGACACTCTGAAAAAATGCTATGTTTTCACCACCACTCCTTGTTGAACAACGAAAGCGGCTCCTGTTTCCGAAACTTAGTCCTCCCCCTCCCCCCCCATACAATGTTGCTTAAAGGGAGTGCACTTTGAGCACATTCATTCAACATTGTAAGGGGGGAGGGGGGCGGGAAGAGGGAAAGTGTCATAATTTTTAGATAAAAGGCTAAGTGTCCCACGACTTTTGGCCAGGATTGTAGATTCGCATGAAAGTTTTAGGGAACATTTCTGACTATCTTACAGATGTGCTGATAGGCAGTCTATTTTGATATCTAAACCAATCTCCGAGTAATCAGACTTCAAACTTTGCATACCAAACCGGCATTTCCGGTCAAGTTTATAGAAAATTGAATTTTTTGGTTTTTCGTAAAAACGATGTACAGCCTCGGTTAATCATTAGATTCGCATACAAGTTTCAGGGAATGTTTCTGAATGTTTGACAAGTGTGGTGGTATGCACGATAAGATTCTATCTAAATTGACCGGCGAGTAATCAGACTTCAAACTTTCTATACCACAACGCCATTTCCGGTCAAGGTCAGAAAATTGAATTTTTTGGCTCTTCGTAAAAATGATGTACAGCCTCGGTTAATCATTGGCTTCGCATAACAGTTTCAGGGAATGTTTCTGAATGTTTCTCAGGTGTGCTGATGTGCACTGTATGATTGTATCTAAATTGATCTGCAAGTAATCAGACTTCAAACTTCGCATACCAAACCGCCATTTCTGGTCAAGTTTATAGAAAATTGAATTTTCTGGTTTTTTGTAAAAATGATGTAAAACCTTTGTCAATCATTAGATTCGCATACAAGTTTCAGGGAATGTTTCTGAATGTTTCACAAATGTGCTGATATGCAGTGTATTTTTATATCTAAATCGATCTGCGAGTAATCAGACTTCAAATGTCGCATACGAAACCGCCATTTCCGGTCACGTTTATAGGAAATTGAATTTTTTGGCTCTTTGTAAAAACGATATACAGCCTTAGACAATCTTTTGATTCGCATACAAGTTTCAGGGAATGTTTCTGAGTGTTTCACAAATGTGCTGATATGCAGTGTATTTTTATATCTAAATCGATCTGCGAGTAATCAGACTTCAAATGTCGCATACGAAACCGCCATTTCCGGTCACGTTCATAGAAAATTGAATTTTTTGGCTCTTCGTAAAAACAATGTACAGCCTTTGTCAATTTTTTGATTCGCATACAAGTTTGAGGGAATGTTTCTGAATGTTTCGCAGGTGTGCTGATGTGCACTGTATGATTGTATTTAAATCGATCTGCGAGTAAACAGACTTCAAACTTTGCATACCACTCCGCCTTGCGGTCAAAGTTACAATAAAATCAATCTCTTCTTCGTTCCCAAGAGCGATCTACAGCTTCGGTCTATGATTAGATTCACATGAAAGTTTTAGGAAACATTTCTAACTATCTTACAAATGTGCTGAGAGGCAGTGTATTTTGATATCTAAATAGATCTGCGAGTAATCAGACTTCAAACTTTGCATACCAAACCGCTATTTCCCGTCAAGTTTATAGAAAATTGAATTTTTTGGCTCTTCGTAAAAATGATGTACAGCCTCAGTTAATCATTAGTTTCGCATACCAGTTTCAGGGAATGTTTCTGAATGTTTCTCACGTGTTCTGATGTGTACTGTATGACTGTATTTAAATCGATCTGCGAGTAAACAGACTTCAAACTTTGCACACCACTCGGCCTTTTCCGGTCAAAGTTACAATAAAATCAATCTTTTCTTCGTTCCCAAGAGCGATCATGAAAGTTTTAGGAAACATTTCTAATTATCTTTCAAATGTGCTGATAGGCAATGTATTTTGATATGTAAATAGATCTGCGAGTAATCAGACTTCAAACTTTGCATACCAAACCGCTATTTCCCTTCAAGTTTTTAGAAAATTGAATTTTTTGGCTCTTCGTAAAAACGATGTTCGGCCTCGGTTAATCATTAGATTCGCATGATCGTTTCAGCCAACGTTTCTGAATGTCTCACAAGTGTGCTGATGTGCACTGTATGATTGTATCTAAATCGATCTGCGAGTAATCAGACTTCAAACTTCGTATACAAAACCACCATTTCTGGTCAAGTTTATAGAAAATTGAATTTTTTTTGCTATTCGTAAAAACGTTGTACAACCTTTGTCAATCATTAGATTCGCATACAAGTTTCAGGGAATATTTCTGAATGTTTCACAAGTGTGTTGACATGCACGATAAGACTGTATCTAAATTGACGGGCGTGTAATCAGACTTCAAACTTTCCATACCACAAGTCCATTTCTTGTCAAAGTTGCAATAGAATCAATTTCTTCCTCGTTCGCAAGAGCAATCTACAGCCTCGGTCAATGATTAGATTCGCATGAAAGTTTTAGGGAATATTTCTGAAAATTTTACAAATGTACTGATATGTAGGGTATTTATATATCTAAATCTATCTGTTAGTAATCAGACTTCTAACTTCGAATACCAAACCGCCATTTCCGATCAAGATTATAGAAAATTGAATTTTTTGGCTCTTCGTAAAAATGATGTACATCCTCAGTTAATCATTAGTTTCGCATACCAGTTTCAGGGAATGTTTCTGAATGTTTCTCAGGTGTTCTGATGTGTACTGTATGATTGTATCTAAATCGATCTGCGAGTAAACAGACTTCAAACTTTGCACACCACTCCGCCTTTTCCGGTCAAAGTTACAATAAAATCAATCTTTTCTTCGTTCCCAAGAGCGATCTACAGCTTCGGTCAATGATTAGATTCGCATGAAAGTTTTAGGGAACATTTCTGACTATCTTACAGATGTGCTGATAGGCAGTGTATTTTGATATCTAAACCGATCTGCGAGTAATCAGACTTCAAACTTCGCATACCAAACCGGCATTTCCGGTCAAGTTTATAGAAAATTGAATTTTTTGGTTTTTCGTAAAAATGATGTACAGCCTCAGTTAATCATTAGTTTCGCATACCAGTTTCAGGGAATGTTTCTGAATGTTTCTCACGTGTTCTCATGAGCACTGTATGATTGTATCTAAATCAATCTGCGAGTAAACAGACTTCAAACTTTGCACACCACTCGGCCTTTTCCGGTAAAAGTTACAATAAAATCAATCTCTTCTTCGTTCCCAACAGCAATCTACAGCTTCGGTCAATGATTAGATTCACATGAAAGTTTTAGGGAACATTTCTAAAGATTTTACAAATGTGCTGATATGTAGGGTATTTATATATCTAAATCGATCTGGGAGTAATCAGACTTCAAACTTCTCATACCAACTCGCTATTTCCCGCCAAGTTTAGAAAAAATTGAATTTTTTGATTTTTCGTAAAAATGATATAAGGCCTCGGTTAATCATTAGTTTCGCATAAACGCTTCAGGGATTGTTTCTGAATGTTTCACAAGTGTGGTGATATGGACGATAAGATTCTATCTAAATCGATCTGCTAGTAATCAGACTTCAAACTTCGTATACCAAACCGACATTTCCGATCAAGTTTATAGAAAATTGAATTTTTTGGCTCTTCGTAAAAACGTTGTACAGCCTTTGTAAATCATTAGATTCGCATACAAGTTTTAGGGAATGTTTCTGAATGTTTCGCAAGTGTGGTAATATGCACGATAAGATTCTATCTAAATTGACCGGCGTGTAATCAGACTTCAAACTTTCCATACCACAGCGCCATTTCCGGTCAAGTTTATAGAAAATTGAATTTTTTGGTTTTTCGTAAAAATGATGTACAGCCTCGGTTAATCATTAGTTTCGCATACAAGTTTCAGGGAATGTTTCTGAATGTTTCTCACGTGTGCTGATGTGCACTGTATGATTGTATCTAAATCGACTTGCGAGTAATCAGACTTGAAACTTCGCATACCAAACCGCCATTTCTGGTCAAGTTTATAGAAAATTGAATTTTCTGGTTTTTCGTAAAAATGATGTACAACCTTTGTCAATCATTAGATTCGCATACATGTTTCAGGAAATGTTTCTGAATGTTTCACAAATGTGCTGATATGCAGTGTATTTTGATATCTAAATCGATCTGCGAGTAATCAGACTTCAAATTTCACATACCAAAACCGCCATTTCCGATCAAGTTTATAGAAAATTGAATTTTTTTGCTATTCGTAAAAACGTTGTACAGACTTTGTCAATCATTAGATACGCATACACGATTCAAGGAATGTTTCTTAATGTTTCACAAATATGCTGATATGCAGTGTATTTTTATATCTAAATCGATCTGCGAGTAATCAGACTTCAAACTTTGCATACCAAACCGCTATTTCCCGTCAAGTTTTTTAGAAAATTGAATTTTTCGGCTCTTCGTAAAAATGTTGTAAGGCCTCGTTTAATTATTAGATTCGCATAAACGTTTCACGGAATGTTTCTGAATGTTTCACAAGTGTGGTGATATGCACAATAAGATTCTATCTAAATTGTCCGGAAAGTAATCAAACTTCAAACTTCGCATACCAAACCGACATTTCCGGTCAAATTTATAGAAAATTGAATTTTTATGCTATTCGTAAAAACGTTCTACAACCTTTGTGAATCATTAGATTCGCATACAAGTTTCAGGGAATGTTTCTGATTGTTTCACAAGTGTGGTAATATGCACGATAGAATTTTATCTAAATTGACCGGCGTGTAGTCAGACTTCAAACTTTGCATACCAGAACGCCATTTCTTGTCAAAGTTGCAATAGAATCAATTTCTTCCTCGTTCGCAAGAGCAATCTACAGCGTCGGTCAATGATTAGATTCGCATGAAAGTTTTAGGGAATATGTCTCAAGATTTTACAAATGTGCTGATATGTAGGGTATTTATATATCTAAATTGATCTGTTAGTAATCAGACTTCAAACTTCGCATACAAAACCGCCATTTCCGATCAAGTTTATAGAAAATTGAATTTTTTGGCTCTTCGTAAAAACGTTGTACAGCCTTTGTCAATCATTAGATTCGCATACAAGTTTCACGGAATGTTTCTGATTGTTTCTCAGGTGTTCTGATGTGTACTGTATGATTGTATCTAAATCGATCTGCGAGTAAACAGACTTCAAACTTTGCACACTACTCCGCCTTTTCCGGTCAAAGTTACAATAAAATCAATCTTTTCTTCGTTCCAAAGTGCAATCTACAGCTTCGGTCAATAATTAGATTCGCATGAAAGTTTTAGGGAACATTTCTAACTATCTTACAGATGTGCTGATAGGGAGTATATTTTGATATCTAAACCGATCTGCGAGTAGTCAGACTTCAAACTTTGCATACCAAACCGCCATTTCCGGTCAAGTTTATAGAAAATTGAATTTTTTGGTTTTTCGTAAAAATGATGTACATCCTCGGTTATTCATTAGTTTCGCATACAAGTTTCAGGGAATGTTTCTGAATGTTTTACAAGTGTGGTGATGAGCACTGTATGATTGTATCTAAATCGATCTGCGAGTAATCAGACTTCAAACTTTCCATACCACAACGCCATTTCCGGTCAAGTTTATAGAAAATTGAATTTTTTGGCTCTTTTGTAAAAATGGTGTACAGCCTCGGTTAATCATTGGCTTCGCATAACAGTTTCAGGGAATGTTTCTGAATGTTTCTCAGGTGTGCTGATGTGTACTGTAGGATTGTATCTAAATCGATCTGCGAGTAATCAGACTTGAAACTTCGCATACCAAACCGCCATTTCTGGTCAAGTTTATAGAAAATTGAATTTTCTGGTTTTTCGTAAAAATGATGTACAACCTTTGTCAATCATTAGATTCGCATACATGTTTCAGGGAATGTTTCTGAATGTTTCACAAATGTGCTGATATGCAGTGTATTTTTATATCTAAATCGATCTGCGAGTAATCAGACTTCAAATGTCGCATACCAAACCGCCATTTCCGATCAAGTTTATAGAAAATTGAATTTTTTTGCTCTTCCTAAAAACGTTGTACAGCCTTTGTCAATCATTAGATTCGCATACAAGTTTCAGGGAATGTTTCTGAATGTTTCGCAAGTGTGGTGCTATGCGCGATAAGATTCTATCTAAATTGACCGGCGTGTAATCAGACTTCAAACTTTGCATACCACAACGCCATTTCTTGTCAAAGTTGCAATAGAAGCAATTTCTTCCTCGTTCGCAAGAGCGATCTACAGCCCCGGTCAATGATTAGATTTGCATGAAAGTCTTAGGGAATATTTCTAAAGATTTTACAAATGTGCTGATATGTAGGGTATTTATATATCTAAGTCGATCTGCTAGTAATCAGACTTCAAACTTCGCATACCAAACCACCATTTCCGATAGAGTTTATAGAAAATTGAATTTTTTGGCTCTTCGTAAAAACGTTTTGTGAAATATTCATAAACATTCCCTGAAACATGTAAGCGAATCTAATGATTGACAAAGGTTCTACATCATTTTTACGAAAAACCAGATTTTCTATAAACTTGACCAGAAATGGCGGTTTGGTATGCGAAGTTTGAAGTCTGATTACTCGGAGATCGGTTTAGATATCAAAATATACTCCCTATCAGCACATCTGTAAGATAGTTAGAAACGTTCCCTAAAACTTTCATGCGAATCTAATTATTGACCGAAGCTGTAGATCTCTCTTGGGAACGAAAAAAAGATTGATTTTATTGTAACTTTCACCGGAAAAGGCGGAGTGGTGTGCAAAGTTTGAAGTCTGTTTACTCGCAGATCGATTTAGATACAATCATACAGTACTCATCAGAACACCTGAGAAACATTCAGAAACATTCCCTGAAACTGGTATGCGAAACTAATGATTAACCGAGGTTGTACATCATTTTTACCAAGAGCCCAAAAAATTCAATTTTTTATAAACTTGATCGGAAATGGCGGTTTGGTATGCGAAGTTTGAAGTCTGATTACTAGCAGATCGATTTAGATATATAAATACCCTACATATCAGCACATTTGTAAAATCTTTAGAAATATTCCCTAAAACTTTCATGCAAATCTAATCATTGACCGAGGCTGTAGATCGCTCTTGCGAACGAGGAAGAAATTGATTCTATTGCAACTTTGACAAGAAATGGCGTTGTGGTATGGAAAGTTTGAAGTCTGATTACACGCCGGCCAATTTAGATAGAATCTTATCGCGCATATTACCACACTTGCGAAACATGCAGAAACATTCCTTGAAACTTGTATGCGAATCTAATGATTGACAAAGGCTGTACAACGTTTTTACGAAGAGCCAAAAAATTCAATTTTCTAAAAACTTGAAGGGAAATAGCGGCTTGGTATGCAAAGTTTGAAGTCTGATTACTCGCAGATCTATTTAGATATCAAAATACACTGCCTCTCAGCACATTTGTAAGATTGTTAGAAATGTTTCCTAAAACTTTCATGTGAATCTAATCATTGACCGAAGCTCTAGATCGCTCTTGGCAACGAAGAAGAGATTGATTTTATTGTAACTTTGACCGGAAAAGGCGGAGTGGTATGCACAGTTTGAAGTCTGTTTACTCGCAGATCGATTTAAATACAATCATACAGTGCACATCAGCACACCTGCGCAACATTGAGAAACATTCCCTGAAACTTGTATGCGAATCAAAAAATTGACAAAAGCTGTACATCGTTTTTACGAAGAGCCAAAAAATTCACTTTTGTATAAACGTGACCGGAAATGGCGGTTTCGTATGCGACATTTGAAGTCTGATTACTCGCAGATCGATTTAGATATCAAAATACACTGCATATCAGCACATTTGTGAAACTTTCAGACACATTCCCTGAAACTTGTATGCGAATCTAATGATTGACAAAGGTTGTACATCATTTTTACGAAAAACCAGAAAATTCAATTTTCTATAAACTTGACCAGAAATGGCGGTTTGGTATGCGAAGTTTCAAGTCTGATTACTCGCAGATCGATTTAGATACAATCATACAGTACACATCAGCACACCTGAGAAACATTCAGAAACATTCCCTGAAACTGTTATGCGAAGCCAATGATTAACCGAGGCTGTACATCATTTTTACGAAGAGCCAAAAAATTCAATTTTCTCTAAACTTGACCGGAAATGGCGTTGTGGTATGGAAAGTTTGAAGTCTGCTTACTCGCAGATTGATTTAGATACAATCATACAGTGTACATCACCACACTTGTAAAACATTCAGAAACATTCCCTGAAACTTGTATGCGAAACTAATGAATAACCGAGGCTGTACATCATTTTTACGAAAAACCAAAAAATTCAATTTTCTATAAACTTGACCGGAAATGGCGGTTTGGTATGCAAAGTTTGAAGTCTGATTACTCGCAGATCGCTTTAGATATCAAAATATACTCCCTATCAGCACATCTGTAAGATAGTTAGAAACGTTCCCTAAAACTTTCATGCGAATCTAATTATTGACCGAAGCTGTAGATCTCTCTTGGGAACGAAAAAAAGATTGATTTTATTGTAACTTTCACCGGAAAAGGCGGAGTGGTGTGCAAAGTTTGAAGTCTGTTTACTCGCAGATCGATTTAGATACAATCATACAGTACTCATCAGAACACCTGAGAAACATTCAGAAACATTCCCTGAAACTGGTATGCGAAACTAATGATTAGCCGAGGCTGTACATCATTTTTACGAAGAGCCCAAAAAATTCAATTTTCTATAAACTTGATCGGAAATGGCGGTTTGGTATGCGAAGTTTGAAGTCTGATTACTAACAGATCGATTTAGATAGATAAATACCCTACATATCAGCACATTTGTAAAATCTTTAGAAATATTCCCTAAAACTTTCATGCGAATCTAATCATTTACCGAGGCTGTAGGTCGCTCTTACCAACCAGGAAGAAATTGATTCTATTGCAACTTTGAAAAGAAATGGAGTTGTGGTATGCAAAGTTTGAAGTGTGATTACACGCCGGTCAATTTAGATAAAATTCTATCGTGCATATTACCACACTTGTGAAACATTCAGAAACATTCCCTGAAACTTGTACGCGAATCTAATGATTGACAAAGGCTGTACAACGTTTTTGCGAAGAGCTAAAAAATTCAATTTTCTATAAATTTGACCGGAAATGTCGGTTTGGTATCCGAAGTTTGAACTTTGATTACTTGGCGGACAATTTAGATAGAATCTTATTGTGCATATCACCACACTTGTGAAACATTCAGAAACATTCCGTGAAACGTTTATGCGAATCTAATAATTAACCGAGGCCTTACATCATTTTTACGAAGAGCCGAAAAATTCAATTTTCTAAAAAACTTGACCGGAAATAGCGGTTTGGTATGCAAAGTTTGAAGTCTGATTACTCGCAGATCGATTTAGATATCAAAATACACTGCATATCAGCACATTTGTGAAACATTCAGAAACATTCCCTGAAACATGTATGCGAATCTAATGATTGACAAAGGTTGTACATCATTTTTACGAAAAACCAGAAAATTCAATTTTCTATAAACTTGACCAGAAATGGCGGTTTGGTATGCGAAGTTTCAAGTCTGATTACTCGCAGATCGATTTAGATACAATCATACAGTACACATCAGCACACCTGAGAAACATTCAGAAACATTCCCTGAAACTGTTATGCGAAGCCAATGATTAACCGAGGCTGTACATCATTTTTACGAAGAGCCAAAAAATTCAATTTTCTATAAACTTCACCGGAAATGGCGTTGTGGTATGGAAAGTTTGAAGTCTGATAACTCGCAGATTGATTTAGATACAATCATACAGTGCACATCACCACACTTGTAAAACATTCAGAAACATTCCCTGAAACTTGTATGCGAAACTAATGAATAACCGAGGCTGTACATCATTTTTACGAAAAACCAAAAAATTCAATTTTCTATAAACTTGACCGGAAATGGCGGTTTGGTATGCAAAGTTTGAAGTCTGATTACTCGCAGATCGGTTTAGATATCAAAATATACTGCCTATCAGCACATCTGTAAAATAGTTAGAAATGTTCCCTAAAACTTTCATGCGAATCTAATTATTGACCGAAGCTGTAGATCGCTCTTTGGAACGAAGAAAAGATTGATTTTATTGTAACTTTGACCGGAAAAGGCGGAGTAGTTGCAAAGTTTGAAGTCTGTTTACTCGCAGATCGACTTAGATACAATCATACAGTACACATCAGCACACCTGAGAAGCATTCAGAAACATTCCCTGAAACTGTTATGCGAAACTAATTATTAACTGAGGCTGTACATCATTTTAACGAAGAGCCAAAAAATTCAATTTTCTATAAACTTGACCGGAAATGGCGCTGTGGTATGGAAAGTTTGAAGTCTGATTACTCGCCGGTCAATTTACATAAAATCTTATCGTGCATATCACCACACTTGTGAAACATTCAGAAACATTTCCTGAAACTTGTATGCGAAACTAATGATTAACCGAGGCTGTACATCATTTTTTCGAAAAACCAAAAAATTCAATTTTCTATAAACTTGACCGGAAATGGCGGTTTGGTATGCAAAGTTTGAAGTCTGATTACTCGCAGATCGGTTTAGATATCAAAATACACTGCCTATCAGCACATCTGTAAGATAGTCAGAAATGTTCCCTAAAACTTTCATGCGAATCTAATTATTGACCGAAGCTGTAGATTGCTGTTGGGAACGAAAAAGAGATTGATTTTATTTTAACTTTGACTGGAAAAGGCGGAGTGGTAAGCAAAGTTTGAAGTCTGTTTACTCGCAGATCGATTTAGATACAATCATACAGTACTCATCAGAACACCTGAGAAACATTCAGAAACATTCCCTGAAACTGGTATGCGAAACTAATGATTAACCGAGGCTGTACATCATTTTTACGAAGAGCCAAAAAATTCAACTTTCTATCTTGACCGGAAATGGCGGTTTGGTATTCGAAGTTCGAAGTCTGATTACTAACAGATCGATTTAGATATATAAATACCCTACATATTAGCACATTTGTATAATCTTTAGAAATATTCCCTAAAACTTTCATGAAAATCTAATCATTGACCGAGGCTGTAGATCGCTTTTGTGAACGAGGAAGAAATTGATTCTATTGCAACTTTGACAAGAAATGGCGTTGTGGTATGGAAAGTTTGAAGTCTGCTTACACGCCGGTCAATTTAGATAGAATCTTATCGCGCATATCACCACACTTGCGAAACATTCAGAAATCTTCCTTGCACTATAACAAGACTTTTTCAACACATTTGTCTTATCTATCTTCATCCGCTCCAGAGATATAGCAGCTCAAACTCTCCTCATTTGCTCGAAAGGTGTGATGTTTTAATTAGAGCGTGATTTGATCTAATTTCTCACGACGCGCGCTAAAAGTTTACAAAAATTATGCAAAACTTGTCGGCATAGTCCCAGCAACGATTCCTGAAAATTTGATGCGATTCTGAGATGGTCGAAAAATCTTGGAATTTTGACAAAATAGTAAGGCTATAGCACAGGGTTTTTTGCCGATTTTGGCCAAAAACTGAAAACTCTTGAAACTTTCAGGAAACCTTCCTTGGACTATAACAAGACTTTTAGCAATACATTTGCCTTATCTACCTTCATTCGTTGCGGAGATATAGAAGCTCAAACTCTCCTCCTTTGCTCGAAAGGTGTGATGTTTTAATTGGTGCGTGATTTGATCTAATTTCTCACGACGCGCGCGCTAAAAGTTTACAAAAACTATGCAAAACTTGTCGGCATAGTCCCAGCAACGATTCCTGAAAGTTTCATGCGATTCTAAGGAGGACGAAAAATCTTGGAATTTTGACAAAATAGTAAGGCTATAGCACAGGGTTTTTTGTCCATTTTGCATGAAACTCTCAGGAATCGTTGCTGGGACTATGCCGACAAGTTTTGCATAGTTTTTGTAAACTTTTAGCGCGCGCGTCGTGAGAAATTAGATCAAATCACGCACTAATTAAAACATCACACCTTTCGAGGAAAGGAGGAGAGTTTGAGCTGCTATATCTCCGCAACGGATCAAGATAGATAAGGCAAATGTATTGCAAAAAGTCTTGTTATAGTCCAATGAAGGTTTCCTGAAAGTTTCAAGAGTTTTCAATTTTTTACCAAATCGGCAAAAAACCCTGTGCTATAGCCTTACTATTTTGTCAAAATTCCAAGATTTATCGACCACCTCAGAATCGTATCAAACTTTCAGGTATTGTTGCTGGGACTATGCCGACAAATTTTGCATAGTTTTTGTAAACTTTTAGCGCGCGCGTCGTGAGAAATTAGATCAAATCACGCACTAATAAAAGCATCACACCTTTCGAGGAAAGGAGGAGAGTTTGAGCTGCTATATCTCCGCAACGGATCAAGATAGATAAGGTAAATGTATTGCAAAAAGTCTTGTTATAGTCCAAGGAAGGTTTCCTGAAAGTTTCAAGAGTTTTCAGTTTTTGGCCAAAATCGGCAAAAAGCCCTGTGCTATAGCCTTACTATTTTGTCAAAATTCCAAGATTTTTCGACCACCTCAGAATCGCATGAAACTTTCAGGAATCGTTGCTGGGACGATCCGACGAGTTTTGCATACTTTTTGTAAACTTTTAGCGCGCGCGTCGTGAGAAATTAGATCAAATCACGCACAAATTAAAACATCACACCTTTCGAGCAAAGGAGGAGAGTTTGAGCTGCTATATCTCCGCAACGGATCAAGATAGATCAGGCAAATTTATTGCAAAGAGTCTTGTTATAGTCCAAGGAAGGTTTCCTGAAAGTTTCAAGAGTTTTCAGTTTTTGGCCAAAATCGGCAAAAAACCCTGTGCTATAGCCTTACCATTTTGTCAAAATTCCAAGATTTTTCGACCACCTCAGAATCGCACGAAACTTTCAGGAATCGTTGCTGGGACTATGCCGACGAGTTTTGCATAGTTTTTGTAAACTTTTAGCGCGCGCGTCGTGAGAAATTAGATCAAATCACGCACTAATTAAAACATCACACCTTTCGAGGAAAGGAGGAGAGTTTGAGCTGCTATATCTCCGCAACGGATCAAGATAGATAAGGTAAATGTATTGCAAAAAGTCTTGTTATAGTACAAGGAAGGTTTCCTGAAAGTTTCAAGAGTTTTCAGTTTTTGGCCAAAATCGGCAAAAAACCCTGTGCTATAGCCTTACTATTTTGTCAAAATTCCAAGATTTTTCGATCATCTCAGAATCGCATGAAACTTTCAGGAATCGTTGCTGGGACTATGCCGACAACTTGTGTAAAGTTTTTGTAAACTTTTAGCGCGCGCGTCGTGAGGAATTAGATCAAATCACGCACTAATTAAAACATCACACCTTTCGAGCAAAGGAGGAAAGTTTGAGCTGCTATATCTCCGCAACGGATCAAGATAGATAAGGCAAATGTATTGGAAAAAGGCTTGTTATAGTCCAAGGAAGGTTTCCTGAAAGTTTCAAGAGTTTTCAATTTTTTGCCAAATCGGCAAAAAACCCTGTGCTATAGCTTTACTATTTTGTCAAAATTCCAAGATTTTTCGACCACCTCAGAATCGCATGAAACTTTCAGGAATCGTTGCTGGGACTATGCCGACAAGTTTTGCATACTTTTTTTGTAAACTTTTAGCGCGCGCGTCGTGAGAAATTAGATCAAATCACGCACTAATTAAAACATCACACCTTTCGAGCAAAGGAGGAGAGTTTGAGCTGCTATATCTCCGCAACGGATCAAGATAGATCAGGCAAATTTATTGCAAAAAGTCTTCCTATAGTCCAAGGAAGGTTTCCTGAAAGTTTCAAGAGTTTTCAGTTTTTGGCCAAAATCGGCAAAAAACCCTGTGCTATAGCCTTACCATTTTGTCAAAATTCCAAGATTTTTCGACCACCTCAGAATCGCACGAAACTTTCAGGAATCGTTGCTGGGACTATGCCGACGAGGTTTGCATAGTTTGTGTAAACTTTTAGCGCGCGCGTCGTGAGAAATTAGATCAAATCACGCACCAATTAAAACATCACACCTTTCGAGGAAAGGAGGAGAGTTTGAGCTGCTATATCTCCGCAACGGATCAAGATAGATAAGGCAAATTTATTGCAAAAAGTCTTGTTATAGTCCAAGGAAGGTTTCCTGAAAGTTTCAAGAGTTTTCAATTTTTTACCAAATCAGCAAAAAACCCTGTGCTATAGCCTTACTATTTTGTCAAAATTCCAAGATTTTTCGACCACCTCAGAATCGCATGAAACTTTCAGGAATTGTTGCTGGGACTATGCCGACAAGTTTTGCATAGTTTTTGTAAACTTTTAGCGCGCGCGTCGTGAGAAATTAGATCAAATCACGCACTAATTAAAACATCACACCTTTCGAGCAAAGGAGGAGAGTTTGAGCTGCTATATCTCCGCAACGGATCAAGAAAGATAAGGCAAGTGTATTGCAAAAAGTCTTCTTATAGTCCAAGGAAAGTTTCCTGAAAGTTTCAAGAGTTTTCAGTTTTTGGCCAAAATCGGCAAAAAACCCTGTGCTATAGCCTTACTATTTTGTCAAAATTCCAAGATTATTCAACCACCTCAGAATCGCATGAAACTTTCAGGAATCGTTTCTGGGACTATGCCGACAAGTTTTGCATAGTTTTTGTAAACTTTTAGCGCGCGCGTCGTGAGAAATTAGATCAAATCACGCACTAATTAAAACATCACACCTTTCGAGCAAAGGAGGAGAGTTTGAGCTGCTATATCTCCGCAACGGATCAAGAAAGATAAGGCAAGTGTATTGCAAAAAGTCTTGTTATAGTCCAAGGAAAGTTTCCTGAAAGTTTCAAGAGTTTTCAGTTTTTGGCCAAAATCGGCAAAAAACCCTGTGCTATAGCCTTACTATTTTGTCAAAATTCCAAGATTATTCAACCACCTCAGAATCGCATGAAACTTTCAGGAATTGTTTCTGGGACTATGCCGACAAGTTTTGCATAGTTTTTGTAAACTTTTAGCCCGCGCGTCGTGAGAAATTAGATCAAATCACGCACTATTTAAAACATCACACCTTTCGAGCAAAGGAGGAGAGTTTGAGCTGCTATATCTCCGCAACGGATCAAGATAGATCAGGCAAATGTATTGCAAAAAGTCTTGTTATAGTCCAAGGAAGGTTTCCTGAAAGTTTCAAGAGTTTTCAGTTTTTGGCCAAAATCGGCAAAAAACCCTGTGCTATAGACTTACCATTTTGTCAAAATTCCAAGATTTTTCAACCACCTCAGAATCGCACGAAACTTTCAGGAATCGTTGCTGGGACTATGCCGACGAGGTTTGTATAGTTTGTGTAAACTTTTAGCGCGCGCGTCGTGAGAAATTAGATCAAATCACGCACCAATTAAAACATCACACCTTTCGAGGAAAGGAGGAGAGTTTGAGCTGCTATATCTCCGCAACGGATCAAGATAGATAAGGCAAATGTATTGCAAAAAGTCTTGTTATAGTCCAAGAAAGGTTTCCTGAAAATTTCAAGAGTTTTCAATGTTTTACCAAATCGGCAAAAACCCCTGTGCTATAGCCTTACTATTTTGTCAAAATTCCAAGATTTTTCGACCACCTCAGAATCGCATGAAACTTTCAGGAATCGTTGCTGGGACTATGCCGACGAGGTTTGCATAGTTTTTGTAAACTTTTAGCGCGCGCGTCGTGAGAAATTAGATCAAATCACGCACCAATTAAAACATCACACCTTTCGAGGAAAGGAGGAGAGTTTGAGCTGCTATATCTCCGCAACGGATCAAGATAGATAAGGCAAATGTATTGCAAAAAGGCTTGTTATAGTCCAAGGAAGGTTTCCTGAAAGTTTCAAGAGTTTTCAGTTTTTGGCCAAAATCGGCAAAAAACCCTGTGCTATAGCCTTACTATTTTGTCAAAATTCCAAGATTTTTCGATCATCTCAGAATCGCATGAAACTTTCAGGAATCGTTGCTGGGACTATGCCGACAAGTTTTGCATAGTTTTTGTAAACTTTTAGCGCGCGCGTCGTGAGAAATTAGATCAAATCACGCACTAATTAAAACATCACACCTTTATAGGAAAGGAGGAGAGTTTGAGCTGCTATATCTCCGCAACGGATCAAGATAGGTAAGGCAAATGTATTGCAAAAGTCTTGCTATAGTCCAAGGAAGGTTTCCTGAAAGTTTCAAGAGTTTTCAGTTTTTGGCCAAAATCGGCAAAAAACCCTGTGCTATAGCCTTACCATTTTGTCAAAATTCCAAGATTTTTCGACCACCTCAGAATCGCATGAACCTTTCAGGAATTGTTGCTGGGACTATGCCGACGAGTTTTGCATAGTTTTTGTAAACTTTTAGCGCGCGCGTCGTGAGAAATTAGATCAAATCACGCACTAATTAAAACTTCACACCTTTCGAGCAAAGGAGGAGAGTTTGAGCTGCTATATCTCCGCAACGGATGCAGATAGATAATGCAAATTTATTGCAAAAAGTCTTGTTATAGTCCAAGGAAGGTTTCCTGAAAGTTTCAAGAGTTTTCAGTTTTTGGCCAAAATCGGCAAAAAAACCCTGTGCTATAGCCTTACTATTTCGTCAAAATTCCAAGATTTTTCGATCATCTCAGAATCGCTTGAAACTTTCAGGAATCGTTGCTGGGACTATGCCGACGAGTTTTGCATAGTTTTTGTAAACTTTTAGCGCGCGCGTCGTGAGAAATTACATCAAATCACGCACCAATTAAAACATCACACCTTTCGAGCAAACGAGGAGAGTTTGAGCTGCTATATCTCCGCAACGGATCAAGATAGATAAGGCAAATGTATTGCCAAAAGTCTTGTTATAGTCCAAGGAAGGTTTCCTGAAAGTTTCAAGAGTTTTCAGTTTTTGGCCAAAATCGGCAAAAAACCCTGTGCTATAGCCTTACTATTTTGTCAAAATTCCAAGATTTTTCGATCATCTCAGAATCGCATGAAACTTTCAGGAATCGTTGCTGGGACTATACCGACAAGTTTTGCATAGTTTTTGTAAACTTTTAGCGCGCGCGTCGTGAGAAATTAGATCAAATCACGCACTAATTAAAACATCACACCTTTCGAACAAAGGAGGAGAGTTTGAGCTGCTATATCTCCGCAACGGATCAAGATAGATAAGGCAAATGTGTTGCAAAATGTCTTCTTATAGTCCAAGGAAAGTTTCCTGAAAGTTTCAAGAGTTTTCAGTTTTTGGCCAAAATCGGCAAAAAACCCTGTGCTATAGCCTTACTATTTTGTCAAAATTCCAAGATTATTCAACCACCTCAGAATCGCATGAAACTTTCAGGAATCGTTTCTGGGACTATGCCGACGAGTTTTGCATAGTTTTTGTAAACTTTTAGTGCGCGCGTCGTGAGAAATTACATCAAATCACGCACTAATTAAAACATCACACCTTTCGAGGAAAGGAGGAGAGTTTGAGCTGCTATATCTCCGCAACGGATCAAGATAGATAAGGCAAATGTATTGCAAAAAGTCTTGTTATAGTCCAAGGAAGGTTTCCTGAAAGTTTCAAGAGTTTTCAATTTTTTACCAAATCGGCAAAAAACCCTGTGCTATAGCCTTACTATTTTGTCAAAATTCCAAGATTTTTCGACCACCTCAGAATCGCATGAAACTTTCAGGAATCGTTGCTGGGATTATCCGACGAGTTTTGCATAGTTTTTGTAAACTTTTAGCGCGCGCGTCGTGAGAAATTAGATCAAATCACGCACTAATTAAAACATCACACCTTTCACGCAAAGGAGGAGAGTTTGAGCTGCTATATCTCCACAACGGATCAAGATAGATAAGGTAAATGTATTGCAAAAAGTCTTGTTATAGTCCAAGGAAGGTTTCCTGAAAGTTTCAAGAGTTTTCAGTTTTTGGCCAAAATCGGCAAAAAACCCTGTGCTATAGCCTTACTATTTCGTCAAAATTCCAAGATTTTTCGATCATCTCAGAATCGCTTGAAACTTTCAGGAATCGTTGCTGGGACTATGCCGACGAGTTTTGCATAGTTTTTGTAAACTTTTAGCGCGCGCGTCGTGAGAAATTACATCAAATCACGCACTAATTAAAACATCACACCTTTCGAGGAAAGGAGGAGAGTTTGAGCTGCTATATCTCCGCAACGGATCAAGACAGATAAGGCAAATGTATCGCAAAAAGTCTTGTTATAGTCCAAGGAAGGTTTCCTGAAAGTTTCAAGAGTTTTCAGTTTTTGGCCAAAATCGGCAAAAAACCCTGTGCTATAGCCTTACTATTTTGTCAAAATTCCAACATTTTTCGACCACCTCAGAATCGCATGAAACTTTCAGGAATCGTTGCTGGGACTATGCCGACGAGTTTTGCATAGTTTTTGTAAACTTTTACCGCGCGTCGTGAGAAATTAGATCAAATCACGCACTAATTAAAACATCACACCTTTCGAGCAAAGGAGGAGAGTTTGAGCTGCTATATCTCCGCAACGGATGCAGATAGATAATGCAAATTTATTGCAAAAAGTCTTGTTATAGTCCAAGGAAGGTTTCCTGAAAGTTTCAAGAGTTTTCAGTTTTTGGCCAAAATCGGCAAAAAACCCTGTGCTATAGCCTTACTATTTTCTCAAAATTCCAAGATTTTTCAACTACCTCAGAATCGCTTGAAACTTTCAGGAATCGTTGCAGGGACTATGCCGACGAGTTTTGCATAGTTTTTGTAAACTTTTAGCGCGCGCGTCGTGAGAAATTACATCAAATCAGGCACTAATTAAAACATCACACCTTTCGAGCAACGAACGAGAGTTTGAGCTGCAATATCTCCGCAACGGATCAAGATAGATAAGGCAAATGTATTGCCAAAAGTCTTGTTATAATCCAAGGAAGGTTTCCTGAAAGTTTCAAGAGTTTTCAGTTTTTGGCCAAAATCGGCAAAAAACCCTGTGCTATAACCTTACCATTTTGTCAAAATTCCAAGATTTTTCGATCATCTCAGAATCGCTTGAAACTTTCAAGAATCGTTGCTGGGACTATGCCGACGAGTTTTGGACAGTTTTTGTAAACTATTAGCGCGCGCGTCGTGAGAAATTAGATCAAATCACGCACCAATTAAAACATCACACCTTTCGAGCAAAGGAGGAGAGTTTGAGCTGCAATATCTCCGCAACGGATCAAGATAGATAAGGCAAATGTATTGCAAAAAGTCTTGTTATAATCCAAGGAAGGTTTCCTGAAAGTTTCAAGAGTTTTCAGTTTTTGGCCAAAATCGGCAAAAAACCCTGTGCTATAGCCTTACTATTTTGTCAAAATTCCAAGATTTTTCGATCATCTCAGAATCGCATGAAACTTTCAGGAATTGTTGCTGGGACTATGCCGACGAGTTTTGGACAGTTTTTGTAAACTTTTAGCGCGCGCGTCGTGAGAAATTAGATCAAATCACGCACCAATTAAAACATCACACCTTTCGAGCAAAGGAGGAGAGTTTGAGCTGCTATATCTCCGCAACGGATCAAGATAGATAAGGCAAATGTATTGCAAAAAGTCTTGTTATAGTCCAAGGAAGGTTTCCTGAAAGTTTCAAGAGTTTTCAGTTTTTGGCCAAAATCGGCAAAAAACCCTGTGCTATAGCCTTACTATTTTGTCAAAATTTGAAGATTTTTCGACCATCTCAGAATCGCATGAAACATTGAGGAATCGTTGCTGGGATTATGCCGACGAGTTTTGCATAGTTTTTGTAAACTTTTAGTGCGCGCGTCGTGAGAAATTAGATCAAATCACGCACTAATTAAAACATCACACCTTTCGAGCAAAGGAGGAGAGTTTGAGCTGCTATATCTCCGCAACGGATCAAGATAGATAAGGCAAATGTATTGCAAAAAGTCTTGATATAGTCCAAGAAAGGTTTCCTGAAAGTTTCAAGAGTTTTCAGTTTTTGGCCAAAATCGGCAAAAAACCCTGTGCTATAGCCTTACTATTTTGTCAAAATTCCAAGATTTTTCGACCATCTCAGAATCGCATGAAACTTTCAGGAATCGTTGCTGGGACTATGCCGACCAGGTTTGCATAGTTTGTGTAAACATTTAGCGCCCGCGTCGTGAGAAATTAGATCAAATCACGCACCAATTAAAACATCACACCTTTCGAGGAAAGGAGGAAAGTTTGAGCTGCTATATCTCCGCAACGGATCAAGATAGATAAGGCAAATGTATTGCAAAAATTCTTGCTATAGTACAAGGAAGGTTTCCTGGAAGTTTCAAGAGTTTTCAGTTTTTGGCCAAAATCGGCAAAAAACCCTGTGCTATAGCCTTACTATTTTGTCAAAATTCCAAGATTTTTCGACCATCTCAGAATCGCATGAAACCTTCCTTGGACTACAAGAAGACATTCTGCAATACATTTGCTTGATCTATCGTCATCCGTTGGTGAGATATAGCAATCAAATGGCTTAGAACTTTGAAAAGCGCGACGTTTTAATTAGACGATGATTTGCTCTAATTTCTCACGACGCGTGGCCTAAAAGTTTACAAAAACTATGCAAAACGCGTCGGAATAGTCCCAGCAACCTTTCCTGAAAGTTTCATGCGATTCGGAGAAGGTCGAAAAATCTTGGAATTTTGACAAAAACGTAAGGCTATAGCCCAGAGTTTTTGGCCGATTTTGGCCAAAAATTGAAAACTCTTGAAACTTTCAGGAAACCTTCCTGGGACTATAAGAAGACATTCTGCAATACATTTGCGTGATCTATCGTCATCCGTTGGTGAGATATAGCAATCAAATGGCTTAGAACTTTGAAAAGTGCGACGTTTTAATTAGACGATGATTTGCTCTAATTTCTCACGATGCGTGGCCTAAAAGTTTACAAAAACTATGCAAAACGCGTCGGAATAGTCCCAGCAACATTTCCTGAAAGTTTCATGCGATTCGGAGAAGGTCGAAAAATCTTGGAATTTTGACAAAAACGTAAGGCTATAGCCCAGGGTTTTTGGCCGATTTTGGCCAAAAATTGAAAACTCTTGAAACTTTCAGGAAACCTTCCTGGGACTATAAGAAGACATTCTGCAATACATTTGCGTGATCTATCGTCATCCGTTGGTGAGATATAGCAATCAAATGGCTTAGAACTTTGAAAAGCGCGACGTTTTAATTAGACGATGATTTGCTCTAATTTCTCACGACGCGTGGCCTAAAAGTTTACAAAAACTATGCAAAACGCGTCGGAATAGTCCCAGCAACATTTCCTGAAAGTTTCATGCGATTCGGAGAAGGTCGAAAAATCTTGGAATTTTGACAAAAACGTAAGGCTATAGCCCAGGGTTTTTGGCCGATTTTGGCCAAAAATTGAAAACTCTTGAAACTTTCAGGAAACCTTCCTGGGACTATAAGAAGACATTCTGCAATACATTTGCGTGATCTATCGTCATCCGTTGGTGAGATATAGCAATCAAATGGCTTAGAACTTTGAAAAGCGCGACGTTTTAATTAGACGATGATTTGCTCTAATTTCTCACGACGCGTGGCCTAAAAGTTTACAAAAACTATGCAAAACGCGTCGGAATAGTCCCAGCAACATTTCCTGAAAGTTTCATGCGATTCGGAGAAGGTCGAAAAATCTTGGAATTTTGACAAAAACGTAAGGCTATAGCCCAGGGTTTTTGGCCGATTTTGGCCAAAAATTGAAAACTCTTGAAACTTTCAGGAAACCTTCCTGGGACTATAAGAAGACATTCTGCAATACATTTGCGTGATCTATCGTCATCCGTTGGTGAGATATAGCAATCAAATGGCTTAGAACTTTGAAAAGCGCGACGTTTTAATTAGACGATGATTTGCTCTAATTTCTCACGACGCGTGGCCTAAAAGTTTACAAAAACTATGCAAAACGCGTCCGAATAGTCCCAGCAACATTTCCTGAAAGTTTCATGCGATTCGGAGAAGGTCGAAAAATCTTGGAATTTTGACAAAAACGTAAGGCTATAGCCCAGGGTTTTTGGCCGATTTTGGCCAAAAATTGAAAACTCTTGAAACTTTCAGGAAACCTTCCTGGGACTATAAGAAGACATTCTGCAATACATTTGCGTGATCTATCGTCATCCGTTGGTGAGATATAGCAATCAAATGGCTTAGAACTTTGAAAAGCGCGACGTTTTAATTAGACGATGATTTGCTCTAATTTCTCACGACGCGTGGCCTAAAAGTTTACAAAAACTATGCAAAACGCGTCGGAATAGTCCCAGCAACATTTCCTGAAAGTTTCATGCGATTCGGAGAAGGTCGAAAAATCTTGGAATTTTGACAAAAACGTAAGGCTATAGCCCAGGGTTTTTGGCCGATTTTGGCCAAAAATTGAAAACTCTTGAAACTTTCAGGAAACCTTCCTGGGACTATACGAAGACATTCTGCAATACATTTGCGTGATCTATCGTCATCCGTTGGTGAGATATAGCAATCAAATGGCTTAGAACTTTGAAAAGCGCGACGTTTTAATTAGACGATGATTTGCTCTAATTTCTCACGACGCGTGGCCTAAAAGTTTACAAAAACTATGCAAAACGCGTCGGAATAGTCCCAGCAACCTTTCCTGAAAGTTTCATGCGATTCGGAGAAGGTCGAAAAATCTTGGAATTTTGACAAAAACGTAAGGCTATAGCCCAGGGTTTTTGGCCGATTTTGGCCAAAAATTGAAAACTCTTGAAACTTTCAGGAAACCTTCCTGGGACTATAAGAAGACATTCTGCAATACATTTGCGTGATCTATCGTCATCCGTTGGTGAGATATAGCAATCAAATGGCTTAGAACTTTGAAAAGCGCGACGTTTTAATTAGACAATGATTTGCTCTAATTTCTCACGACGCGTGCCCTAAAAGTTTACAAAAACTATGCAAAACGCGTCGGAATAGTCCCAGCAACATTTCCTGAAAGTTTCATGCGATTCGGAGAAGGTCGAAAAATCTTGGAATTTTGACAAAAACGTAAGGCTATAGCCCAGAGTTTTTGGCCGATTTTGGCCAAAAATTGAAAACTCTTGAAACTTTCAGGAAACCTTCCTGGGACTATAAGAAGACATTCTGCAATACATTTGCGTGATCTATCGTCATCCGTTGGTGAGATATAGCAATCAAATGGCTTAGAACTTTGAAAAGTGCGACGTTTTAATTAGACGATGATTTGCTCTAATTTCTCACGATGCGTGGCCTAAAAGTTTACAAAAACTATGCAAAACGCGTCGGAATAGTCCCAGCAACATTTCCTGAAAGTTTCATGCGATTCGGAGAAGGTCGAAAAATCTTGGAATTTTGACAAAAACGTAAGGCTATAGCCCAGGGTTTTTGGCCGATTTTGGCCAAAAATTGAAAACTCTTGAAACTTTCAGGAAACCTTCCTGGGACTATAAGAAGACATTCTGCAATACATTTGCGTGATCTATCGTCATCCGTTGGTGAGATATAGCAATCAAATGGCTTAGAACTTTGAAAAGCGCGACGTTTTAATTAGACGATGATTTGCTCTAATTTCTCACGACGCGTGGCCTAAAAGTTTACAAAAACTATGCAAAACGCGTCGGAATAGTCCCAGCAACATTTCCTGAAAGTTTCATGCGATTCGGAGAAGGTCGAAAAATCTTGGAATTTTGACAAAAACGTAAGGCTATAGCCCAGGGTTTTTGGCCGATTTTGGCCAAAAATTGAAAACTCTTGAAACTTTCAGGAAACCTTCCTGGGACTATAAGAAGACATTCTGCAATACATTTGCGTGATCTATCGTCATCCGTTGGTGAGATATAGCAATCAAATGGCTTAGAACTTTGAAAAGCGCGACGTTTTAATTAGACGATGATTTGCTCTAATTTCTCACGACGCGTGGCCTAAAAGTTTACAAAAACTATGCAAAACGCGTCGGAATAGTCCCAGCAACATTTCCTGAAAGTTTCATGCGATTCGGAGAAGGTCGAAAAATCTTGGAATTTTGACAAAAACGTAAGGCTATAGCCCAGGGTTTTTGGCCGATTTTGGCCAAAAATTGAAAACTCTTGAAACTTTCAGGAAACCTTCCTGGGACTATAAGAAGACATTCTGCAATACATTTGCGTGATCTATCGTCATCCGTTGGTGAGATATAGCAATCAAATGGCTTAGAACTTTGAAAAGCGCAACGTTTTAATTAGACGATGATTTGCTCTAATTTCTCACGACGCGTGGCCCAAAAGTTTACAAAAACTATGCAAAACGCGTCGGAATAGTCCCAGCAACATTTCCTGAAAGTTTCATGCGATTCGGAGAAGGTCGAAAAATCTTGGAATTTTGACAAAAACGTAAGGCTATAGCCCAGGGTTTTTGGCCGATTTTGGCCAAAAATTGAAAACTCTTGAAACTTTCAGGAAACCTTCCTGGGACTATAAGAAGACATTCTGCAATACATTTGCGTGATCTATCGTCATCCGTTGGTGAGATATAGCAATCAAATGGCTTAGAACTTTGAAAAGCGCGACGTTTTAATTAGACGATGATTTGCTCTAATTTCTCACGACGCGTGGCCTAAAAGTTTACAAAAACTATGCAAAACGCGTCGGAATAGTCCCAGCAACATTTCCTGAAAGTTTCATGCGATTCGGAGAAGGTCGAAAAATCTTGGAATTTTGACAAAAACGTAAGGCTATAGCCCAGGGTTTTTGGCCGATTTTGGCCAAAAATTGAAAACTCTTGAAACTTTCAGGAAACCTTCCTGGGACTATAAGAAGACATTCTGCAATACATTTGCGTGATCTATCGTCATCCGTTGGTGAGATATAGCAATCAAATGGCTTAGAACTTTGAAAAGCGCAACGTTTTAATTAGACGATGATTTGCTCTAATTTCTCACGACGCGTGGCCCAAAAGTTTACAAAAACTATGCAAAACGCGTCGGAATAGTGCCAGCAACATTTCCTGAAAGTTTCATGCGATTCGGAGAAGGTCGAAAAATCTTGGAATTTTGACAAAAACGTAAGGCTATAGCCCAGGGTTTTTGGCCGATTTTGGCCAAAAATTGAAAACTCTTGAAACTTTCAGGAAACCTTCCTGGGACTATAAGAAGACATTCTGCAATACATTTGCGTGATCTATCGTCATCCGTTGGTGAGATATAGCAATCAAATGGCTTAGAACTTTGAAAAGCGCGACGTTTTAATTAGACGATGATTTGCTCTAATTTCTCACGACGCGTGGCCTAAAAGTTTACAAAAACTATGCAAAACGCGTCGGAATAGTCCCAGCAACATTTCCTGAAAGTTTCATGCGATTCGGAGAAGGTCGAAAAATCTTGGAATTTTGACAAAAACGTAAGGCTATAGCCCAGGGTTTTTGGCCGATTTTGGCCAAAAATTGAAAACTCTTGAAACTTTCAGGAAACCTTCCTGGGACTATAAGAAGACATTCTGCAATACATTTGCGTGATCTATCGTCATCCGTTGGTGAGATATAGCAATCAAATGGCTTAGAACTTTGAAAAGCGCGACGTTTTAATTAGACGATGATTTGCTCTAATTTCTCACGACGCGTGGCCTAAAAGTTTACAAAAACTATGCAAAACGCGTCGGAATAGTCCCAGCAACATTTCCTGAAAGTTTCATGCGATTCGGAGAAGGTCGAAAAATCTTGGAATTTTGACAAAAACGTAAGGCTATAGCCCAGGGTTTTTGGCCGATTTTGGCCAAAAATTGAAAACTCTTGAAACTTTCAGGAAACCTTCCTGGGACTATAAGAAGACATTCTGCAATACATTTGCGTGATCTATCGTCATCCGTTGGTGAGATATAGCAATCAAATGGCTTAGAACTTTGAAAAGCGCAACGTTTTAATTAGACGATGATTTGCTCTAATTTCTCACGACGCGTGGCCCAAAAGTTTACAAAAACTATGCAAAACGCGTCGGAATAGTCCCAGCAACATTTCCTGAAAGTTTCATGCGATTCGGAGAAGGTCGAAAAATCTTGGAATTTTGACAAAAACGTAAGGCTATAGCCCAGGGTTTTTGGCCGATTTTGGCCAAAAATTGAAAACTCTTGAAACTTTCAGGAAACCTTCCTGGGACTATAAGAAGACATTCTGCAATACATTTGCGTGATCTATCGTCATCCGTTGGTGAGATATAGCAATCAAATGGCTTAGAACTTTGAAAAGCGCGACGTTTTAATTAGACGATGATTTGCTCTAATTTCTCACGACGCGTGGCCTAAAAGTTTACAAAAACTATGCAAAACGCGTCGGAATAGTCCCAGCAACATTTCCTGAAAGTTTCATGCGATTCGGAGAAGGTCGAAAAATCTTGGAATTTTGACAAAAACGTAAGGCTATAGCCCAGGGTTTTTGGCCGATTTTGGCCAAAAATTGAAAACTCTTGAAACTTTCAGGAAACCTTCCTGGGACTATAAGAAGACATTCTGCAATACATTTGCGTGATCTATCGTCATCCGTTGGTGAGATATAGCAATCAAATGGCTTAGAACTTTGAAAAGCGCGACGTTTTAATTAGACGATGATTTGCTCTAATTTCTCACGACGCGTGGCCTAAAAGTTTACAAAAACTATGCAAAACGCGTCGGAATAGTCCCAGCAACATTTCCTGAAAGTTTCATGCGATTCGGAGAAGGTCGAAAAATCTTGGAATTTTGACAAAAACGTAAGGCTATAGCCCAGGGTTTTTGGCCGATTTTGGCCAAAAATTGAAAACTCTTGAAACTTTCAGGAAACCTTCCTGGGACTATAAGAAGACATTCTGCAATACATTTGCGTGATCTATCGTCATCCGTTGGTGAGATATAGCAATCAAATGGCTTAGAACTTTGAAAAGCGCAACGTTTTAATTAGACGATGATTTGCTCTAATTTCTCACGACGCGTGGCCCAAAAGTTTACAAAAACTATGCAAAACGCGTCGGAATAGTCCCAGCAACATTTCCTGAAAGTTTCATGCGATTCGGAGAAGGTCGAAAAATCTTGGAATTTTGACAAAAACGTAAGGCTATAGCCCAGGGTTTTTGGCCGATTTTGGCCAAAAATTGAAAACTCTTGAAACTTTCAGGAAACCTTCCTGGGACTATAAGAAGACATTCTGCAATACATTTGCGTGATCTATCGTCATCCGTTGGTGAGATATAGCAATCAAATGGCTTAGAACTTTGAAAAGCGCGACGTTTTAATTAGACGATGATTTGCTCTAATTTCTCACGACGCGTGGCCTAAAAGTTTACAAAAACTATGCAAAACGCGTCGGAATAGTCCCAGCAACATTTCCTGAAAGTTTCATGCGATTCGGAGAAGGTCGAAAAATCTTGGAATTTTGACAAAAACGTAAGGCTATAGCCCAGGGTTTTTGGCCGATTTTGGCCAAAAATTGAAAACTCTTGAAACTTTCAGGAAACCTTCCTGGGACTATAAGAAGACATTCTGCAATACATTTGCGTGATCTATCGTCATCCGTTGGTGAGATATAGCAATAGAATGGCTTAGAACTTTGAAAAGCGCGACGTTTTAATTAGACGATGATTTGCTCTAATTTCTCACGACGCGTGGCCCAAAAGTTTACAAAAACTATGCAGAACGCGTCGGAATAGTCCCAGCAACATTTCCTGAAAGTTTCATGCGATTCGGAGAAGGTCGAAAAATCTTGGAATTTTGACAAAAACGTAAGGCTATAGCCCAGGGTTTTTGGCCGATTTTGGCCAAAAATTGAAAACTCTTGAAACTTTCAGGAAACCTTCCTGGGACTATAAGAAGACATTCTGCAATACATTTGCGTGATCTATCGTCATCCGTTGGTGAGATATAGCAATCAAATGGCTTAGAACTTTGAAAAGCGCGACGTTTTAATTAGACGATGATTTGCTCTAATTTCTCACGACGCGTGGCCTAAAAGTTTACAAAAACTATGCAAAACGCGTCGGAATAGTCCCAGCAACATTTCCTGAAAGTTTCATGCGATTCGGAGAAGGTCGAAAAATCTTGGAATTTTGACAAAAACGTAAGGCTATAGCCCAGGGTTTTTGGCCGATTTTGGCCAAAAATTGAAAACTCTTGAAACTTTCAGGAAACCTTCCTGGGACTATAAGAAGACATTCTGCAATACATTTGCGTGATCTATCGTCATCCGTTGGTGAGATATAGCAATCAAATGGCTTAGAACTTTGAAAAGCGCGACGTTTTAATTAGACGATGATTTGCTCTAATTTCTCACGACGCGTGGCCTAAAAGTTTACAAAAACTATGCAAAACGCGTCGGAATAGTCCCAGCAACATTTCCTGAAAGTTTCATGCGATTCGGAGAAGGTCGAAAAATCTTGGAATTTTGACAAAAACGTAAGGCTATAGCCCAGGGTTTTTGGCCGATTTTGGCCAAAAATTGAAAACTCTTGAAACTTTCAGGAAACCTTCCTGGGACTATAAGAAGACATTCTGCAATACATTTGCGTGATCTATCGTCATCCGTTGGTGAGATATAGCAATCAAATGGCTTAGAACTTTGAAAAGCGCAACGTTTTAATTAGACGATGATTTGCTCTAATTTCTCACGACGCGTGGCCCAAAAGTTTACAAAAACTATGCAAAACGCGTCGGAATAGTCCCAGCAACATTTCCTGAAAGTTTCATGCGATTCGGAGAAGGTCGAAAAATCTTGGAATTTTGACAAAAACGTAAGGCTATAGCCCAGGGTTTTTGGCCGATTTTGGCCAAAAATTGAAAACTCTTGAAACTTTCAGGAAACCTTCCTGGGACTATAAGAAGACATTCTGCAATACATTTGCGTGATCTATCGTCATCCGTTGGTGAGATATAGCAATCAAATGGCTTAGAACTTTGAAAAGCGCGACGTTTTAATTAGACGATGATTTGCTCTAATTTCTCACGACGCGTGGCCTAAAAGTTTACAAAAACTATGCAAAACGCGTCGGAATAGTCCCAGCAACATTTCCTGAAAGTTTCATGCGATTCGGAGAAGGTCGAAAAATCTTGGAATTTTGACAAAAACGTAAGGCTATAGCCCAGGGTTTTTGGCCGATTTTGGCCAAAAATTGAAAACTCTTGAAACTTTCAGGAAACCTTCCTGGGACTATAAGAAGACATTCTGCAATACATTTGCGTGATCTATCGTCATCCGTTGGTGAGATATAGCAATAGAATGGCTTAGAACTTTGAAAAGCGCGACGTTTTAATTAGACGATGATTTGCTGTAATTTCTCACGACGCGTGGCCTAAAAGTTTACAAAAACTATGCAGAACGCGTCGGAATAGTCCCAGCAACATTTCCTGAAAGTTTCATGCGATTCGGAGAAGGTCGAAAAATCTTGGAATTTTGACAAAAACGTAAGGCTATAGCCCAGGGTTTTTGGCCGATTTTGGCCAAAAATTGAAAACTCTTGAAACTTTCAGGAAACCTTCCTGGGACTATAAGAAGACATTCTGCAATACATTTGCGTGATCTATCGTCATCCGTTGGTGAGATATAGCAATCAAATGGCTTAGAACTTTGAAAAGCGCGACGTTTTAATTAGACGATGATTTGCTCTAATTTCTCACGACGCGTGGCCTAAAAGTTTACAAAAACTATGCAAAACGCGTCGGAATAGTCCCAGCAACATTTCCTGAAAGTTTCATGCGATTCGGAGAAGGTCGAAAAATCTTGGAATTTTGACAAAAACGTAAGGCTATAGCCCAGGGTTTTTGGCCGATTTTGGCCAAAAATTGAAAACTCTTGAAACTTTCAGGAAACCTTCCTGGGACTATAAGAAGACATTCTGCAATACATTTGCGTGATCTATCGTCATCCGTTGGTGAGATATAGCAATCAAATGGCTTAGAACTTTGAAAAGCGCAACGTTTTAATTAGACGATGATTTGCTCTAATTTCTCACGACGCGTGGCCTAAAAGTTTACAAAAATTATGCAAAACGCGTCGGAATAGTCCCAGCAACATTTCCCGAAAGTTTCATGCGATTCGGAGAAGGTCGAAAAATCTTGGAATTTTGACAAAAACGTAAGGCTATAGCCCAGGGTTTTTGGCCGATTTTGGCCAAAAATTGAAAACTCTTGAAACTTTCAGGAAACCTTCCTGGGACTATAAGAAGACATTCTGCAATACATTTGCGTGATCTATCGTCATCCGTTGGTGAGATATAGCAATCAAATGGCTTAGAACTTTGAAAAGTGCAACGTTTTAATTAGACGATGATTTGCTCTAATTTCTCACGACGCGTGGCCTAAAAGTTTACAAAAACTATGCAAAACGCGTCGGAATAGTCCCAGCAACATTTCCCGAAAGTTTCATGCGATTCGGAGAAGGTCGAAAAATCTTGGAATTTTGACAAAAACGTAAGGCTATAGCCCAGGGTTTTTGGCCGATTTTGGCCAAAAATTGAAAACTCTTGAAACTTTCAGGAAACCTTCCTGGGACTATAAGAAGACATTCTGCAATACATTTGCGTGATCTATCGTCATCCGTTGGTGAGATATAGCAATCAAATGGCTTAGAACTTTGAAAAGCGCGACGTTTTAATTAGACGATGATTTGCTGTAATTTCTCACGACGCGTGGCCTAAAAGTTTACAAAAACTATGCAAAACGCGTCGGACTAGTCCCAGCAACATTTCCTGAAAGTTTCATGCGATTCGGAGAAGGTCTAAAAATCTTGGAATTTTGACAAAAACGTAAGGCTATAGCCCAGGGTTTTTGGCCGATTTTGGCCAAAAATTGAAAACTCTTGAAACTTTCAGGAAACCTTCCTGGGACTATAAGAAGACATTCTGCAATACATTTGCGTGATCTATCGTCATCCGTTGGTGAGATATAGCAATAGAATGGCTTAGAACTTTGAAAAGCGCAACGTTTTAATTAGACGATGATTTGCTGTAATTTCTCACGATGTGTGGCCTAAAAGTTTACAAAAATTATGCAAAACGCGTCGGAATAGTCCCAGCAACATTTCCTGAAAGTTTCATGCGATTCGGAGGAGGTCGAAAAATCTTGGAATTTTGACAAAAACGTAAGGCTATAGCCCAGGGTTTTTGGCCGATTTTGGCCAAAAATTGAAAACTCTTGAAACTTTCAGGAAACCTTCCCGGCACTATAAGAAGACATTCTGCAATACATTTGCGTGATCTATCATCATCCGTTGGTGAGATATAGCAGTAAAATGGCTTAGAACTTTGAAAAGCGCGACGTTTTAATTAGACGATGATTTGCTGTAATTTCTCTTGACGCGTGGCCTAAAAGTTTACAAAAACTATGCAAAACGCGTCGGAATAGTCCCAGCAACATTTCCTGAAAGTTTCATGCGATTCGGAGAAGGTCGAAAAATCTTGGAATTTTGACAAAAACGTAAGGCTATAGCCCAGGGTTTTTGGCCGATTTTGGCCAAAAATTGAAAACTCTTGAAACTTTCAGGAAACCTTCCTGGGACTATAAGAAGACATTCTGCAATACATTTGCGTGATCTATCGTCATCCGTTGGTGAGATATAGCAATAAAACTATCTTACAAACTTTGAGAAGCGCGACGTTTTAATTAGACGATGATTTGCTGTAATTTCTCACGACGCGTGGCATAAAAGTTTACAAAAACTATGCAAAACGCGTCGGAATAGTCCCAGCAACATTTCCTGAAAGTTTCATGCGATTCGGAGGAGGTCGAAAAATCTTGGAATTTTGACAAAAACGTAAGGCTATAGCCCAGGGTTTTTGGCCGATTTTGGCCAAAAATTGAAAACTCTTGAAACTTTCAGGAAATCTTCCTGGGACTATCAAAAGACATTCTGCAATACATTTGCGTGATCTATCGTCATCCGTTGGTGAGATATAGCAATAGAATGGCTTAGAACTTTGAAAAGCGCGACGTTTTAATTAGACGATGATTTGCTGTAATTTCTCTTGACGCGTGGCCTAAAAGTTTAAAAAAAAGTATGCAAAACGCGTCGGAATAGTCCCAGCAACATTTCCTGAAAGTTTCATGCGATTCGGAGAAGGTCGAAAAATCTTGGAATTTTGACAAAAACGTAAGGCTATAGCCCAGGGTTTTTGGCCGATTTTGGCCAAAAATTGAAAACTCTTGAAACTTTCAGGAAACCTTCCTGGGACTATAAGAAGACATTCTGCAATACATTTGCGTGATCTATCGTCATCCGTTGGTGAGATATAGCAATAAAACTATCTTACAAACTTTGAAAAGCGCGACGTTTTAATTAGACGATGATTTGGTGTAATTTCTCACGACGCGTGGCCTAAAAGTTTACAAAAACTATGCAAAACGCGTCAGAATAGTTCCAGCAACATTTCCTGAAAGTTTCATGCGATTCGGAGGCGGTCGAAAAATCTTGGAATTTTGACAAAAACGTAAGGCTATAGCCCAGGGTTTTTGGCCGATTTTGGCCAAAAATTGAAAACTCTTGAAACTTTCAGGAAACCTTCCCGGCACTATAAGAAGACATTCTGCAATACATTTGCGTGATCTATCATCATCCGTTGGTGAGATATAGCAGTAAAATGGCTTAGAACTTTGAAAAGCGCGACGTTTTAATTAGACGATGATTTGCTGTAATTTCTCACGACGCGTGGCCTAAAAGTTTACAAAAATTATGCAAAACGCGTCGGAATAGTCCCAGCAACATTTCCTGAAAGTTTCATGCGATTCGGAGAAGGTCGAAAAATCTTGGAATTTTGACAAAAACGTAAGGCTATAGCCCAGGGTTTTTGGCCGATTTTGGCCAAAAATTGAAAACTCTTGAAACTTTCAGGAAACCTTCCTGGGACTATCAAAAGACATTCTGCAATACATTTGCGTGATCTATCGTCATCCGTTGGTGAGATATAGCAATAGAATGGCTTAGAACTTTGAAAAGCGCGACGTTTTAATTAGACGATGATTTGCTCTAATTTCTCACGACGCGTGGCCTAAAAGTTTACAAAAACTATGCAAAACGCGTCCGAATAGTCCCAGCAACATTTCCTGAAAGTTTCATGCGATTCGGAGAAGGTCGAAAAATCTTGGAATTTTGACAAAAACGTAAGGCTATAGCCCAGGGTTTTTGGCCGATTTTGGCCAAAAATTGAAAACTCTTGAAACTTTCAGGAAACCTTCCTGGGACTATAAGAAGACATTCTGCAATACATTTGCGTGATCTATCGTCATCCGTTGGTGAGATACAGCAATAGAATGGCTTAGAACTTTGAAAAGCGCGACGTTTTAATTAGACGATGATTTGCTGTAATTTCTCACGACGCGTGGCCTAAAAGTTTACAAAAACTATGCAAAACGCGTCGGAATAGTCCCAGCAACATTTCCTGAAAGTTTCATGCGATTCGGAGAAGGTCGAAAAATCTTGGAATTTTGACAAAAACGTAAGGCTATAGCCCAGGGTTTTTGGCCGATTTTGGCCAAAAATTGAAAACTCTTGAAACTTTCAGGAAACCTTCCTGGGACTATAAGAAGACATTCTGCAATACATTTGCGTGATCTATCGTCATCCGTTGGTGAGATATAGCAATAGAATGGCTTAGAACTTTGAAAAGCGCAACGTTTTAATTAGACGATGATTTGCTGTAATTTCTCACGATGTGTGGCCTAAAAGTTTACAAAAATTATGCAAAAACGCGTCGGAATAGTCCCAGCAACATTTCCTGAAAGTTTCATGCGATTCGGAGGAGGTCGAAAAATCTTGGAATTTTGACAAAAACGTAAGGCTATAGCCCAGGGTTTTTGGCCGATTTTGGCCAAAAATTGAAAACTCTTGAAACTTTCAGGAAACCTTCCCGGCACTATAAGAAGACATTCTGCAATACATTTGCGTGATCTATCATCATCCGTTGGTGAGATATAGCAGTAAAATGGCTTAGAACTTTGAAAAGCACGACGTTTTAATTAGACGATGATTTGCTGTAATTTCTCTTGACGCGTGGCCTAAAAGTTTACAAAAACTATGCAAAACGCGTCGGAATAGTCCCAGCAACATTTCCTGAAAGTTTCATGCGATTCGGAGAAGGTCGAAAAATCTTGGAATTTTGACAAAAACGTAAGGCTATAGCCCAGGGTTTTTGGCCGATTTTGGCCAAAAATTGAAAACTCTTGAAACTTTCAGGAAACCTTCCTGGGACTATAAGAAGACATTCTGCAATACATTTGCGTGATCTATCGTCATCCGTTGGTGAGATATAGCAATAAAACTATCTTACAAACTTTGAGAAGCGCGACGTTTTAATTAGACGATGATTTGCTGTAATTTCTCACGACGCGTGGCCTAAAAGTTTACAAAAACTATGCAAAACGCGTCGGAATAGTCCCAGCAACATTTCCTGAAAGTTTCATGCGATTCGGAGAAGGTCGAAAAATCTTGGAATTTTGACAAAAACGTAAGGCTATAGCCCAGGGTTTTTTGCCGATTTTGGCCAAAAATTGAAAACTCTTGAAACTTTCAGGAAATCTTCCTGGGACTATCAAAAGACATTCTGCAATACATTTGCGTGATCTATCGTCATCCGTTGGTGAGATATAGCAATAAAACTATCTTACAAACTTTGAAAAGCGCGACGTTTTAATTAGACGATGATTTGCTGTAATTTCTCACGACGCGTGGCCTAAAAGTTTACAAAAACTATGCAAAACGCGTCAAAATAGTTCCAGCAACATTTCCTGAAAGTTTCATGCGATTCGGAGGCGGTCGAAAAATCTTGGAATTTTGACAAAAACGTAAGGCTATAGCCCAGGGTTTTTGGCCGATTTTGGCCAAAAATTGAAAACTCTTGAAACTTTCAGGAAACCTTCCCGGCACTATAAGAAGACATTCTGCAATACATTTGCGTGATCTATCGTCATCCGTTGGTGAGATATAGCAATAGAATGGCTTAGAACTTTGAAAAGCGCGACGTTTTAATTAGACGATGATTTGCTCTAATTTCTCACGACGCGTGGCCTAAAAGTTTACAAAAACTATGCAAAACGCGTCCGAATAGTCCCAGCAACATTTCCTGAAAGTTTCATGCGATTCGGAGAAGGTCGAAAAATCTTGGAATTTTGACAAAAACGTAAGGCTATAGCCCAGGGTTTTTGGCCGATTTTGGCCAAAAATTGAAAACTCTTGAAACTTTCAGGAAACCTTCCTGGGACTATAAGAAGACATTCTGCAATACATTTGCGTGATCTATCGTCATCCGTTGGTGAGATACAGCAATAGAATGGCTTAGAACTTTGAAAAGCGCGACGTTTTAATTAGACGATGATTTGCTCTAATTTCTCACGACGCGTGGCCTAAAAGTTTACAAAAACTATGCAAAACGCGTCGGAATAGTCCCAGCAACATTTCCTGAAAGTTTCATGCGATTCGGAGAAGGTCGAAAAATCTTGGAATTTTGACAAAAACGTAAGGCTATAGCCCAGGGTTTTTGGCCGATTTTGGCCAAAAATTGAAAACTCTTGAAACTTTCAGGAAACCTTCCTGGGACTATAAGAAGACATTCTGCAATACATTTGCGTGATCTATCGTCATCCGTTGGTGAGATATAGCAATAGAATGGCTTAGAACTTTGAAAAGCGCAACGTTTTAATTAGACGATGATTTGCTGTAATTTCTCACGATGTGTGGCCTAAAAGTTTACAAAAATTATGCAAAAACGCGTCGGAATAGTCCCAGCAACATTTCCTGAAAGTTTCATGCGATTCGGAGGAGGTCGAAAAATCTTGGAATTTTGACAAAAACGTAAGGCTATAGCCCAGGGTTTTTGGCCGATTTTGGCCAAAAATTGAAAACTCTTGAAACTTTCAGGAAACCTTCCCGGCACTATAAGAAGACATTCTGCAATACATTTGCGTGATCTATCATCATCCGTTGGTGAGATATAGCAGTAAAATGGCTTAGAACTTTGAAAAGCGCGACGTTTTAATTAGACGATGATTTGCTGTAATTTCTCTTGACGCGTGGCCTAAAAGTTTACAAAAACTATGCAAAACGCGTCGGAATAGTCCCAGCAACATTTCCTGAAAGTTTCATGCGATTCGGAGAAGGTCGAAAAATCTTGGAATTTTGACAAAAACGTAAGGCTATAGCCCAGGGTTTTTGGCCGATTTTGGCCAAAAATTGAAAACTCTTGAAACTTTCAGGAAACCTTCCTGGGACTATAAGAAGACATTCTGCAATACATTTGCGTGATCTATCGTCATCCGTTGGTGAGATATAGCAATAAAACTATCTTACAAACTTTGAGAAGCGCGACGTTTTAATTAGACGATGATTTGCTGTAATTTCTCACGACGCGTGGCCTAAAAGTTTACAAAAACTATGCAAAACGCGTCGGAATAGTCCCAGCAACATTTCCTGAAAGTTTCATGCGATTCGGAGAAGGTCGAAAAATCTTGGAATTTTGACAAAAACGTAAGGCTATAGCCCAGGGTTTTTTGCCGATTTTGGCCAAAAATTGAAAACTCTTGAAACTTTCAGGAAATCTTCCTGGGACTATCAAAAGACATTCTGCAATACATTTGCGTGATCTATCGTCATCCGTTGGTGAGATATAGCAATAAAACTATCTTACAAACTTTGAAAAGCGCGACGTTTTAATTAGACGATGATTTGCTGTAATTTCTCACGACGCGTGGCCTAAAAGTTTACAAAAACTATGCAAAACGCGTCAAAATAGTTCCAGCAACATTTCCTGAAAGTTTCATGCGATTCGGAGGCGGTCGAAAAATCTTGGAATTTTGACAAAAACGTAAGGCTATAGCCCAGGGTTTTTGGCCGATTTTGGCCAAAAATTGAAAACTCTTGAAACTTTCAGGAAACCTTCCCGGCACTATAAGAAGACATTCTGCAATACATTTGCGTGATCTATCATCATCCGTTGGTGAGATATAGCAGTAAAATGGCTTAGAACTTTGAAAAGCGCGACGTTTTAATTAGACGATGATTTGCTGTAATTTCTCACGACGCGTGGCCTAAAAGTTTACAAAAAGTATGCAAAACGCGTCGGAATAGTCCCAGCAACATTTCCTGAAAGTTTCATGCGATTCGGAGAAGGTCGAAAAATCTTGGAATTTTGACAAAAACGTAAGGCTATAGCCCAGGGTTTTTGGCCGATTTTGGCCAAAAATTGAAAACTCTTGAAACTTTCAGGAAACCTTCCTGGGACTATAAGAAGACATTCTGCAATACATTTGCGTGATCTATCGTCATCCGTTGGTGAGATATAGCAATAGAATGGCTTAGAACTTTGAAAAGCGCGACGTTTTAATTAGACGATGATTTGCTCTAATTTCTCACGACGCGTGGCCTAAAAGTTTACAAAAACTATGCAAAACGCGTCGGAATAGTCCCAGCAACATTTCCTGAAAGTTTCATGCGATTCGGAGAAGGTCGAAAAATCTTGGAATTTTGACAAAAACGTAAGGCTATAGCCCAGGGTTTTTGGCCGATTTTGGCCAAAAATTGAAAACTCTTGAAACTTTCAGGAAACCTTCCTGGGACTATAAGAAGACATTCTGCAATACATTTGCGTGATCTATCGTCATCCGTTGGTGAGATATAGCAATCAAATGGCTTAGAACTTTGAAAAGTGCGACGTTTTAATTAGACGATGATTTGCTGTAATTTCTCACGACGCGTGGCCTAAAAGTTTACAAAAACTATGCAAAACGCGTCCGAATAGTCCCAGCAACATTTCCTGAAAGTTTCATGCGATTCGGAGAAGGTCGAAAAATCTTGGAATTTTGACAAAAACGTAAGGCTATAGCCCAGGGTTTTTTGCCGATTTTGGCCAAAAATTGAAAACTCTTGAAACTTTCAGGAAATCTTCCTGGGACTATCAAAAGACATTCTGCAATACATTTGCGTGATCTATCGTCATCCGTTGGTGAGATATAGCAATAAAACTATCTTACAAACTTTGAAAAGCGCGACGTTTTAATTAGACGATGATTTGCTGTAATTTCTCACGACGCGTGGCCTAAAAGTTTACAAAAACTATGCAAAACGCGTCAAAATAGTTCCAGCAACATTTCCTGAAAGTTTCATGCGATTCGGAGGCGGTCGAAAAATCTTGGAATTTTGACAAAAACGTAAGGCTATAGCCCAGGGTTTTTGGCCGATTTTGGCCAAAAATTGAAAACTCTTGAAACTTTCAGGAAACCTTCCCGGCACTATAAGAAGACATTCTGCAATACATTTGCGTGATCTATCATCATCCGTTGGTGAGATATAGCAGTAAAATGGCTTAGAACTTTGAAAAACGCGACGTTTTAATTAGACGATGATTTGCTGTAATTTCTCACGACGCGTGGCCTAAAAGTTTACAAAAAGTATGCAAAACGCGTCGGAATAGTCCCAGCAACATTTCCTGAAAGTTTCATGTGATTCGGAGAAGGTCGAAAAATCTTGGAATTTTGACAAAAACGTAAGGCTATAGCCCAGGGTTTTTGGCCGATTTTGGCCAAAAATTGAAAACTCTTGAAACTTTCAGGAAACCTTCCTGGGACTATAAGAAGACATTCTGCAATACATTTGCGTGATCTATCGTCATCCGTTGGTGAGATATAGCAATAGAATGGCTTAGAACTTTGAAAAGCGCGACGTTTTAATTAGACGATGATTTGCTCTAATTTCTCACGACGCGTGGCCTAAAAGTTTACAAAAACTATGCAAAACGCGTCGGAATAGTCCCAGCAACATTTCCTGAAAGTTTCATGCGATTCGGAGAAGGTCGAAAAATCTTGGAATTTTGACAAAAACGTAAGGCTATAGCCCAGGGTTTTTGGCCGATTTTGGCCAAAAATTGAAAACTCTTGAAACTTTCAGGAAACCTTCCTGGGACTATAAGAAGACATTCTGCAATACATTTGCGTGATCTATCGTCATCCGTTGGTGAGATATAGCAATCAAATGGCTTAGAACTTTGAAAAGCGCGACGTTTTAATTAGACGATGATTTGCTGTAATTTCTCACGACGCGTGGCCTAAAAGTTTACAAAAACTATGCAAAACGCGTCCGAATAGTCCCAGCAACATTTCCTGAAAGTTTCATGCGATTCGGAGGAGGTCGAAAAATCTTGGAATTTTGACAAAAACGTAAGGCTATAGCCCAGGGTTTTTGGCCGATTTTGGCCAAAAATTGAAAACTCTTGAAACTTTCAGGAAACCTTCCCGGCACTATAAGAAGACATTCTGCAATACATTTGCGTGATCTATCATCATCCGTTGGTGAGATATAGCAGTAAAATGGCTTAGAACTTTGAAAAGCGCGACGTTTTAATTAGACGATGATTTGCTGTAATTTCTCTTGACGCGTGGCCTAAAAGTTTACAAAAAGTATGCAAAACGCGTCGGAATAGTCCCAGCAACATTTCCTGAAAGTTTCATGCGATTCGGAGAAGGTCGAAAAATCTTGGAATTTTGACAAAAACGTAAGGCTATAGCCCAGGGTTTTTGGCCGATTTTGGCCAAAAATTGAAAACTCTTGAAACTTTCAGGAAACCTTCCTGGGACTATCAAAAGACATTCTGCAATACATTTGCGTGATCTATCGTCATCCGTTGGTGAGATATAGCAATCAAATGGCTTAGAACTTTGAAAAGTGCGACGTTTTAATTAGACGATGATTTGCTCTAATTTCTCACGACGCGTGGCCTAAAAGTTTACAAAAACTATGCAAAACGCGTCCGAATAGTCCCAGCAACATTTCCTGAAAGTTTCATGCGATTCGGAGAAGGTCGAAAAATCTTGGAATTTTGACAAAAACGTAAGGCTATAGCCCAGGGTTTTTGGCCGATTTTGGGCAAAAATTGAAAACTCTTGAAACTTTCAGGAAATCTTCCTGGGACTATCAAAAGACATTCTGCAATACATTTGCGTGATCTATCGTCATCCGTTGGTGAGATATAGCAATAGAATGGCTTAGAACTTTGAAAAGCGCGACGTTTTAATTAGACGATGATTTGCTGTAATTTCTCACGACGCGTGGCCTAAAAGTTTACAAAAACTATGCAAAACGCGTCGGAATAGTCCCAGCAACATTTCCTGAAAGTTTCATGCGATTCGGAGGAGGTCGAAAAATCTTGGAATTTTGACAAAAACGTAAGGCTATAGCCCAGGGTTTTTGGCCGATTTTGGCCAAAAATTGAAAACTCTTGAAACTTTCAGGAAACCTTCCTGGGACTATAAGAAGACATTCTGCAATACATTTGCGTGATCTATCATCATCCGTTGGTGAGATATAGCAATAAAATGGCTTAGAACTTTGAAAAGCGCGACGTTTTAATTAGACGATGATTTGCTCTAATTTCTCACGACGCGTGGCCTAAAAGTTTACAAAAACTATGCAAAACGCGTCGGAATAGTCCCAGCAACATTTCCTGAAAGTTTCATGCGATTCGGAGAAGGTCGAAAAATCTTGGAATTTTGACAAAAACGTAAGGCTATAGCCCAGGGTTTTTGGCCGATTTTGGCCAAAAATTGAAAACTCTTGAAACTTTCAGGAAACCTTCCTGGGACTATAAGAAGACATTCTGCAATACATTTGCGTGATCTATCGTCATCCGTTGGTGAGATATAGCAATAAAACTATCTTACAAACTTTGAAAAGCGCGACGTTTTAATTAGACGATGATTTGCTGTAATTTCTCACGACGCGTGGCCTAAAAGTTTACAAAAACTATGCAAAACGCGTCAGAATAGTTCCAGCAACATTTCCTGAAAGTTTCATGCGATTCGGAGGCGGTCGAAAAATCTTGGAATTTTGACAAAAACGTAAGGCTATAGCCCAGGGTTTTTGGCCGATTTTGGCCAAAAATTGAAAACTCTTGAAACTTTCAGGAAACCTTCCCGGCACTATAAGAAGACATTCTGCAATACATTTGCGTGATCTATCATCATCCGTTGGTGAGATATAGCAGTAAAATGGCTTAGAACTTTGAAAAGCGCGACGTTTTAATTAGACGATGATTTGCTGTAATTTCTCTTGACGCGTGGCCTAAAAGTTTACAAAAAGTATGCAAAACGCGTCGGAATAGTCCCAGCAACATTTCCTGAAAGTTTCATGCGATTCGGAGAAGGTCGAAAAATCTTGGAATTTTGACAAAAACGTAAGGCTATAGCCCAGGGTTTTTGGCCGATTTTGGCCAAAAATTGAAAACTCTTGAAACTTTCAGGAAACCTTCCTGGGACTATAAGAAGACATTCTGCAATACATTTGCGTGATCTATCGTCATCCGTTGGTGAGATATAGCAATAAAACTATCCTACAAACTTTGAGAAGCGCGACGTTTTAATTAGACGATGATTTGCTGTAATTTCTCACGACGCGTGGCCTAAAAGTTTACAAAAACTATGCAAAACGCGTCGGAATAGTCCCAGCAACATTTCCTGAAAGTTTCATGCGATTCGGAGGAGGTCGAAAAATCTTGGAATTTTGACAAAAACGTAAGGCTATAGCCCAGGGTTTTTGGCCGATTTTGGCCAAAAATTGAAAACTCTTGAAACTTTCAGGAAACCTTCCTGGGACTATAAGAAGACATTCTGCAATACATTTGCGTGATCTATCATCATCCGTTGGTGAGATATAGCAATAAAATGGCTTAGAACTTTGAAAAGCGCGACGTTTTAATTAGACGATGATTTGCTCTAATTTCTCACGACGCGTGGCCTAAAAGTTTACAAAAACTATGCAAAACGCGTCGGAATAGTCCCAGCAACATTTCCTGAAAGTTTCATGCGATTCGGAGAAGGTCGAAAAATCTTGGAATTTTGACAAAAACGTAAGGCTATAGCCCAGGGTTTTTGGCCGATTTTGGCCAAAAATTGAAAACTCTTGAAACTTTCAGGAAACCTTCCTGGGACTATAAGAAGACATTCTGCAATACATTTGCGTGATCTATCGTCATCCGTTGGTGAGATATAGCAATAAAACTATCTTACAAACTTTGAAAAGCGCGACGTTTTAATTAGACGATGATTTGCTGTAATTTCTCACGACGCGTGGCCTAAAAGTTTACAAAAACTATGCAAAACGCGTCAGAATAGTTCCAGCAACATTTCCTGAAAGTTTCATGCGATTCGGAGGCGGTCGAAAAATCTTGGAATTTTGACAAAAACGTAAGGCTATAGCCCAGGGTTTTTGGCCGATTTTGGCCAAAAATTGAAAACTCTTGAAACTTTCAGGAAACCTTCCCGGCACTATAAGAAGACATTCTGCAATACATTTGCGTGATCTATCATCATCCGTTGGTGAGATATAGCAGTAAAATGGCTTAGAACTTTGAAAAGCGCGACGTTTTAATTAGACGATGATTTGCTGTAATTTCTCTTGACGCGTGGCCTAAAAGTTTACAAAAAGTATGCAAAACGCGTCGGAATAGTCCCAGCAACATTTCCTGAAAGTTTCATGCGATTCGGAGAAGGTCGAAAAATCTTGGAATTTTGACAAAAACGTAAGGCTATAGCCCAGGGTTTTTGGCCGATTTTGGCCAAAAATTGAAAACTCTTGAAACTTTCAGGAAACCTTCCCGGCACTATAAGAAGACATTCTGCAATACATTTGCGTGATCTATCATCATCCGTTGGTGAGATATAGCAATAAAATGGCTTAGAACTTGGAAAAGCGCGACGTTTTAATTAGACGATGATTTGCTCTAATTTCTCTTGACGCGTGGCCTAAAAGTTTACAAAAAGTATGCAAAACGCGTCGGAATAGTCCCAGCAACATTTCCTGAAAGTTTCATGCGATTCGGAGAAGGTCGAAAAATCTTGGAATTTTGACAAAAACGTAAGGCTATAGCCCAGGGTTTTTGGCCGATTTTGGCCAAAAATTGAAAACTCTTGAAACTTTCAGGAAACCTTCCTGGGACTATAAGAAGACATTCTGCAATACATTTGCGTGATCTATCGTCATCCGTTGGTGAGATATAGCAATAGAATGGCTTAAAACTTTGAAAAGCGCGACGTTTTAATTAGACGATGATTTGCTCTAATTTCTCACGACGCGTGGCCTAAAAGTTTACAAAAACTATGCAAAACGCGTCGGAATAGTCCCAGCAACATTTCCTGAAAGTTTCATGCGATTCGGAGAAGGTCGAAAAATCTTGGAATTTTGACAAAAACGTAAGGCTATAGCCCAGGGTTTTTGGCCGATTTTGGCCAAAAATTGAAAACTCTTGAAACTTTCAGGAAACCTTCCTGGGACTATAAGAAGACATTCTGCAATACATTTGCGTGATCTATCGTCATCCGTTGGTGAGATATAGCAATCAAATGGCTTAGAACTTTGAAAAGTGCGACGTTTTAATTAGACGATGATTTGCTGTAATTTCTCACGACGCGTGGCCTAAAAGTTTACAAAAACTATGCAAAACGCGTCCGAATAGTCCCAGCAACATTTCCTGAAAGTTTCATGCGATTCGGAGAAGGTCGAAAAATCTTGGAATTTTGACAAAAACGTAAGGCTATAGCCCAGGGTTTTTGGCCGATTTTGGCCAAAAATTGAAAACTCTTGAAACTTTCAGGAAACCTTCCTGGGACTATAAGAAGACATTCTGCAATACATTTGCGTGATCTATCGTCATCCGTTGGTGAGATATAGCAATAGAATGGCTTAGAACTTTGAAAAGCGTGACGTTTTAATTAGACGATGATTTGCTGTAATTTCTCTTGACGCGTGGCCTAAAAGTTTACAAATACTATGCAAAACGCGTCGGAATAGTCCCAGCAACATTTCCTGAAAGTTTCATGCGATTCGGAGAAGGTCGAAAAATCTTGGAATTTTGACAAAAACGTAAGGCTATAGCCCAGGGTTTTTGGCCGATTTTGGCCAAAAATTGAAAACTCTTGAAACTTTCAGGAAACCTTCCTGGGACTATAAGAAGACATTCTGCAATACATTTGCGTGATCTATCGTCATCCGTTGGTGAGATATAGCAATAAAACTATCTTACAAACTTTGAAAAGCGCGACGTTTTAATTAGACGATGATTTGCTGTAATTTCTCACGACGCGTGGCCTAAAAGTTTACAAAAACTATGCAAAACGCGTCAGAATAGTTCCAGCAACATTTCCTGAAAGTTTCATGCGATTCGGAGGCGGTCGAAAAATCTTGGAATTTTGACAAAAACGTAAGGCTATAGCCCAGGGTTTTTGGCCGATTTTGGCCAAAAATTGAAAACTCTTGAAACTTTCAGGAAACCTTCCCGGCACTATAAGAAGACATTCTGCAATACATTTGCGTGATCTATCATCATCCGTTGGTGAGATATAGCAGTAAAATGGCTTAGAACTTTGAAAAGCGCGACGTTTTAATTAGACGATGATTTGCTGTAATTTCTCTTGACGCGTGGCCTAAAAGTTTACAAAAAGTATGCAAAACGCGTCGGAATAGTCCCAGCAACATTTCCTGAAAGTTTCATGCGATTCGGAGAAGGTCGAAAAATCTTGGAATTTTGACAAAAACGTAAGGCTATAGCCCAGGGTTTTTGGCCGATTTTGGCCAAAAATTGAAAACTCTTGAAACTTTCAGGAAACCTTCCCGGCACTATAAGAAGACATTCTGCAATACATTTGCGTGATCTATCATCATCCGTTGGTGAGATATAGCAATAAAATGGCTTAGAACTTTGAAAAGCGCGACGTTTTAATTAGACGATGATTTGCTCTAATTTCTCTTGACGCGTGGCCTAAAAGTTTACAAAAAGTATGCAAAACGCGTCGGAATAGTCCCAGCAACATTTCCTGAAAGTTTCATGCGATTCGGAGAAGGTCGAAAAATCTTGGAATTTTGACAAAAACGTAAGGCTATAGCCCAGGGTTTTTGGCCGATTTTGGCCAAAAATTGAAAACTCTTGAAACTTTCAGGAAACCTTCCTGGGACTATAAGAAGACATTCTGCAATACATTTGCGTGATCTATCGTCATCCGTTGGTGAGATATAGCAATAAAACTATCTTACAAACTTTGAGAAGCGCGACGTTTTAATTAGACGATGATTTGCTGTAATTTCTCACGACGCGTGGCCTAAAAGTTTACAAAAACTATGCAAAACGCGTCGGAATAGTCCCAGCAACATTTCCTGAAAGTTTCATGCGATTCGGAGGAGGTCGAAAAATCTTGGAATTTTGACAAAAACGTAAGGCTATAGCCCAGGGTTTTTGGCCGATTTTGGCCAAAAATTGAAAACTCTTGAAACTTTCAGGAAACCTTCCTGGGACTATAAGAAGACATTCTGCAATACATTTGCGTGATCTATCATCATCCGTTGGTGAGATATAGCAATAAAATGGCTTAGAACTTTGAAAAGCGCGACGTTTTAATTAGACGATGATTTGCTCTAATTTCTCACGACGCGTGGCCTAAAAGTTTACAAAAAGTATGCAAAACGCGTCGGAATAGTCCCAGCAACATTTCCTGAAAGTTTCATGCGATTCGGAGAAGGTCGAAAAATCTTGGAATTTTGACAAAAACGTAAGGCTATAGCCCAGGGTTTTTGGCCGATTTTGGCCAAAAATTGAAAACTCTTGAAACTTTCAGGAAACCTTCCTGGGACTATAAGAAGACATTCTGCAATACATTTGCGTGATCTATCGTCATCCGTTGGTGAGATATAGCAATAAAACTATCTTACAAACTTTGAAAAGCGCGACGTTTTAATTAGACGATGATTTGCTGTAATTTCTCACGACGCGTGGCCTAAAAGTTTACAAAAACTATGCAAAACGCGTCAGAATAGTTCCAGCAACATTTCCTGAAAGTTTCATGCGATTCGGAGGCGGTCGAAAAATCTTGGAATTTTGACAAAAACGTAAGGCTATAGCCCAGGGTTTTTGGCCGATTTTGGCCAAAAATTGAAAACTCTTGAAACTTTCAGGAAACCTTCCCGGCACTATAAGAAGACATTCTGCAATACATTTGCGTGATCTATCATCATCCGTTGGTGAGATATAGCAGTAAAATGGCTTAGAACTTTGAAAAGCGCGACGTTTTAATTAGACGATGATTTGCTGTAATTTCTCTTGACGCGTGGCCTAAAAGTTTACAAAAAGTATGCAAAACGCGTCGGAATAGTCCCAGCAACATTTCCTGAAAGTTTCATGCGATTCGGAGAAGGTCGAAAAATCTTGGAATTTTGACAAAAACGTAAGGCTATAGCCCAGGGTTTTTGGCCGATTTTGGCCAAAAATTGAAAACTCTTGAAACTTTCAGGAAACCTTCCCGGCACTATAAGAAGACATTCTGCAATACATTTGCGTGATCTATCATCATCCGTTGGTGAGATATAGCAATAAAATGGCTTAGAACTTTGAAAAGCGCGACGTTTTAATTAGACGATGATTTGCTCTAATTTCTCTTGACGCGTGGCCTAAAAGTTTACAAAAAGTATGCAAAACGCGTCGGAATAGTCCCAGCAACATTTCCTGAAAGTTTCATGCGATTCGGAGAAGGTCGAAAAATCTTGGAATTTTGACAAAAACGTAAGGCTATAGCCCAGGGTTTTTGGCCGATTTTGGCCAAAAATTGAAAACTCTTGAAACTTTCAGGAAACCTTCCTGGGACTATAAGAAGACATTCTGCAATACATTTGCGTGATCTATCGTCATCCGTTGGTGAGATATAGCAATCAAATGGCTTAGAACTTTGAAAAGCGCGACGTTTTAATTAGACGATGATTTGCTGTAATTTCTCACGACGCGTGGCCTAAAAGTTTACAAAAACTATGCAAAACGCGTCCGAATAGTCCCAGCAACATTTCCTGAAAGTTTCATGCGATTCGGAGAAGGTCGAAAAATCTTGGAATTTTGACAAAAACGTAAGGCTATAGCCCAGGGTTTTTGGCCGATTTTGGCCAAAAATTGAAAACTCTTGAAACTTTCAGGAAACCTTCCCGGCACTATAAGAAGACATTCTGCAATACATTTGCGTGATCTATCATCATCCGTTGGTGAGATATAGCAGTAAAATGGCTTAGAACTTTGAAAAGCGCGACGTTTTAATTAGACGATGATTTGCTGTAATTTCTCTTGACGCGTGGCCTAAAAGTTTACAAAAACTATGCAAAACGCGTCGGAATAGTCCCAGCAACATTTCCTGAAAGTTTCATGCGATTCGGAGGAGGTCGAAAAATCTTGGAATTTTGACAAAAACGTAAGGCTATAGCCCAGGGTTTTTGGCCGATTTTGGCCAAAAATTGAAAACTCTTGAAACTTTCAGGAAACCTTCCTGGGACTATAAGAAGACATTCTGCAATACATTTGCGTGATCTATCATCATCCGTTGGTGAGATATAGCAATAGAATGGCTTAGAACTTTGAAAAGCGCGACGTTTTAATTAGACGATGATTTGCTGTAATTTCTCACGACGCGTGGCCTAAAAGTTTACAAAAACTATGCAAAACGCGTCGGAATAGTCCCAGCAACATTTCCTGAAAGTTTCATGCGATTCGGAGGAGGTCGAAAAATCTTGGAATTTTGACAAAAACGTAAGGCTATAGCCCAGGGTTTTTGGCCGATTTTGGCCAAAAATTGAAAACTCTTGAAACTTTCAGGAAACCTTCCTGGCACTATAAGAAGACATTCTGCAATACATTTGCGTGATCTATCATCATCCGTTGGTGAGATATAGCAATAGAATGGCTTAGAACTTTGAAAAGCGCGACGTTTTAATTAGACGATGATTTGCTGTAATTTCTCACGACCCGTGGCCTAAAAGTTTACAAAAAGTATGCAAAACGCGTCGGAATAGTCCCAGCAACATTTCCTGAAAGTTTCATGCGATTCGGAGAAGGTCGAAAAATCTTGGAATTTTGACAAAAACGTAAGGCTATAGCCCAGGGTTTTTGGCCGATTTTGGCCAAAAATTGAAAACTCTTGAAACTTTCAGGAAACCTTCCTGGGACTATAAGAAGACATTCTGCAATACATTTGCGTGATCTATCGTCATCCGTCGGTGAGATATAGCAATAAAACTATCTTACAAACTTTGAAAAGCGCGACGTTTTAATTAGACGATGATTTGCTGTAATTTCTCACGACGCGTGGCCTAAAAGTTTACAAAAATTATGCAAAACGCGTCGGAATAGTCCCAGCAACATTTCCTGAAAGTTTCATGCGATTCGGAGAAGGTCGAAAAATCTTGGAATTTTGACAAAAACGTAAGGCTATAGCCCAGGGTTTTTGGCCGATTTTGGCCAAAAATTGAAAACTCTTGAAACTTTCAGGAAACCTTCCTGGGACTATAAGAAGACATTCTGCAATACATTTGCGTGATCTATCGTCATCCGTTGGTGAGATATAGCAATCAAATGGCTTAGAACTTTGAAAAGCGCGACGTTTTAATTAGACGATGATTTGCTCTAATTTCTCACGACGCGTGGCCTAAAAGTTTACAAAAACTATGCAAAACGCGTCGGAATAGTCCCAGCAACATTTCCTGAAAGTTTCATGCGATTCGGAGAAGGTCGAAAAATCTTGGAATTTTGACAAAAACGTAAGGCTATAGCCCAGGGTTTTTGGCCGATTTTGGCCAAAAATTGAAAACTCTTGAAACTTTCAGGAAACCTTCCCGGCACTATAAGAAGACATTCTGCAATACATTTGCGTGATCTATCATCATCCGTTGGTGAGATATAGCAGTAAAATGGCTTAGAACTTTGAAAAGCGCGACGTTTTAATTAGACGATGATTTGCTGTAATTTCTCTTGACGCGTGGCCTAAAAGTTTACAAAAAGTATGCAAAACGCGTCGGAATAGTCCCAGCAACATTTCCTGAAAGTTTCATGCGATTCGGAGAAGGTCGAAAAATCTTGGAATTTTGACAAAAACGTAAGGCTATAGCCCAGGGTTTTTGGCCGATTTTGGCCAAAAATTGAAAACTCTTGAAACTTTCAGGAAACCTTCCCGGCACTATAAGAAGACATTCTGCAATACATTTGCGTGATCTATCATCATCCGTTGGTGAGATATAGCAATAAAATGGCTTAGAACTTTGAAAAGCGCGACGTTTTAATTAGACGATGATTTGCTCTAATTTCTCTTGACGCGTGGCCTAAAAGTTTACAAAAAGTATGCAAAACGCGTCGGAATAGTCCCAGCAACATTTCCTGAAAGTTTCATGCGATTCGGAGAAGGTCGAAAAATCTTGGAATTTTGACAAAAACGTAAGGCTATAGCCCAGGGTTTTTGGCCGATTTTGGCCAAAAATTGAAAACTCTTGAAACTTTCAGGAAACCTTCCTGGGACTATAAGAAGACATTCTGCAATACATTTGCGTGATTTATCGTCATCCGTTGGTGAGATATAGCAATAAAACTATCTTACAAACTTTGAAAAGCGCGACGTTTTAATTAGACGATGATTTGCTGTAATTTCTCACGACGCGTGGCCTAAAAGTTTACAAAAACTATGCAAAACGCGTCAGAATAGTTCCAGCAACATTTCCTGAAAGTTTCATGCGATTCGGAGGCGGTCGAAAAATCTTGGAAATTTGACAAAAACGTAAGGCTATAGCCCAGGGTTTTTGGCCGATTTTGGCCAAAAATTGAAAACTCTTGAAACTTTCAGGAAACCTTCCCGGCACTATAAGAAGACATTCTGCAATACATTTGCGTGATCTATCATCATCCGTTGGTGAGATATAGCAGTAAAATGGCTTAGAACTTTGAAAAGCGCGACGTTTTAATTAGACGATGATTTGCTCTAATTTCTCACGACGCGTGGCCTAAAAGTTTACAAAAAGTATGCAAAACGCGTCGGAATAGTCCCAGCAACATTTCCTGAAAGTTTCATGCGATTCGGAGAAGGTCGAAAAATCTTGGAATTTTGACAAAAACGTAAGGCTATAGCCCAGGGTTTTTGGCCGATTTTGGCCAAAAATTGAAAACTCTTGAAACTTTCAGGAAACCTTCCTGGGACTATAAGAAGACATTCTGCAATACATTTGCGTGATCTATCGTCATCCGTTGGTGAGATATAGCAATAGAATGGCTTAGAACTTTGAAAAGCGCGACGTTTTAATTAGACGATGATTTGCTCTAATTTCTCACGACGCGTGGCCTAAAAGTTTACAAAAACTATGCAAAACGCGTCGGAATAGTCCCAGCAACATTTCCTGAAAGTTTCATGCGATTCGGAGAAGGTCGAAAAATCTTGGAATTTTGACAAAAACGTAAGGCTATAGCCCAGGGTTTTTGGCCGATTTTGGCCAAAAATTGAAAACTCTTGAAACTTTCAGGAAACCTTCCTGGGACTATAAGAAGACATTCTGCAATACATTTGCGTGATCTATCGTCATCCGTTGGTGAGATATAGCAATCAAATGGCTTAGAACTTTGAAAAGCGCGACGTTTTAATTAGACGATGATTTGCTGTAATTTCTCACGACGCGTGGCCTAAAAGTTTACAAAAACTATGCAAAACGCGTCCGAATAGTCCCAGCAACATTTCCTGAAAGTTTCATGCGATTCGGAGAAGGTCGAAAAATCTTGGAATTTTGACAAAAACGTAAGGCTATAGCCCAGGGTTTTTGGCCGATTTTGGCCAAAAATTGAAAACTCTTGAAACTTTCAGGAAACCTTCCCGGCACTATAAGAAGACATTCTGCAATACATTTGCGTGATCTATCATCATCCGTTGGTGAGATATAGCAGTAAAATGGCTTAGAACTTTGAAAAGCGCGACGTTTTAATTAGACGATGATTTGCTGTAATTTCTCTTGACGCGTGGCCTAAAAGTTTACAAAAACTATGCAAAACGCGTCGGAATAGTCCCAGCAACATTTCCTGAAAGTTTCATGCGATTCGGAGGAGGTCGAAAAATCTTGGAATTTTGACAAAAACGTAAGGCTATAGCCCAGGGTTTTTGGCCGATTTTGGCCAAAAATTGAAAACTCTTGAAACTTTCAGGAAACCTTCCTGGGACTATAAGAAGACATTCTGCAATACATTTGCGTGATCTATCATCATCCGTTGGTGAGATATAGCAATAGAATGGCTTAGAACTTTGAAAAGCGCGACGTTTTAATTAGACGATGATTTGCTGTAATTTCTCACGACGCGTGGCCTAAAAGTTTACAAAAACTATGCAAAACGCGTCGGAATAGTCCCAGCAACATTTCCTGAAAGTTTCATGCGATTCGGAGGAGGTCGAAAAATCTTGGAATTTTGACAAAAACGTAAGGCTATAGCCCAGGGTTTTTGGCCGATTTTGGCCAAAAATTGAAAACTCTTGAAACTTTCAGGAAACCTTCCTGGCACTATAAGAAGACATTCTGCAATACATTTGCGTGATCTATCATCATCCGTTGGTGAGATATAGCAATAGAATGGCTTAGAACTTTGAAAAGCGCGACGTTTTAATTAGACGATGATTTGCTGTAATTTCTCACGACCCGTGGCCTAAAAGTTTACAAAAAGTATGCAAAACGCGTCGGAATAGTCCCAGCAACATTTCCTGAAAGTTTCATGCGATTCGGAGAAGGTCGAAAAATCTTGGAATTTTGACAAAAACGTAAGGCTATAGCCCAGGGTTTTTGGCCGATTTTGGCCAAAAATTGAAAACTCTTGAAACTTTCAGGAAACCTTCCTGGGACTATAAGAAGACATTCTGCAATACATTTGCGTGATCTATCGTCATCCGTCGGTGAGATATAGCAATAAAACTATCTTACAAACTTTGAAAAGCGCGACGTTTTAATTAGACGATGATTTGCTGTAATTTCTCACGACGCGTGGCCTAAAAGTTTACAAAAATTATGCAAAACGCGTCGGAATAGTCCCAGCAACATTTCCTGAAAGTTTCATGCGATTCGGAGAAGGTCGAAAAATCTTGGAATTTTGACAAAAACGTAAGGCTATAGCCCAGGGTTTTTGGCCGATTTTGGCCAAAAATTGAAAACTCTTGAAACTTTCAGGAAACCTTCCTGGGACTATCAAAAGACATTCTGCAATACATTTGCGTGATCTATCGTCATCCGTTGGTGAGATATAGCAATAGAATGGCTTAGAACTTTGAAAAGCGCGACGTTTTAATTAGACGATGATTTGCTGTAATTTCTCACGACGCGTGGCCTAAAAGTTTACAAAAACTATGCAAAACGCGTCCGAATAGTCCCAGCAACATTTCCTGAAAGTTTCATGCGATTCGGAGAAGGTCGAAAAATCTTGGAATTTTGACAAAAACGTAAGGCTATAGCCCAGGGTTTTTGGCCGATTTTGGCCAAAAATTGAAAACTCTTGAAACTTTCAGGAAACCTTCCTGGGACTATAAGAAGACATTCTGCAATACATTTGCGTGATCTATCGTCATCCGTTGGTGAGATATAGCAATAGAATGGCTTAGAACTTTGAAAAGCGCGACGTTTTAATTAGACGATGATTTGCTCTAATTTCTCACGACGCGTGGCCTAAAAGTTTACAAAAACTATGCAAAACGCGTCGGAATAGTCCCAGCAACATTTCCTGAAAGTTTCATGCGATTCGGAGAAGGTCGAAAAATCTTGGAATTTTGACAAAAACGTAAGGCTATAGCCCAGGGTTTTTGGCCGATTTTGGCCAAAAATTGAAAACTCTTGAAACTTTCAGGAAACCTTCCTGGGACTATAAGAAGACATTCTGCAATACATTTGCGTGATCTATCGTCATCCGTTGGTGAGATATAGCAATAGAATGGCTTAGAACTTTGAAAAGCGCAACGTTTTAATTAGACGATGACTTGCTGTAATTTCTCACGATGTGTGGCCTAAAAGTTTACAAAAATTATGCAAAACGCGTCGGAATAGTCCCAGCAACATTTCCTGAAAGTTTCATGCGATTCGGAGGAGGTCGAAAAATCTTGGAATTTTGACAAAAACGTAAGGCTATAGCCCAGGGTTTTTGGCCGATTTTGGCCAAAAATTGAAAACTCTTGAAACTTTCAGGAAACCTTCCCGGCACTATAAGAAGACATTCTCCAATACATTTGCGTGATCTATCATCATCCGTTGGTGAGATATAGCAGTAAAATGGCTTAGAACTTTGAAAAGCGCGACGTTTTAATTAGACGATGATTTGCTGTAATTTCTCTTGACGCGTGGCCTAAAAGTTTACAAAAACTATGCAAAACGCGTCGGAATAGTCCCAGCAACATTTCCTGAAAGTTTCATGCGATTCGGAGAAGGTCGAAAAATCTTGGAATTTTGACAAAAACGTAAGGCTATAGCCCAGGGTTTTTGGCCGATTTTGGCCAAAAATTGAAAACTCTTGAAACTTTCAGGAAACCTTCCTGGGACTATAAGAAGACATTCTGCAATACATTTGCGTGATCTATCGTCATCCGTTGGTGAGATATAGCAATAAAACTATCTTACAAACTTTGAGAAGCGCGACGTTTTAATTAGACGATGATTTGCTGTAATTTCTCACGACGCGTGGCCTAAAAGTTTACAAAAACTATGCAAAACGCGTCGGAATAGTCCCAGCAACATTTCCTGAAAGTTTCATGCGATTCGGAGGAGGTCGAAAAATCTTCGAATTTTGACAAAAACGTAAGGCTATAGCCCAGGGTTTTTTGCCGATTTTGGCCAAAAATTGAAAACTCTTGAAACTTTCAGGAAATCTTCCTGGGACTATCAAAAGACATTCTGCAATACATTTGCGTGATCTATCGTCATCCGTTGGTGAGATATAGCAATAGAATGGCTTAGAACTTTGAAAAGCGCGACGTTTTAATTAGACGATGATTTGCTGTAATTTCTCACGATGTGTGGCCTAAAAGTTTACAAAAATTATGCAAAACGCGTCGGAATAGTCCCAGCAACATTTCCTGAAAGTTTCATGCGATTCGGAGGAGGTCGAAAAATCTTGGAATTTTGACAAAAACGTAAGGCTATAGCCCAGGGTTTTTGGCCGATTTTGGCCAAAAATTGAAAACTCTTGAAACTTTCAGGAGACCTTCCCGGCACTATAAGAAGACATTCTGCAATACATTTGCGTGATCTATCGTCATCCGTTGGTGAGATATAGCAATAAAACTATCTTACAAACTTTGAGAAGCGCGACGTTTTAATTAGACGATGATTTGCTGTAATTTCTCACGACGCGTGGCCTAAAAGTTTACAAAAACTATGCAAAACGCGTCGGAATAGTCCCAGCAACATTTCCTGAAAGTTTCATGCGATTCGGAGAAGGTCGAAAAATCTTGGAATTTTGACAAAAACGTAAGGCTATAGCCCAGGGTTTTTGGCCGATTTTGGCCAAAAATTGAAAACTCTTGAAACTTTCAGAAATCTTCCTGGGACTATCAAAAGACATTCTGCAATACATATGCGTGATCTATCGTCATCCGTTGGTGAGATATAGCAATAGAATGGCTTAGAACTTTGAAAAGCGCGACGTTTTAATTAGACGATGATTTGCTGTAATTTCTCACGACGCGTGGCCTAAAAGTTTACAAAAACTATGCAAAACGCGTCGGAATAGTCCCAGCAACATTTCCTGAAAGTTTCATGCGATTCGGAGAAGGTCGAAAAATCTTGGAATTTTGACAAAAACGTAAGGCTATAGCCCAGGGTTTTTGGCCGATTTTGGCCAAAAATTGAAAACTCTTGAAACTTTCAGGAAACCTTCCTGGGACTATAAGAAGACATTCTGCAATACATTTGCGTGATCTATCGTCATCCGTTGGTGAGATATAGCAATAGAATGGCTTAGAACTTTGAAAAGCGCAACGTTTTAATTAGACGATGACTTGCTGTAATTTCTCACGATGTGTGGCCTAAAAGTTTACAAAAATTATGCAAAACGCGTCGGAATAGTCCCAGCAACATTTCCTGAAAGTTTCATGCGATTCGGAGAAGGTCGAAAAATCTTGGAATTTTGACAAAAACGTAAGGCTATAGCCCAGGGTTTTTGGCCGATTTTGGCCAAAAATTGAAAACTCTTGAAACTTTCAGAAATCTTCCTGGGACTATCAAAAGACATTCTGCAATACATATGCGTGATCTATCGTCATCCGTTGGTGAGATATAGCAATAGAATGGCTTAGAACTTTGAAAAGCGCGACGTTTTAATTAGACGATGATTTGCTGTAATTTCTCACGACGCGTGGCCTAAAAGTTTACAAAAACTATGCAAAACGCGTCGGAATAGTCCCAGCAACATTTCCTGAAAGTTTCATGCGATTCGGAGGAGGTCGAAAAATCTTGGAATTTTGACAAAAACGTAAGGCTATAGCCCAGGGTTTTTGGCCGATTTTGGCCAAAAATTGAAAACTCTTGAAACTTTCAGGAAACCTTCCTGGGACTATAAGAAGACATTCTGCAATACATTTGCGTGATCTATCGTCATCCGTTGGTGAGATATAGCAATAGAATGGCTTAGAACTTTGAAAAGCGCGACGTTTTAATTAGACGATGATTTGCTCTAATTTCTCACGACGCGTGGCCTAAAAGTTTACAAAAACTATGCAAAACGCGTCGGAATAGTCCCAGCAACATTTCCTGAAAGTTTCATGCGATTCGGAGAAGGTCGAAAAATCTTGGAATTTTGACAAAAACGTAAGGCTATAGCCCAGGGTTTTTGGCCGATTTTGGCCAAAAATTGAAAACTCTTGAAACTTTCAGGAAACCTTCCTGGGACTATAAGAAGACATTCTGCAATACATTTGCGTGATCTATCGTCATCCGTTGGTGAGATATAGCAATAGAATGGCTTAGAACTTTGAAAAGCGCAACGTTTTAATTAGACGATGACTTGCTGTAATTTCTCACGATGTGTGGCCTAAAAGTTTACAAAAATTATGCAAAACGCGTCGGAATAGTCCCAGCAACATTTCCTGAAAGTTTCATGCGATTCGGAGGAGGTCGAAAAATCTTGGAATTTTGACAAAAACGTAAGGCTATAGCCCAGGGTTTTTGGCCGATTTTGGCCAAAAATTGAAAACTCTTGAAACTTTCAGGAAACCTTCCCGGCACTATAAGAAGACATTCTCCAATACATTTGCGTGATCTATCATCATCCGTTGGTGAGATATAGCAGTAAAATGGCTTAGAACTTTGAAAAGCGCGACGTTTTAATTAGACGATGATTTGCTGTAATTTCTCTTGACGCGTGGCCTAAAAGTTTACAAAAACTATGCAAAACGCGTCGGAATAGTCCCAGCAACATTTCCTGAAAGTTTCATGCGATTCGGAGAAGGTCGAAAAATCTTGGAATTTTGACAAAAACGTAAGGCTATAGCCCAGGGTTTTTGGCCGATTTTGGCCAAAAATTGAAAACTCTTGAAACTTTCAGGAAACCTTCCTGGGACTATAAGAAGACATTCTGCAATACATTTGCGTGATCTATCATCATCCGTTGGTGAGATATAGCAATAGAATGGCTTAGAACTTTGAAAAGCGCGACGTTTTAATTAGACGATGATTTGCTGTAATTTCTCACGACGCGTGGCCTAAAAGTTTACAAAAACTATGCAAAACGCGTCGGAATAGTCCCAGCAACATTTCCTGAAAGTTTCATGCGATTCGGAGGAGGTCGAAAAATCTTGGAATTTTGACAAAAACGTAAGGCTATAGCCCAGGGTTTTTGGCCGATTTTGGCCAAAAATTGAAAACTCTTGAAACTTTCAGGAAACCTTCCTGGCACTATAAGAAGACATTCTGCAATACATTTGCGTGATCTATCATCATCCGTTGGTGAGATATAGCAATAGAATGGCTTAGAACTTTGAAAAGCGCGACGTTTTAATTAGACGATGATTTGCTGTAATTTCTCACGACCCGTGGCCTAAAAGTTTACAAAAAGTATGCAAAACGCGTCGGAATAGTCCCAGCAACATTTCCTGAAAGTTTCATGCGATTCGGAGAAGGTCGAAAAATCTTGGAATTTTGACAAAAACGTAAGGCTATAGCCCAGGGTTTTTGGCCGATTTTGGCCAAAAATTGAAAACTCTTGAAACTTTCAGGAAACCTTCCTGGGACTATAAGAAGACATTCTGCAATACATTTGCGTGATCTATCGTCATCCGTCGGTGAGATATAGCAATAAAACTATCTTACAAACTTTGAAAAGCGCGACGTTTTAATTAGACGATGATTTGCTGTAATTTCTCACGACGCGTGGCCTAAAAGTTTACAAAAATTATGCAAAACGCGTCGGAATAGTCCCAGCAACATTTCCTGAAAGTTTCATGCGATTCGGAGAAGGTCGAAAAATCTTGGAATTTTGACAAAAACGTAAGGCTATAGCCCAGGGTTTTTGGCCGATTTTGGCCAAAAATTGAAAACTCTTGAAACTTTCAGGAAACCTTCCTGGGACTATAAGAAGACATTCTGCAATACATTTGCGTGATCTATCGTCATCCGTTGGTGAGATATAGCAATCAAATGGCTTAGAACTTTGAAAAGCGCGACGTTTTAATTAGACGATGATTTGCTCTAATTTCTCACGACGCGTGGCCTAAAAGTTTACAAAAACTATGCAAAACGCGTCGGAATAGTCCCAGCAACATTTCCTGAAAGTTTCATGCGATTCGGAGAAGGTCGAAAAATCTTGGAATTTTGACAAAAACGTAAGGCTATAGCCCAGGGTTTTTGGCCGATTTTGGCCAAAAATTGAAAACTCTTGAAACTTTCAGGAAACCTTCCCGGCACTATAAGAAGACATTCTGCAATACATTTGCGTGATCTATCATCATCCGTTGGTGAGATATAGCAGTAAAATGGCTTAGAACTTTGAAAAGCGCGACGTTTTAATTAGACGATGATTTGCTGTAATTTCTCTTGACGCGTGGCCTAAAAGTTTACAAAAAGTATGCAAAACGCGTCGGAATAGTCCCAGCAACATTTCCTGAAAGTTTCATGCGATTCGGAGAAGGTCGAAAAATCTTGGAATTTTGACAAAAACGTAAGGCTATAGCCCAGGGTTTTTGGCCGATTTTGGCCAAAAATTGAAAACTCTTGAAACTTTCAGGAAACCTTCCCGGCACTATAAGAAGACATTCTGCAATACATTTGCGTGATCTATCATCATCCGTTGGTGAGATATAGCAATAAAATGGCTTAGAACTTTGAAAAGCGCGACGTTTTAATTAGACGATGATTTGCTCTAATTTCTCTTGACGCGTGGCCTAAAAGTTTACAAAAAGTATGCAAAACGCGTCGGAATAGTCCCAGCAACATTTCCTGAAAGTTTCATGCGATTCGGAGAAGGTCGAAAAATCTTGGAATTTTGACAAAAACGTAAGGCTATAGCCCAGGGTTTTTGGCCGATTTTGGCCAAAAATTGAAAACTCTTGAAACTTTCAGGAAACCTTCCTGGGACTATAAGAAGACATTCTGCAATACATTTGCGTGATTTATCGTCATCCGTTGGTGAGATATAGCAATAAAACTATCTTACAAACTTTGAAAAGCGCGACGTTTTAATTAGACGATGATTTGCTGTAATTTCTCACGACGCGTGGCCTAAAAGTTTACAAAAACTATGCAAAACGCGTCAGAATAGTTCCAGCAACATTTCCTGAAAGTTTCATGCGATTCGGAGGCGGTCGAAAAATCTTGGAAATTTGACAAAAACGTAAGGCTATAGCCCAGGGTTTTTGGCCGATTTTGGCCAAAAATTGAAAACTCTTGAAACTTTCAGGAAACCTTCCCGGCACTATAAGAAGACATTCTGCAATACATTTGCGTGATCTATCATCATCCGTTGGTGAGATATAGCAGTAAAATGGCTTAGAACTTTGAAAAGCGCGACGTTTTAATTAGACGATGATTTGCTCTAATTTCTCACGACGCGTGGCCTAAAAGTTTACAAAAAGTATGCAAAACGCGTCGGAATAGTCCCAGCAACATTTCCTGAAAGTTTCATGCGATTCGGAGAAGGTCGAAAAATCTTGGAATTTTGACAAAAACGTAAGGCTATAGCCCAGGGTTTTTGGCCGATTTTGGCCAAAAATTGAAAACTCTTGAAACTTTCAGGAAACCTTCCTGGGACTATAAGAAGACATTCTGCAATACATTTGCGTGATCTATCGTCATCCGTTGGTGAGATATAGCAATAGAATGGCTTAGAACTTTGAAAAGCGCGACGTTTTAATTAGACGATGATTTGCTCTAATTTCTCACGACGCGTGGCCTAAAAGTTTACAAAAACTATGCAAAACGCGTCGGAATAGTCCCAGCAACATTTCCTGAAAGTTTCATGCGATTCGGAGAAGGTCGAAAAATCTTGGAATTTTGACAAAAACGTAAGGCTATAGCCCAGGGTTTTTGGCCGATTTTGGCCAAAAATTGAAAACTCTTGAAACTTTCAGGAAACCTTCCTGGGACTATAAGAAGACATTCTGCAATACATTTGCGTGATCTATCGTCATCCGTTGGTGAGATATAGCAATCAAATGGCTTAGAACTTTGAAAAGCGCGACGTTTTAATTAGACGATGATTTGCTGTAATTTCTCACGACGCGTGGCCTAAAAGTTTACAAAAACTATGCAAAACGCGTCCGAATAGTCCCAGCAACATTTCCTGAAAGTTTCATGCGATTCGGAGAAGGTCGAAAAATCTTGGAATTTTGACAAAAACGTAAGGCTATAGCCCAGGGTTTTTGGCCGATTTTGGCCAAAAATTGAAAACTCTTGAAACTTTCAGGAAACCTTCCCGGCACTATAAGAAGACATTCTGCAATACATTTGCGTGATCTATCATCATCCGTTGGTGAGATATAGCAGTAAAATGGCTTAGAACTTTGAAAAGCGCGACGTTTTAATTAGACGATGATTTGCTGTAATTTCTCTTGACGCGTGGCCTAAAAGTTTACAAAAACTATGCAAAACGCGTCGGAATAGTCCCAGCAACATTTCCTGAAAGTTTCATGCGATTCGGAGGAGGTCGAAAAATCTTGGAATTTTGACAAAAACGTAAGGCTATAGCCCAGGGTTTTTGGCCGATTTTGGCCAAAAATTGAAAACTCTTGAAACTTTCAGGAAACCTTCCTGGGACTATAAGAAGACATTCTGCAATACATTTGCGTGATCTATCATCATCCGTTGGTGAGATATAGCAATAGAATGGCTTAGAACTTTGAAAAGCGCGACGTTTTAATTAGACGATGATTTGCTGTAATTTCTCACGACGCGTGGCCTAAAAGTTTACAAAAACTATGCAAAACGCGTCGGAATAGTCCCAGCAACATTTCCTGAAAGTTTCATGCGATTCGGAGGAGGTCGAAAAATCTTGGAATTTTGACAAAAACGTAAGGCTATAGCCCAGGGTTTTTGGCCGATTTTGGCCAAAAATTGAAAACTCTTGAAACTTTCAGGAAACCTTCCTGGCACTATAAGAAGACATTCTGCAATACATTTGCGTGATCTATCATCATCCGTTGGTGAGATATAGCAATAGAATGGCTTAGAACTTTGAAAAGCGCGACGTTTTAATTAGACGATGATTTGCTGTAATTTCTCACGACCCGTGGCCTAAAAGTTTACAAAAAGTATGCAAAACGCGTCGGAATAGTCCCAGCAACATTTCCTGAAAGTTTCATGCGATTCGGAGAAGGTCGAAAAATCTTGGAATTTTGACAAAAACGTAAGGCTATAGCCCAGGGTTTTTGGCCGATTTTGGCCAAAAATTGAAAACTCTTGAAACTTTCAGGAAACCTTCCTGGGACTATAAGAAGACATTCTGCAATACATTTGCGTGATCTATCGTCATCCGTCGGTGAGATATAGCAATAAAACTATCTTACAAACTTTGAAAAGCGCGACGTTTTAATTAGACGATGATTTGCTGTAATTTCTCACGACGCGTGGCCTAAAAGTTTACAAAAATTATGCAAAACGCGTCGGAATAGTCCCAGCAACATTTCCTGAAAGTTTCATGCGATTCGGAGAAGGTCGAAAAATCTTGGAATTTTGACAAAAACGTAAGGCTATAGCCCAGGGTTTTTGGCCGATTTTGGCCAAAAATTGAAAACTCTTGAAACTTTCAGGAAACCTTCCTGGGACTATCAAAAGACATTCTGCAATACATTTGCGTGATCTATCGTCATCCGTTGGTGAGATATAGCAATAGAATGGCTTAGAACTTTGAAAAGCGCGACGTTTTAATTAGACGATGATTTGCTGTAATTTCTCACGACGCGTGGCCTAAAAGTTTACAAAAACTATGCAAAACGCGTCCGAATAGTCCCAGCAACATTTCCTGAAAGTTTCATGCGATTCGGAGAAGGTCGAAAAATCTTGGAATTTTGACAAAAACGTAAGGCTATAGCCCAGGGTTTTTGGCCGATTTTGGCCAAAAATTGAAAACTCTTGAAACTTTCAGGAAACCTTCCTGGGACTATAAGAAGACATTCTGCAATACATTTGCGTGATCTATCGTCATCCGTTGGTGAGATATAGCAATAGAATGGCTTAGAACTTTGAAAAGCGCGACGTTTTAATTAGACGATGATTTGCTCTAATTTCTCACGACGCGTGGCCTAAAAGTTTACAAAAACTATGCAAAACGCGTCGGAATAGTCCCAGCAACATTTCCTGAAAGTTTCATGCGATTCGGAGAAGGTCGAAAAATCTTGGAATTTTGACAAAAACGTAAGGCTATAGCCCAGGGTTTTTGGCCGATTTTGGCCAAAAATTGAAAACTCTTGAAACTTTCAGGAAACCTTCCTGGGACTATAAGAAGACATTCTGCAATACATTTGCGTGATCTATCGTCATCCGTTGGTGAGATATAGCAATAGAATGGCTTAGAACTTTGAAAAGCGCAACGTTTTAATTAGACGATGACTTGCTGTAATTTCTCACGATGTGTGGCCTAAAAGTTTACAAAAATTATGCAAAACGCGTCGGAATAGTCCCAGCAACATTTCCTGAAAGTTTCATGCGATTCGGAGGAGGTCGAAAAATCTTGGAATTTTGACAAAAACGTAAGGCTATAGCCCAGGGTTTTTGGCCGATTTTGGCCAAAAATTGAAAACTCTTGAAACTTTCAGGAAACCTTCCCGGCACTATAAGAAGACATTCTCCAATACATTTGCGTGATCTATCATCATCCGTTGGTGAGATATAGCAGTAAAATGGCTTAGAACTTTGAAAAGCGCGACGTTTTAATTAGACGATGATTTGCTGTAATTTCTCTTGACGCGTGGCCTAAAAGTTTACAAAAACTATGCAAAACGCGTCGGAATAGTCCCAGCAACATTTCCTGAAAGTTTCATGCGATTCGGAGAAGGTCGAAAAATCTTGGAATTTTGACAAAAACGTAAGGCTATAGCCCAGGGTTTTTGGCCGATTTTGGCCAAAAATTGAAAACTCTTGAAACTTTCAGGAAACCTTCCTGGGACTATAAGAAGACATTCTGCAATACATTTGCGTGATCTATCGTCATCCGTTGGTGAGATATAGCAATAAAACTATCTTACAAACTTTGAGAAGCGCGACGTTTTAATTAGACGATGATTTGCTGTAATTTCTCACGACGCGTGGCCTAAAAGTTTACAAAAACTATGCAAAACGCGTCGGAATAGTCCCAGCAACATTTCCTGAAAGTTTCATGCGATTCGGAGAAGGTCGAAAAATCTTGGAATTTTGACAAAAACGTAAGGCTATAGCCCAGGGTTTTTTGCCGATTTTGGCCAAAAATTGAAAACTCTTGAAACTTTCAGGAAATCTTCCTGGGACTATCAAAAGACATTCTGCAATACATTTGCGTGATCTATCGTCATCCGTTGGTGAGATATAGCAATAGAATGGCTTAGAACTTTGAAAAGCGCGACGTTTTAATTAGACGATGATTTGCTGTAATTTCTCACGATGTGTGGCCTAAAAGTTTACAAAAATTATGCAAAACGCGTCGGAATAGTCCCAGCAACATTTCCTGAAAGTTTCATGCGATTCGGAGGAGGTCGAAAAATCTTGGAATTTTGACAAAAACGTAAGGCTATAGCCCAGGGTTTTTGGCCGATTTTGGCCAAAAATTGAAAACTCTTGAAACTTTCAGGAGACCTTCCCGGCACTATAAGAAGACATTCTGCAATACATTTGCGTGATCTATCGTCATCCGTTGGTGAGATATAGCAATAAAACTATCTTACAAACTTTGAGAAGCGCGACGTTTTAATTAGACGATGATTTGCTGTAATTTCTCACGACGCGTGGCCTAAAAGTTTACAAAAACTATGCAAAACGCGTCGGAATAGTCCCAGCAACATTTCCTGAAAGTTTCATGCGATTCGGAGAAGGTCGAAAAATCTTGGAATTTTGACAAAAACGTAAGGCTATAGCCCAGGGTTTTTGGCCGATTTTGGCCAAAAATTGAAAACTCTTGAAACTTTCAGAAATCTTCCTGGGACTATCAAAAGACATTCTGCAATACATATGCGTGATCTATCGTCATCCGTTGGTGAGATATAGCAATAGAATGGCTTAGAACTTTGAAAAGCGCGACGTTTTAATTAGACGATGATTTGCTGTAATTTCTCACGACGCGTGGCCTAAAAGTTTACAAAAACTATGCAAAACGCGTCGGAATAGTCCCAGCAACATTTCCTGAAAGTTTCATGCGATTCGGAGGAGGTCGAAAAATCTTGGAATTTTGACAAAAACGTAAGGCTATAGCCCAGGGTTTTTGGCCGATTTTGGCCAAAAATTGAAAACTCTTGAAACTTTCAGGAAACCTTCCTGGGACTATAAGAAGACATTCTGCAATACATTTGCGTGATCTATCGTCATCCGTTGGTGAGATATAGCAATAGAATGGCTTAGAACTTTGAAAAGCGCGACGTTTTAATTAGACGATGATTTGCTCTAATTTCTCACGACGCGTGGCCTAAAAGTTTACAAAAACTATGCAAAACGCGTCGGAATAGTCCCAGCAACATTTCCTGAAAGTTTCATGCGATTCGGAGAAGGTCGAAAAATCTTGGAATTTTGACAAAAACGTAAGGCTATAGCCCAGGGTTTTTGGCCGATTTTGGCCAAAAATTGAAAACTCTTGAAACTTTCAGGAAACCTTCCTGGGACTATAAGAAGACATTCTGCAATACATTTGCGTGATCTATCGTCATCCGTTGGTGAGATATAGCAATAGAATGGCTTAGAACTTTGAAAAGCGCAACGTTTTAATTAGACGATGACTTGCTGTAATTTCTCACGATGTGTGGCCTAAAAGTTTACAAAAATTATGCAAAACGCGTCGGAATAGTCCCAGCAACATTTCCTGAAAGTTTCATGCGATTCGGAGAAGGTCGAAAAATCTTGGAATTTTGACAAAAACGTAAGGCTATAGCCCAGGGTTTTTGGCCGATTTTGGCCAAAAATTGAAAACTCTTGAAACTTTCAGAAATCTTCCTGGGACTATCAAAAGACATTCTGCAATACATATGCGTGATCTATCGTCATCCGTTGGTGAGATATAGCAATAGAATGGCTTAGAACTTTGAAAAGCGCGACGTTTTAATTAGACGATGATTTGCTGTAATTTCTCACGACGCGTGGCCTAAAAGTTTACAAAAACTATGCAAAACGCGTCGGAATAGTCCCAGCAACATTTCCTGAAAGTTTCATGCGATTCGGAGGAGGTCGAAAAATCTTGGAATTTTGACAAAAACGTAAGGCTATAGCCCAGGGTTTTTGGCCGATTTTGGCCAAAAATTGAAAACTCTTGAAACTTTCAGGAAACCTTCCTGGGACTATAAGAAGACATTCTGCAATACATTTGCGTGATCTATCGTCATCCGTTGGTGAGATATAGCAATAGAATGGCTTAGAACTTTGAAAAGCGCGACGTTTTAATTAGACGATGATTTGCTCTAATTTCTCACGACGCGTGGCCTAAAAGTTTACAAAAACTATGCAAAACGCGTCGGAATAGTCCCAGCAACATTTCCTGAAAGTTTCATGCGATTCGGAGAAGGTCGAAAAATCTTGGAATTTTGACAAAAACGTAAGGCTATAGCCCAGGGTTTTTGGCCGATTTTGGCCAAAAATTGAAAACTCTTGAAACTTTCAGGAAACCTTCCTGGGACTATAAGAAGACATTCTGCAATACATTTGCGTGATCTATCGTCATCCGTTGGTGAGATATAGCAATAGAATGGCTTAGAACTTTGAAAAGCGCAACGTTTTAATTAGACGATGACTTGCTGTAATTTCTCACGATGTGTGGCCTAAAAGTTTACAAAAATTATGCAAAACGCGTCGGAATAGTCCCAGCAACATTTCCTGAAAGTTTCATGCGATTCGGAGGAGGTCGAAAAATCTTGGAATTTTGACAAAAACGTAAGGCTATAGCCCAGGGTTTTTGGCCGATTTTGGCCAAAAATTGAAAACTCTTGAAACTTTCAGGAAACCTTCCCGGCACTATAAGAAGACATTCTCCAATACATTTGCGTGATCTATCATCATCCGTTGGTGAGATATAGCAGTAAAATGGCTTAGAACTTTGAAAAGCGCAACGTTTTAATTAGACGATGATTTGCTGTAATTTCTCTTGACGCGTGGCCTAAAAGTTTACAAAAACTATGCAAAACGCGTCGGAATAGTCCCAGCAACATTTCCTGAAAGTTTCATGCGATTCGGAGAAGGTCGAAAAATCTTGGAATTTTGACAAAAACGTAAGGCTATAGCCCAGGGTTTTTGGCCGATTTTGGCCAAAAATTGAAAACTCTTGAAACTTTCAGGAAACCTTCCTGGGACTATAAGAAGACATTCTGCAATACATTTGCGTGATCTATCGTCATCCGTTGGTGAGATATAGCAATAAAACTATCTTACAAACTTTGAGAAGCGCGACGTTTTAATTAGACGATGATTTGCTGTAATTTCTCACGACGCGTGGCCTAAAAGTTTACAAAAACTATGCAAAACGCGTCGGAATAGTCCCAGCAACATTTCCTGAAAGTTTCATGCGATTCGGAGAAGGTCGAAAAATCTTGGAATTTTGACAAAAACGTAAGGCTATAGCCCAGGGTTTTTTGCCGATTTTGGCCAAAAATTGAAAACTCTTGAAACTTTCAGGAAATCTTCCTGGGACTATCAAAAGACATTCTGCAATACATTTGCGTGATCTATCGTCATCCGTTGGTGAGATATAGCAATAGAATGGCTTAGAACTTTGAAAAGCGCGACGTTTTAATTAGACGATGATTTGCTGTAATTTCTCACGATGTGTGGCCTAAAAGTTTACAAAAATTATGCAAAACGCGTCGGAATAGTCCCAGCAACATTTCCTGAAAGTTTCATGCGATTCGGAGGAGGTCGAAAAATCTTGGAATTTTGACAAAAACGTAAGGCTATAGCCCAGGGTTTTTGGCCGATTTTGGCCAAAAATTGAAAACTCTTGAAACTTTCAGGAAATCTTCCTGGGACTATCAAAAGACATTCTGCAATACATATGCGTGATCTATCGTCATCCGTTGGTGAGATATAGCAATAGAATGGCTTAGAACTTTGAAAAGCGCGACGTTTTAATTAGACGATGATTTGCTGTAATTTCTCACGACGCGTGGCCTAAAAGTTTACAAAAACTATGCAAAACGCGTCGGAATAGTCCCAGCAACATTTCCTGAAAGTTTCATGCGATTCGGAGGAGGTCGAAAAATCTTGGAATTTTGACAAAAACGTAAGGCTATAGCCCAGGGTTTTTGGCCGATTTTGGCCAAAAATTGAAAACTCTTGAAACTTTCAGGAAACCTTCCTGGGACTATAAGAAGACATTCTGCAATACATTTGCGTGATCTATCGTCATCCGTTGGTGAGATATAGCAATAGAATGGCTTAGAACTTTGAAAAGCGCGACGTTTTAATTAGACGATGATTTGCTCTAATTTCTCACGACGCGTGGCCTAAAAGTTTACAAAAACTATGCAAAACGCGTCGGAATAGTCCCAGCAACATTTCCTGAAAGTTTCATGCGATTCGGAGAAGGTCGAAAAATCTTGGAATTTTGACAAAAACGTAAGGCTATAGCCCAGGGTTTTTGGCCGATTTTGGCCAAAAATTGAAAACTCTTGAAACTTTCAGGAAACCTTCCTGGGACTATAAGAAGACATTCTGCAATACATTTGCGTGATCTATCGTCATCCGTTGGTGAGATATAGCAATAGAATGGCTTAGAACTTTGAAAAGCGCAACGTTTTAATTAGACGATGACTTGCTGTAATTTCTCACGATGTGTGGCCTAAAAGTTTACAAAAATTATGCAAAACGCGTCGGAATAGTCCCAGCAACATTTCCTGAAAGTTTCATGCGATTCGGAGGAGGTCGAAAAATCTTGGAATTTTGACAAAAACGTAAGGCTATAGCCCAGGGTTTTTGGCCGATTTTGGCCAAAAATTGAAAACTCTTGAAACTTTCAGGAAACCTTCCCGGCACTATAAGAAGACATTCTCCAATACATTTGCGTGATCTATCATCATCCGTTGGTGAGATATAGCAGTAAAATGGCTTAGAACTTTGAAAAGCGCGACGTTTTAATTAGACGATGATTTGCTGTAATTTCTCTTGACGCGTGGCCTAAAAGTTTACAAAAACTATGCAAAACGCGTCGGAATAGTCCCAGCAACATTTCCTGAAAGTTTCATGCGATTCGGAGAAGGTCGAAAAATCTTGGAATTTTGACAAAAACGTAAGGCTATAGCCCAGGGTTTTTGGCCGATTTTGGCCAAAAATTGAAAACTCTTGAAACTTTCAGGAAACCTTCCTGGGACTATAAGAAGACATTCTGCAATACATTTGCGTGATCTATCGTCATCCGTTGGTGAGATATAGCAATAAAACTATCTTACAAACTTTGAGAAGCGCGACGTTTTAATTAGACGATGATTTGCTGTAATTTCTCACGACGCGTGGCCTAAAAGTTTACAAAAACTATGCAAAACGCGTCGGAATAGTCCCAGCAACATTTCCTGAAAGTTTCATGCGATTCGGAGAAGGTCGAAAAATCTTGGAATTTTGACAAAAACGTAAGGCTATAGCCCAGGGTTTTTTGCCGATTTTGGCCAAAAATTGAAAACTCTTGAAACTTTCAGGAAATCTTCCTGGGACTATCAAAAGACATTCTGCAATACATTTGCGTGATCTATCGTCATCCGTTGGTGAGATATAGCAATAGAATGGCTTAGAACTTTGAAAAGCGCGACGTTTTAATTAGACGATGATTTGCTGTAATTTCTCACGACGCGTGGCCTAAAAGTTTACAAAAACTATGCAAAACGCGTCGGAATAGTCCCAGCAACATTTCCTGAAAGTTTCATGCGATTCGGAGGAGGTCGAAAAATCTTGGAATTTTGACAAAAACGTAAGGCTATAGCCCAGGGTTTTTGGCCGATTTTGGCCAAAAATTGAAAACTCTTGAAACTTTCAGGAAACCTTCCTGGGACTATAAGAAGACATTCTGCAATACATTTGCGTGATCTATCGTCATCCGTTGGTGAGATATAGCAATAAAACTATCTTACAAACTTTGAAAAGCGCGACGTTTTAATTAGACGATGATTTGCTGTAATTTCTCACGACGCGTGGCCTAAAAGTTTACAAAAACTATGCAAAACGCGTCAGAATAGTTCCAGCAACATTTCCTGAAAGTTTCATGCGATTCGGAGGCGGTCGAAAAATCTTGGAATTTTGACAAAAACGTAAGGCTATAGCCCAGGGTTTTTGGCCGATTTTGGCCAAAAATTGAAAACTCTTGAAACTTTCAGGAAACCTTCCCGGCACTATAAGAAGACATTCTGCAATACATTTGCGTGATCTATCATCATCCGTTGGTGAGATATAGCAGTAAAATGGCTTAGAACTTTGAAAAGCGCGACGTTTTAATTAGACAATGATTTGCTGTAATTTCTCTTGACGCGTGGCCTAAAAGTTTACAAAAAGTATGCAAAACGCGTCGGAATAGTCCCAGCAACATTTCCTGAAAGTTTCATGCGATTCGGAGAAGGTCGAAAAATCTTGGAATTTTGACAAAAACGTAAGGCTATAGCCCAGGGTTTTTGGCCGATTTTGGCCAAAAATTGAAAACTCTTGAAACTTTCAGGAAACCTTCCTGGGACTATCAAAAGACATTCTGCAATACATTTGCGTGATCTATCGTCATCCGTTGGTGAGATATAGCAATAGAATGGCTTAGAACTTTGAAAAGCGCAACGTTTTAATTAGACGATGACTTGCTGTAATTTCTCTTGACGCGTGGCCTAAAAGTTTACAAAAACTATGCAAAACGCGTCCGAATAGTCCCAGCAACATTTCCTGAAAGTTTCATGCGATTCGGAGAAGGTCGAAAAATCTTGGAATTTTGACAAAAACGTAAGGCTATAGCCCAGGGTTTTTGGCCGATTTTGGCCAAAAATTGAAAACTCTTGAAACTTTCAGGAAACCTTCCTGGGACTATAAGAAGACATTCTGCAATACATTTGCGTGATCTATCGTCATCCGTTGGTGAGATATAGCAATAAAACTATCTTACAAACTTTGAGAAGCGCGACGTTTTAATTAGACGATGATTTGCTGTAATTTCTCACGACGCGTGGCCTAAAAGTTTACAAAAACTATGCAAAACGCGTCGGAATAGTCCCAGCAACATTTCCTGAAAGTTTCATGCGATTCGGAGAAGGTCGAAAAATCTTGGAATTTTGACAAAAACGTAAGGCTATAGCCCAGGGTTTTTTGCCGATTTTGGCCAAAAATTGAAAACTCTTGAAACTTTCAGGAAATCTTCCTGGGACTATCAAAAGACATTCTGCAATACATTTGCGTGATCTATCGTCATCCGTTGGTGAGATATAGCAATAGAATGGCTTAGAACTTTGAAAAGCGCGACGTTTTAATTAGACGATGATTTGCTGTAATTTCTCACGATGTGTGGCCTAAAAGTTTACAAAAATTATGCAAAACGCGTCGGAATAGTCCCAGCAACATTTCCTGAAAGTTTCATGCGATTCGGAGGAGGTCGAAAAATCTTGGAATTTTGACAAAAACGTAAGGCTATAGCCCAGGGTTTTTGGCCGATTTTGGCCAAAAATTGAAAACTCTTGAAACTTTCAGGAGACCTTCCCGGCACTATAAGAAGACATTCTGCAATACATTTGCGTGATCTATCGTCATCCGTTGGTGAGATATAGCAATAAAACTATCTTACAAACTTTGAGAAGCGCGACGTTTTAATTAGACGATGATTTGCTGTAATTTCTCACGACGCGTGGCCTAAAAGTTTACAAAAACTATGCAAAACGCGTCGGAATAGTCCCAGCAACATTTCCTGAAAGTTTCATGCGATTCGGAGAAGGTCGAAAAATCTTGGAATTTTGACAAAAACGTAAGGCTATAGCCCAGGGTTTTTGGCCGATTTTGGCCAAAAATTGAAAACTCTTGAAACTTTCAGGAAACCTTCCTGGGACTATCAAAAGACATTCTGCAATACATATGCGTGATCTATCGTCATCCGTTGGTGAGATATAGCAATAGAATGGCTTAGAACTTTGAAAAGCGCGACGTTTTAATTAGACGATGATTTGCTGTAATTTCTCACGACGCGTGGCCTAAAAGTTTACAAAAACTATGCAAAACGCGTCGGAATAGTCCCAGCAACATTTCCTGAAAGTTTCATGCGATTCGGAGGAGGTCGAAAAATCTTGGAATTTTGACAAAAACGTAAGGCTATAGCCCAGGGTTTTTGGCCGATTTTGGCCAAAAATTGAAAACTCTTGAAACTTTCAGGAAACCTTCCTGGGACTATAAGAAGACATTCTGCAATACATTTGCGTGATCTATCGTCATCCGTTGGTGAGATATAGCAATAGAATGGCTTAGAACTTTGAAAAGCGCAACGTTTTAATTAGACGATGACTTGCTGTAATTTCTCACGATGTGTGGCCTAAAAGTTTACAAAAATTATGCAAAACGCGTCGGAATAGTCCCAGCAACATTTCCTGAAAGTTTCATGCGATTCGGAGGAGGTCGAAAAATCTTGGAATTTTGACAAAAACGTAAGGCTATAGCCCAGGGTTTTTGGCCGATTTTGGCCAAAAATTGAAAACTCTTGAAACTTTCAGGAAACCTTCCCGGCACTATAAGAAGACATTCTCCAATACATTTGCGTGATCTATCATCATCCGTTGGTGAGATATAGCAGTAAAATGGCTTAGAACTTTGAAAAGCGCGACGTTTTAATTAGACGATGATTTGCTGTAATTTCTCTTGACGCGTGGCCTAAAAGTTTACAAAAACTATGCAAAACGCGTCGGAATAGTCCCAGCAACATTTCCTGAAAGTTTCATGCGATTCGGAGAAGGTCGAAAAATCTTGGAATTTTGACAAAAACGTAAGGCTATAGCCCAGGGTTTTTGGCCGATTTTGGCCAAAAATTGAAAACTCTTGAAACTTTCAGGAAACCTTCCTGGGACTATAAGAAGACATTCTGCAATACATTTGCGTGATCTATCGTCATCCGTTGGTGAGATATAGCAATAAAACTATCTTACAAACTTTGAGAAGCGCGACGTTTTAATTAGACGATGATTTGCTGTAATTTCTCACGACGCGTGGCCTAAAAGTTTACAAAAACTATGCAAAACGCGTCGGAATAGTCCCAGCAACATTTCCTGAAAGTTTCATGCGATTCGGAGAAGGTCGAAAAATCTTGGAATTTTGACAAAAACGTAAGGCTATAGCCCAGGGTTTTTTGCCGATTTTGGCCAAAAATTGAAAACTCTTGAAACTTTCAGGAAATCTTCCTGGGACTATCAAAAGACATTCTGCAATACATTTGCGTGATCTATCGTCATCCGTTGGTGAGATATAGCAATAGAATGGCTTAGAACTTTGAAAAGCGCGACGTTTTAATTAGACGATGATTTGCTGTAATTTCTCACGATGTGTGGCCTAAAAGTTTACAAAAATTATGCAAAACGCGTCGGAATAGTCCCAGCAACATTTCCTGAAAGTTTCATGCGATTCGGAGAAGGTCGAAAAATCTTGGAATTTTGACAAAAACGTAAGGCTATAGCCCAGGGTTTTTGGCCGATTTTGGCCAAAAATTGAAAACTCTTGAAACTTTCAGGAGACCTTCCCGGCACTATAAGAAGACATTCTGCAATACATTTGCGTGATCTATCGTCATCCGTTGGTGAGATATAGCAATAAAACTATCTTACAAACTTTGAGAAGCGCGACGTTTTAATTAGACGATGATTTGCTGTAATTTCTCACGACGCGTGGCCTAAAAGTTTACAAAAACTATGCAAAACGCGTCGGAATAGTCCCAGCAACATTTCCTGAAAGTTTCATGCGATTCGGAGAAGGTCGAAAAATCTTGGAATTTTGACAAAAACGTAAGGCTATAGCCCAGGGTTTTTGGCCGATTTTGGCCAAAAATTGAAAACTCTTGAAACTTTCAGGAAATCTTCCTGGGACTATCAAAAGACATTCTGCAATACATATGCGTGATCTATCGTCATCCGTTGGTGAGATATAGCAATAGAATGGCTTAGAACTTTGAAAAGCGCGACGTTTTAATTAGACGATGATTTGCTGTAATTTCTCACGACGCGTGGCCTAAAAGTTTACAAAAACTATGCAAAACGCGTCGGAATAGTCCCAGCAACATTTCCTGAAAGTTTCATGCGATTCGGAGGAGGTCGAAAAATCTTGGAATTTTGACAAAAACGTAAGGCTATAGCCCAGGGTTTTTGGCCGATTTTGGCCAAAAATTGAAAACTCTTGAAACTTTCAGGAAACCTTCCCGGCACTATAAGAAGACATTCTGCAATACATTTGCGTGATCTATCATCATCCGTTGGTGAGATATAGCAATAAAATGGCTTAGAACTTTGAAAAGCGCGACGTTTTAATTAGACGATGATTTGCTCTAATTTCTCACGACGCGTGGCCTAAAAGTTTACAAAAAGTATGCAAAACGCGTCGGAATAGTCCCAGCAACATTTCCTGAAAGTTTCATGCGATTCGGAGAAGGTCGAAAAATCTTGGAATTTTGACAAAAACGTAAGGCTATAGCCCAGGGTTTTTGGCCGATTTTGGCCAAAAATTGAAAACTCTTGAAACTTTCAGGAAACCTTCCTGGGACTATAAGAAGACATTCTGCAATACATTTGCGTGATCTATCGTCATCCGTTGGTGAGATATAGCAATAAAACTATCTTACAAACTTTGAAAAGCGCGACGTTTTAATTAGACGATGATTTGCTGTAATTTCTCACGACGCGTGGCCTAAAAGTTTACAAAAACTATGCAAAACGCGTCAGAATAGTTCCAGCAACATTTCCTGAAAGTTTCATGCGATTCGGAGGCGGTCGAAAAATCTTGGAATTTTGACAAAAACGTAAGGCTATAGCCCAGGGTTTTTGGCCGATTTTGGCCAAAAATTGAAAACTCTTGAAACTTTCAGGAAACCTTCCCGGCACTATAAGAAGACATTCTGCAATACATTTGCGTGATCTATCGTCATCCGTTGGTGAGATATAGCAATAGAATGGCTTAGAACTTTGAAAAGCGCGACGTTTTAATTAGACGATGATTTGCTGTAATTTCTCACGATGTGTGGCCTAAAAGTTTACAAAAATTATGCAAAACGCGTCGGAATAGTCCCAGCAACATTTCCTGAAAGTTTCATGCGATTCGGAGAAGGTCGAAAAATCTTGGAATTTTGACAAAAACGTAAGGCTATAGCCCAGGGTTTTTGGCCGATTTTGGCCAAAAATTGAAAACTCTTGAAACTTTCAGGAGACCTTCCCGGCACTATAAGAAGACATTCTGCAATACATTTGCGTGATCTATCGTCATCCGTTGGTGAGATATAGCAATAAAACTATCTTACAAACTTTGAGAAGCGCGACGTTTTAATTAGACGATGATTTGCTGTAATTTCTCACGACGCGTGGCCTAAAAGTTTACAAAAACTATGCAAAACGCGTCGGAATAGTCCCAGCAACATTTCCTGAAAGTTTCATGCGATTCGGAGAAGGTCGAAAAATCTTGGAATTTTGACAAAAACGTAAGGCTATAGCCCAGGGTTTTTGGCCGATTTTGGCCAAAAATTGAAAACTCTTGAAACTTTCAGGAAATCTTCCTGGGACTATCAAAAGACATTCTGCAATACATATGCGTGATCTATCGTCATCCGTTGGTGAGATATAGCAATAGAATGGCTTAGAACTTTGAAAAGCGCGACGTTTTAATTAGACGATGATTTGCTGTAATTTCTCACGACGCGTGGCCTAAAAGTTTACAAAAACTATGCAAAACGCGTCGGAATAGTCCCAGCAACATTTCCTGAAAGTTTCATGCGATTCGGAGGAGGTCGAAAAATCTTGGAATTTTGACAAAAACGTAAGGCTATAGCCCAGGGTTTTTGGCCGATTTTGGCCAAAAATTGAAAACTCTTGAAACTTTCAGGAAACCTTCCCGGCACTATAAGAAGACATTCTGCAATACATTTGCGTGATCTATCATCATCCGTTGGTGAGATATAGCAATAAAATGGCTTAGAACTTTGAAAAGCGCGACGTTTTAATTAGACGATGATTTGCTCTAATTTCTCACGACGCGTGGCCTAAAAGTTTACAAAAAGTATGCAAAACGCGTCGGAATAGTCCCAGCAACATTTCCTGAAAGTTTCATGCGATTCGGAGAAGGTCGAAAAATCTTGGAATTTTGACAAAAACGTAAGGCTATAGCCCAGGGTTTTTGGCCGATTTTGGCCAAAAATTGAAAACTCTTGAAACTTTCAGGAAACCTTCCTGGGACTATAAGAAGACATTCTGCAATACATTTGCGTGATCTATCGTCATCCGTTGGTGAGATATAGCAATAAAACTATCTTACAAACTTTGAAAAGCGCGACGTTTTAATTAGACGATGATTTGCTGTAATTTCTCACGACGCGTGGCCTAAAAGTTTACAAAAACTATGCAAAACGCGTCAGAATAGTTCCAGCAACATTTCCTGAAAGTTTCATGCGATTCGGAGGCGGTCGAAAAATCTTGGAATTTTGACAAAAACGTAAGGCTATAGCCCAGGGTTTTTGGCCGATTTTGGCCAAAAATTGAAAACTCTTGAAACTTTCAGGAAACCTTCCCGGCACTATAAGAAGACATTCTGCAATACATTTGCGTGATCTATCATCATCCGTTGGTGAGATATAGCAGTAAAATGGCTTAGAACTTTGAAAAGCGCGACGTTTTAATTAGACAATGATTTGCTGTAATTTCTCTTGACGCGTGGCCTAAAAGTTTACAAAAAGTATGCAAAACGCGTCGGAATAGTCCCAGCAACATTTCCTGAAAGTTTCATGCGATTCGGAGAAGGTCGAAAAATCTTGGAATTTTGACAAAAACGTAAGGCTATAGCCCAGGGTTTTTGGCCGATTTTGGCCAAAAATTGAAAACTCTTGAAACTTTCAGGAAACCTTCCTGGGACTATAAGAAGACATTCTGCAATACATTTGCGTGATCTATCGTCATCCGTCGGTGAGATATAGCAATAAAACTATCTTACAAACTTTGAAAAGCGCGACGTTTTAATTAGACGATGATTTGCTGTAATTTCTCACGACGCGTGGCCTAAAAGTTTACAAAAATTATGCAAAACGCGTCGGAATAGTCCCAGCAACATTTCCTGAAAGTTTCATGCGATTCGGAGAAGGTCGAAAAATCTTGGAATTTTGACAAAAACGTAAGGCTATAGCCCAGGGTTTTTGGCCGATTTTGGCCAAAAATTGAAAACTCTTGAAACTTTCAGGAAACCTTCCTGGGACTATCAAAAGACATTCTGCAATACATTTGCGTGATCTATCGTCATCCGTTGGTGAGATATAGCAATAGAATGGCTTAGAACTTTGAAAAGCGCGACGTTTTAATTAGACGATGATTTGCTGTAATTTCTCACGACGCGTGGCCTAAAAGTTTACAAAAACTATGCAAAACGCGTCCGAATAGTCCCAGCAACATTTCCTGAAAGTTTCATGCGATTCGGAGAAGGTCGAAAAATCTTGGAATTTTGACAAAAACGTAAGGCTATAGCCCAGGGTTTTTGGCCGATTTTGGCCAAAAATTGAAAACTCTTGAAACTTTCAGGAAACCTTCCTGGGACTATAAGAAGACATTCTGCAATACATTTGCGTGATCTATCGTCATCCGTTGGTGAGATATAGCAATAGAATGGCTTAGAACTTTGAAAAGCGCGACGTTTTAATTAGACGATGATTTGCTCTAATTTCTCACGACGCGTGGCCTAAAAGTTTACAAAAACTATGCAAAACGCGTCGGAATAGTCCCAGCAACATTTCCTGAAAGTTTCATGCGATTCGGAGAAGGTCGAAAAATCTTGGAATTTTGACAAAAACGTAAGGCTATAGCCCAGGGTTTTTGGCCGATTTTGGCCAAAAATTGAAAACTCTTGAAACTTTCAGGAAACCTTCCTGGGACTATAAGAAGACATTCTGCAATACATTTGCGTGATCTATCGTCATCCGTTGGTGAGATATAGCAATAGAATGGCTTAGAACTTTGAAAAGCGCAACGTTTTAATTAGACGATGACTTGCTGTAATTTCTCACGATGTGTGGCCTAAAAGTTTACAAAAATTATGCAAAACGCGTCGGAATAGTCCCAGCAACATTTCCTGAAAGTTTCATGCGATTCGGAGGAGGTCGAAAAATCTTGGAATTTTGACAAAAACGTAAGGCTATAGCCCAGGGTTTTTGGCCGATTTTGGCCAAAAATTGAAAACTCTTGAAACTTTCAGGAAACCTTCCCGGCATTGTAAGAAGACATTCTGCAATACATTTGCGTGATCTATCATCATCCGTTGGTGAGATATAGCAGTAAAATGGCTTAGAACTTTGAAAAGCGCGACGTTTTAATTAGACGATGATTTGCTGTAATTTCTCTTGACGCGTGGCCTAAAAGTTTACAAAAACTATGCAAAACGCGTCGGAATAGTCCCAGCAACATTTCCTGAAAGTTTCATGCGATTCGGAGAAGGTCGAAAAATCTTGGAATTTTGACAAAAACGTAAGGCTATAGCCCAGGGTTTTTGGCCGATTTTGGCCAAAAATTGAAAACTCTTGAAACTTTCAGGAAACCTTCCTGGGACTATAAGAAGACATTCTGCAATACATTTGCGTGATCTATCGTCATCCGTTGGTGAGATATAGCAATAAAACTATCTTACAAACTTTGAGAAGCGCGACGTTTTAATTAGACGATGATTTGCTGTAATTTCTCACGACGCGTGGCCTAAAAGTTTACAAAAACTATGCAAAACGCGTCGGAATAGTCCCAGCAACATTTCCTGAAAGTTTCATGCGATTCGGAGAAGGTCGAAAAATCTTGGAATTTTGACAAAAACGTAAGGCTATAGCCCAGGGTTTTTTGCCGATTTTGGCCAAAAATTGAAAACTCTTGAAACTTTCAGGAAATCTTCCTGGGACTATCAAAAGACATTCTGCAATACATTTGCGTGATCTATCGTCATCCGTTGGTGAGATATAGCAATAGAATGGCTTAGAACTTTGAAAAGCGCGACGTTTTAATTAGACGATGATTTGCTGTAATTTCTCACGATGTGTGGCCTAAAAGTTTACAAAAATTATGCAAAACGCGTCGGAATAGTCCCAGCAACATTTCCTGAAAGTTTCATGCGATTCGGAGGAGGTCGAAAAATCTTGGAATTTTGACAAAAACGTAAGGCTATAGCCCAGGGTTTTTGGCCGATTTTGGCCAAAAATTGAAAACTCTTGAAACTTTCAGGAGACCTTCCCGGCACTATAAGAAGACATTCTGCAATACATTTGCGTGATCTATCGTCATCCGTTGGTGAGATATAGCAATAAAACTATCTTACAAACTTTGAGAAGCGCGACGTTTTAATTAGACGATGATTTGCTGTAATTTCTCACGACGCGTGGCCTAAAAGTTTACAAAAACTATGCAAAACGCGTCGGAATAGTCCCAGCAACATTTCCTGAAAGTTTCATGCGATTCGGAGAAGGTCGAAAAATCTTGGAATTTTGACAAAAACGTAAGGCTATAGCCCAGGGTTTTTGGCCGATTTTGGCCAAAAATTGAAAACTCTTGAAACTTTCAGGAAATCTTCCTGGGACTATCAAAAGACATTCTGCAATACATATGCGTGATCTATCGTCATCCGTTGGTGAGATATAGCAATAGAATGGCTTAGAACTTTGAAAAGCGCGACGTTTTAATTAGACGATGATTTGCTGTAATTTCTCACGACGCGTGGCCTAAAAGTTTACAAAAACTATGCAAAACGCGTCGGAATAGTCCCAGCAACATTTCCTGAAAGTTTCATGCGATTCGGAGGAGGTCGAAAAATCTTGGAATTTTGACAAAAACGTAAGGCTATAGCCCAGGGTTTTTGGCCGATTTTGGCCAAAAATTGAAAACTCTTGAAACTTTCAGGAAACCTTCCTGGGACTATAAGAAGACATTCTGCAATACATTTGCGTGATCTATCGTCATCCGTTGGTGAGATATAGCAATAGAATGGCTTAGAACTTTGAAAAGCGCGACGTTTTAATTAGACGATGATTTGCTCTAATTTCTCACGACGCGTGGCCTAAAAGTTTACAAAAACTATGCAAAACGCGTCGGAATAGTCCCAGCAACATTTCCTGAAAGTTTCATGCGATTCGGAGAAGGTCGAAAAATCTTGGAATTTTGACAAAAACGTAAGGCTATAGCCCAGGGTTTTTGGCCGATTTTGGCCAAAAATTGAAAACTCTTGAAACTTTCAGGAAACCTTCCTGGGACTATAAGAAGACATTCTGCAATACATTTGCGTGATCTATCGTCATCCGTTGGTGAGATATAGCAATAGAATGGCTTAGAACTTTGAAAAGCGCAACGTTTTAATTAGACGATGACTTGCTGTAATTTCTCACGATGTGTGGCCTAAAAGTTTACAAAAATTATGCAAAACGCGTCGGAATAGTCCCAGCAACATTTCCTGAAAGTTTCATGCGATTCGGAGGAGGTCGAAAAATCTTGGAATTTTGACAAAAACGTAAGGCTATAGCCCAGGGTTTTTGGCCGATTTTGGCCAAAAATTGAAAACTCTTGAAACTTTCAGGAAACCTTCCCGGCACTATAAGAAGACATTCTCCAATACATTTGCGTGATCTATCATCATCCGTTGGTGAGATATAGCAGTAAAATGGCTTAGAACTTTGAAAAGCGCGACGTTTTAATTAGACGATGATTTGCTGTAATTTCTCTTGACGCGTGGCCTAAAAGTTTACAAAAACTATGCAAAACGCGTCGGAATAGTCCCAGCAACATTTCCTGAAAGTTTCATGCGATTCGGAGAAGGTCGAAAAATCTTGGAATTTTGACAAAAACGTAAGGCTATAGCCCAGGGTTTTTGGCCGATTTTGGCCAAAAATTGAAAACTCTTGAAACTTTCAGGAAACCTTCCTGGGACTATAAGAAGACATTCTGCAATACATTTGCGTGATCTATCGTCATCCGTTGGTGAGATATAGCAATAAAACTATCTTACAAACTTTGAGAAGCGCGACGTTTTATTTAGACGATGATTTGCTCTAATTTCTCACGACGCGTGGCCTAAAAGTTTACAAAAACTATGCAAAACGCGTCGGAATAGTCCCAGCAACATTTCCTGAAAGTTTCATGCGATTCGGAGAAGGTCGAAAAATCTTGGAATTTTGACAAAAACGTAAGGCTATAGCCCAGGGTTTTTTGCCGATTTTGGCCAAAAATTGAAAACTCTTGAAACTTTCAGGAAATCTTCCTGGGACTATCAAAAGACATTCTGCAATACATTTGCGTGATCTATCGTCATCCGTTGGTGAGATATAGCAATAGAATGGCTTAGAACTTTGAAAAGCGCGACGTTTTAATTAGACGATGATTTGCTGTAATTTCTCACGATGTGTGGCCTAAAAGTTTACAAAAATTATGCAAAACGCGTCGGAATAGTCCCAGCAACATTTCCTGAAAGTTTCATGCGATTCGGAGAAGGTCGAAAAATCTTGGAATTTTGACAAAAACGTAAGGCTATAGCCCAGGGTTTTTGGCCGATTTTGGCCAAAAATTGAAAACTCTTGAAACTTTCAGGAGACCTTCCCGGCACTATAAGAAGACATTCTGCAATACATTTGCGTGATCTATCGTCATCCGTTGGTGAGATATAGCAATAAAACTATCTTACAAACTTTGAGAAGCGCGACGTTTTAATTAGACGATGATTTGCTGTAATTTCTCACGACGCGTGGCCTAAAAGTTTACAAAAACTATGCAAAACGCGTCGGAATAGTCCCAGCAACATTTCCTGAAAGTTTCATGCGATTCGGAGAAGGTCGAAAAATCTTGGAATTTTGACAAAAACGTAAGGCTATAGCCCAGGGTTTTTGGCCGATTTTGGCCAAAAATTGAAAACTCTTGAAACTTTCAGGAAATCTTCCTGGGACTATCAAAAGACATTCTGCAATACATATGCGTGATCTATCGTCATCCGTTGGTGAGATATAGCAATAGAATGGCTTAGAACTTTGAAAAGCGCGACGTTTTAATTAGACGATGATTTGCTGTAATTTCTCACGACGCGTGGCCTAAAAGTTTACAAAAACTATGCAAAACGCGTCGGAATAGTCCCAGCAACATTTCCTGAAAGTTTCATGCGATTCGGAGGAGGTCGAAAAATCTTGGAATTTTGACAAAAACGTAAGGCTATAGCCCAGGGTTTTTGGCCGATTTTGGCCAAAAATTGAAAACTCTTGAAACTTTCAGGAAACCTTCCCGGCACTATAAGAAGACATTCTGCAATACATTTGCGTGATCTATCATCATCCGTTGGTGAGATATAGCAATAAAATGGCTTAGAACTTTGAAAAGCGCGACGTTTTAATTAGACGATGATTTGCTCTAATTTCTCACGACGCGTGGCCTAAAAGTTTACAAAATGTATGCAAAACGCGTCGGAATAGTCCCAGCAACATTTCCTGAAAGTTTCATGCGATTCGGAGAAGGTCGAAAAATCTTGGAATTTTGACAAAAACGTAAGGCTATAGCCCAGGGTTTTTGGCCGATTTTGGCCAAAAATTGAAAACTCTTGAAACTTTCAGGAAACCTTCCTGGGACTATAAGAAGACATTCTGCAATACATTTGCGTGATCTATCGTCATCCGTTGGTGAGATATAGCAATAAAACTATCTTACAAACTTTGAAAAGCGCGACGTTTTAATTAGACGATGATTTGCTGTAATTTCTCACGACGCGTGGCCTAAAAGTTTACAAAAACTATGCAAAACGCGTCAGAATAGTTCCAGCAACATTTCCTGAAAGTTTCATGCGATTCGGAGGCGGTCGAAAAATCTTGGAATTTTGACAAAAACGTAAGGCTATAGCCCAGGGTTTTTGGCCGATTTTGGCCAAAAATTGAAAACTCTTGAAACTTTCAGGAAACCTTCCCGGCACTATAAGAAGACATTCTGCAATACATTTGCGTGATCTATCATCATCCGTTGGTGAGATATAGCAGTAAAATGGCTTAGAACTTTGAAAAGCGCGACGTTTTAATTAGACAATGATTTGCTGTAATTTCTCTTGACGCGTGGCCTAAAAGTTTACAAAAAGTATGCAAAACGCGTCGGAATAGTCCCAGCAACATTTCCTGAAAGTTTCATGCGATTCGGAGAAGGTCGAAAAATCTTGGAATTTTGACAAAAACGTAAGGCTATAGCCCAGGGTTTTTGGCCGATTTTGGCCAAAAATTGAAAACTCTTGAAACTTTCAGGAAACCTTCCTGGGACTATAAGAAGACATTCTGCAATACATTTGCGTGATCTATCGTCATCCGTCGGTGAGATATAGCAATAAAACTATCTTACAAACTTTGAAAAGCGCGACGTTTTAATTAGACGATGATTTGCTGTAATTTCTCACGACGCGTGGCCTAAAAGTTTACAAAAATTATGCAAAACGCGTCGGAATAGTCCCAGCAACATTTCCTGAAAGTTTCATGCGATTCGGAGAAGGTCGAAAAATCTTGGAATTTTGACAAAAACGTAAGGCTATAGCCCAGGGTTTTTGGCCGATTTTGGCCAAAAATTGAAAACTCTTGAAACTTTCAGGAAACCTTCCTGGGACTATCAAAAGACATTCTGCAATACATTTGCGTGATCTATCGTCATCCGTTGGTGAGATATAGCAATAGAATGGCTTAGAACTTTGAAAAGCGCGACGTTTTAATTAGACGATGATTTGCTGTAATTTCTCACGACGCGTGGCCTAAAAGTTTACAAAAACTATGCAAAACGCGTCCGAATAGTCCCAGCAACATTTCCTGAAAGTTTCATGCGATTCGGAGAAGGTCGAAAAATCTTGGAATTTTGACAAAAACGTAAGGCTATAGCCCAGGGTTTTTGGCCGATTTTGGCCAAAAATTGAAAACTCTTGAAACTTTCAGGAAATCTTCCTGGGACTATCAAAAGACATTCTGCAATACATTTGCGTGATCTATCGTCATCCGTTGGTGAGATATAGCAATAGAATGGCTTAGAACTTTGAAAAGCGCGACGTTTTAATTAGACGATGATTTGCTGTAATTTCTCACGATGTGTGGCCTAAAAGTTTACAAAAATTATGCAAAACGCGTCGGAATAGTCCCAGCAACATTTCCTGAAAGTTTCATGCGATTCGGAGAAGGTCGAAAAATCTTGGAATTTTGACAAAAACGTAAGGCTATAGCCCAGGGTTTTTGGCCGATTTTGGCCAAAAATTGAAAACTCTTGAAACTTTCAGGAAACCTTCCTGGGACTATAAGAAGACATTCTGCAATACATTTGCGTGATCTATCGTTATCCGTTGGTGAGATATAGCAATAAAACTATCTTACAAACTTTGAAAAGCGCGACGTTTTAATTAGACGATGATTTGCTGTAATTTCTCACGACGCGTGGCCTAAAAGTTTACAAAAACTATGCAAAACGCGTCAGAATAGTTCCAGCAACATTTCCTGAAAGTTTCATGCGATTCGGAGGCGGTCGAAAAATCTTGGAATTTTGACAAAAACGTAAGGCTATAGCCCAGGGTTTTTGGCCGATTTTGGCCAAAAATTGAAAACTCTTGAAACTTTCAGGAAACCTTCCTGGGACTATCAAAAGACATTCTGCAATACATTTGCGTGATCTATCGTCATCCGTTGGTGAGATATAGCAATAGAATGGCTTAGAACTTTGAAAAGCGCGACGTTTTAATTAGACGATGATTTGCTCTAATTTCTCACGACGCGTGGCCTAAAAGTTTACAAAAACTATGCAAAACGCGTCGGAATAGTCCCAGCAACATTTCCTGAAAGTTTCATGCGATTCGGAGAAGGTCGAAAAATCTTGGAATTTTGACAAAAACGTAAGGCTATAGCCCAGGGTTTTTGGCCGATTTTGGCCAAAAATTGAAAACTCTTGAAACTTTCAGGAAACCTTCCTGGGACTATAAGAAGACATTCTGCAATACATTTGCGTGATCTATCGTCATCCGTTGGTGAGATATAGCAATCAAATGGCTTAGAACTTTGAAAAGCGCGACGTTTTAATTAGACAATGATTTGCTCTAATTTCTCACGACGCGTGGCCTAAAAGTTTACAAAAACTATGCAAAACGCGTCGGAATAGTCCCAGCAACATTTCCTGAAAGTTTCATGCGATTCGGAGAAGGTCGAAAAATCTTGGAATTTTGACAAAAACGTAAGGCTATAGCCCAGGGTTTTTGGCCGATTTTGGCCAAAAATTGAAAACTCTTGAAACTTTCAGGAAACCTTCCTGGGACTATAAGAAGACATTCTGCAATACATTTGCGTGATCTATCGTCATCCGTTGGTGAGATATAGCAATAGAATGGCTTAGAACTTTGAAAAGCGTGACGTTTTAATTAGACGATGATTTGCTGTAATTTCTCTTGACGCGTGGCCTAAAAGTTTACAAAAACTATGCAAAACGCGTCGGAATAGTCCCAGCAACATTTCCTGAAAGTTTCATGCGATTCGGAGAAGGTCGAAAAATCTTGGAATTTTGACAAAAACGTAAGGCTATAGCCCAGGGTTTTTGGCCGATTTTGGCCAAAAATTGAAAACTCTTGAAACTTTCAGGAAACCTTCCTGGGACTATAAGAAGACATTCTGCAATACATTTGCGTGATCTATCGTCATCCGTTGGTGAGATATAGCAATAAAACTATCTTACAAACTTTGAGAAGCGCGACGTTTTAATTAGACGATGATTTGCTGTAATTTCTCACGACGCGTGGCCTAAAAGTTTACAAAAACTATGCAAAACGCGTCGGAATAGTCCCAGCAACATTTCCTGAAAGTTTCATGCGATTCGGAGAAGGTCGAAAAATCTTGGAATTTTGACAAAAACGTAAGGCTATAGCCCAGGGTTTTTGGCCGATTTTGGCCAAAAATTGAAAACTCTTGAAACTTTCAGGAAACCTTCCTGGGACTATAAGAAGACATTCTGCAATACATTTGCGTGATCTATCGTCATCCGTTGGTGAGATATAGCAATCAAATGGCTTAGAACTTTGAAAAGCGCGACGTTTTAGTTAGACGATGATTTGCTCTAATTTCTCACGACGCGTGGCCTAAAAGTTTACAAAAACTATGCAAAACGCGTCCGAATAGTCCCAGCAACATTTCCTGAAAGTTTCATGCGATTCGGAGAAGGTCGAAAAATCTTGGAATTTTGACAAAAACGTAAGGCTATAGCCCAGGGTTTTTGGCCGATTTTGGCCAAAAATTGAAAACTCTTGAAACTTTCAGGAAACCTTCCTGGGACTATAAGAAGACATTCTGCAATACATTTGCGTGATCTATCGTCATCCGTTGGTGAGATATAGCAATAGAATGGCTTAGAACTTTGAAAAGCGTGACGTTTTAATTAGACGATGATTTGCTGTAATTTCTCTTGACGCGTGGCCTAAAAGTTTACAAAAACTATGCAAAACGCGTCGGAATAGTCCCAGCAACATTTCCTGAAAGTTTCATGCGATTCGGAGAAGGTCGAAAAATCTTGGAATTTTGACAAAAACGTAAGGCTATAGCCCAGGGTTTTTGGCCGATTTTGGCCAAAAATTGAAAACTCTTGAAACTTTCAGGAAACCTTCCTGGGACTATAAGAAGACATTCTGCAATACATTTGCGTGATCTATCGTCATCCGTTGGTGAGATATAGCAATCAAATGGCTTAGAACTTTGAAAAGCGCGACGTTTTAATTAGACGATGATTTGCTCTAATTTCTCACGACGCGTGGCCTAAAAGTTTACAAAAACTATGCAAAACGCGTCCGAATAGTCCCAGCAACATTTCCTGAAAGTTTCATGCGATTCGGAGAAGGTCGAAAAATCTTGGAATTTTGACAAAAACGTAAGGCTATAGCCCAGGGTTTTTGGCCGATTTTGGCCAAAAATTGAAAACTCTTGAAACTTTCAGGAAACCTTCCTGGGACTATAAGAAGACATTCTGCAATACATTTGCGTGATCTATCGTCATCCGTTGGTGAGATATAGCAATAGAATGGCTTAGAACTTTGAAAAGCGTGACGTTTTAATTAGACGATGATTTGCTGTAATTTCTCTTGACGCGTGGCCTAAAAGTTTACAAAAACTATGCAAAACGCGTCGGAATAGTCCCAGCAACATTTCCTGAAAGTTTCATGCGATTCGGAGAAGGTCGAAAAATCTTGGAATTTTGACAAAAACGTAAGGCTATAGCCCAGGGTTTTTGGCCGATTTTGGCCAAAAATTGAAAACTCTTGAAACTTTCAGGAAACCTTCCTGGGACTATAAGAAGACATTCTGCAATACATTTGCGTGATCTATCGTCATCCGTTGGTGAGATATAGCAATAAAACTATCTTACAAACTTTGAGAAGCGCGACGTTTTAATTAGACGATGATTTGCTGTAATTTCTCACGACGCGTGGCCTAAAAGTTTACAAAAACTATGCAAAACGCGTCGGAATAGTCCCAGCAACATTTCCTGAAAGTTTCATGCGATTCGGAGAAGGTCGAAAAATCTTGGAATTTTGACAAAAACGTAAGGCTATAGCCCAGGGTTTTTGGCCGATTTTGGCCAAAAATTGAAAACTCTTGAAACTTTCAGGAAACCTTCCCGGCACTATAAGAAGACATTCTGCAATACATTTGCGTGATCTATCATCATCCGTTGGTGAGATATAGCAGTAAAATGGCTTAGAACTTTGAAAAGCGCGACGTTTTAATTAGACGATGATTTGCTGTAATTTCTCTTGACGCGTGGCCTAAAAGTTTACAAAAAGTATGCAAAACGCGTCGGAATAGTCCCAGCAACATTTCCTGAAAGTTTCATGCGATTCGGAGAAGGTCGAAAAATCTTGGAATTTTGACAAAAACGTAAGGCTATAGCCCAGGGTTTTTGGCCGATTTTGGCCAAAAATTGAAAACTCTTGAAACTTTCAGGAAATCTTCCTGGGACTATCAAAAGACATTCTGCAATACATTTGCGTGATCTATCGTCATCCGTTGGTGAGATATAGCAATAAAACTATCTTACAAACTTTGAGAAGCGCGACGTTTTAATTAGACGATGATTTGCTGTAATTTCTCACGACGCGTGGCCTAAAAGTTTACAAAAACTATGCAAAACGCGTCGGAATAGTCCCAGCAACATTTCCTGAAAGTTTCATGCGATTCGGAGGAGGTCGAAAAATCTTGGAATTTTGACAAAAACGTAAGGCTATAGCCCAGGGTTTTTGGCCGATTTTGGCCAAAAATTGAAAACTCTTGAAACTTTCAGGAAACCTTCCTGGGACTATAAGAAGACATTCTGCAATACATTTGCGTGATCTATCGTCATCCGTCGGTGAGATATAGCAATAAAACTATCTTACAAACTTTGAAAAGCGCGACGTTTTAATTAGACGATGATTTGCTGTAATTTCTCACGACGCGTGGCCTAAAAGTTTACAAAAATTATGCAAAACGCGTCGGAATAGTCCCAGCAACATTTCCTGAAAGTTTCATGCGATTCGGAGAAGGTCGAAAAATCTTGGAATTTTGACAAAAACGTAAGGCTATAGCCCAGGGTTTTTGGCCGATTTTGGCCAAAAATTGAAAACTCTTGAAACTTTCAGGAAACCTTCCTGGGACTATCAAAAGACATTCTGCAATACATTTGCGTGATCTATCGTCATCCGTTGGTGAGATATAGCAATAGAATGGCTTAGAACTTTGAAAAGCGCGACGTTTTAATTAGACGATGATTTGCTGTAATTTCTCACGACGCGTGGCCTAAAAGTTTACAAAAACTATGCAAAACGCGTCCGAATAGTCCCAGCAACATTTCCTGAAAGTTTCATGCGATTCGGAGAAGGTCGAAAAATCTTGGAATTTTGACAAAAACGTAAGGCTATAGCCCAGGGTTTTTGGCCGATTTTGGCCAAAAATTGAAAACTCTTGAAACTTTCAGGAAATCTTCCTGGGACTATCAAAAGACATTCTGCAATACATTTGCGTGATCTATCGTCATCCGTTGGTGAGATATAGCAATAGAATGGCTTAGAACTTTGAAAAGCGCGACGTTTTAATTAGACGATGATTTGCTGTAATTTCTCACGATGTGTGGCCTAAAAGTTTACAAAAATTATGCAAAACGCGTCGGAATAGTCCCAGCAACATTTCCTGAAAGTTTCATGCGATTCGGAGAAGGTCGAAAAATCTTGGAATTTTGACAAAAACGTAAGGCTATAGCCCAGGGTTTTTGGCCGATTTTGGCCAAAAATTGAAAACTCTTGAAACTTTCAGGAAACCTTCCTGGGACTATAAGAAGACATTCTGCAATACATTTGCGTGATCTATCGTTATCCGTTGGTGAGATATAGCAATAAAACTATCTTACAAACTTTGAAAAGCGCGACGTTTTAATTAGACGATGATTTGCTGTAATTTCTCACGACGCGTGGCCTAAAAGTTTACAAAAACTATGCAAAACGCGTCAGAATAGTTCCAGCAACATTTCCTGAAAGTTTCATGCGATTCGGAGGCGGTCGAAAAATCTTGGAATTTTGACAAAAACGTAAGGCTATAGCCCAGGGTTTTTGGCCGATTTTGGCCAAAAATTGAAAACTCTTGAAACTTTCAGGAAACCTTCCTGGGACTATCAAAAGACATTCTGCAATACATTTGCGTGATCTATCGTCATCCGTTGGTTAGATATAGCAATAGAATGGCTTAGAACTTTGAAAAGCGCGACGTTTTAATTAGACGATGATTTGCTCTAATTTCTCACGACGCGTGGCCTAAAAGTTTACAAAAACTATGCAAAACGCGTCGGAATAGTCCCAGCAACATTTCCTGAAAGTTTCATGCGATTCGGAGAAGGTCGAAAAATCTTGGAATTTTGACAAAAACGTAAGGCTATAGCCCAGGGTTTTTGGCCGATTTTGGCCAAAAATTGAAAACTCTTGAAACTTTCAGGAAACCTTCCTGGGACTATAAGAAGACATTCTGCAATACATTTGCGTGATCTATCGTCATCCGTTGGTGAGATATAGCAATCAAATGGCTTAGAACTTTGAAAAGCGCGACGTTTTAATTAGACAATGATTTGCTCTAATTTCTCACGACGCGTGGCCTAAAAGTTTACAAAAACTATGCAAAACGCGTCGGAATAGTCCCAGCAACATTTCCTGAAAGTTTCATGCGATTCGGAGAAGGTCGAAAAATCTTGGAATTTTGACAAAAACGTAAGGCTATAGCCCAGGGTTTTTGGCCGATTTTGGCCAAAAATTGAAAACTCTTGAAACTTTCAGGAAACCTTCCTGGGACTATAAGAAGACATTCTGCAATACATTTGCGTGATCTATCGTCATCCGTTGGTGAGATATAGCAATAGAATGGCTTAGAACTTTGAAAAGCGTGACGTTTTAATTAGACGATGATTTGCTGTAATTTCTCTTGACGCGTGGCCTAAAAGTTTACAAAAACTATGCAAAACGCGTCGGAATAGTCCCAGCAACATTTCCTGAAAGTTTCATGCGATTCGGAGAAGGTCGAAAAATCTTGGAATTTTGACAAAAACGTAAGGCTATAGCCCAGGGTTTTTGGCCGATTTTGGCCAAAAATTGAAAACTCTTGAAACTTTCAGGAAACCTTCCTGGGACTATAAGAAGACATTCTGCAATACATTTGCGTGATCTATCGTCATCCGTTGGTGAGATATAGCAATAAAACTATCTTACAAACTTTGAGAAGCGCGACGTTTTAATTAGACGATGATTTGCTGTAATTTCTCACGACGCGTGGCCTAAAAGTTTACAAAAACTATGCAAAACGCGTCGGAATAGTCCCAGCAACATTTCCTGAAAGTTTCATGCGATTCGGAGAAGGTCGAAAAATCTTGGAATTTTGACAAAAACGTAAGGCTATAGCCCAGGGTTTTTGGCCGATTTTGGCCAAAAATTGAAAACTCTTGAAACTTTCAGGAAACCTTCCTGGGACTATAAGAAGACATTCTGCAATACATTTGCGTGATCTATCGTCATCCGTCGGTGAGATATAGCAATAAAACTATCTTACAAACTTTGAAAAGCGCGACGTTTTAATTAGACGATGATTTGCTGTAATTTCTCACGACGCGTGGCCTAAAAGTTTACAAAAATTATGCAAAACGCGTCGGAATAGTCCCAGCAACATTTCCTGAAAGTTTCATGCGATTCGGAGAAGGTCGAAAAATCTTGGAATTTTGACAAAAACGTAAGGCTATAGCCCAGGGTTTTTGGCCGATTTTGGCCAAAAATTGAAAACTCTTGAAACTTTCAGGAAACCTTCCTGGGACTATCAAAAGACATTCTGCAATACATTTGCGTGATCTATCGTCATCCGTTGGTGAGATATAGCAATAGAATGGCTTAGAACTTTGAAAAGCGCGACGTTTTAATTAGACGATGATTTGCTGTAATTTCTCACGACGCGTGGCCTAAAAGTTTACAAAAACTATGCAAAACGCGTCCGAATAGTCCCAGCAACATTTCCTGAAAGTTTCATGCGATTCGGAGAAGGTCGAAAAATCTTGGAATTTTGACAAAAACGTAAGGCTATAGCCCAGGGTTTTTGGCCGATTTTGGCCAAAAATTGAAAACTCTTGAAACTTTCAGGAAATCTTCCTGGGACTATCAAAAGACATTCTGCAATACATTTGCGTGATCTATCGTCATCCGTTGGTGAGATATAGCAATAGAATGGCTTAGAACTTTGAAAAGCGCGACGTTTTAATTAGACGATGATTTGCTGTAATTTCTCACGATGTGTGGCCTAAAAGTTTACAAAAATTATGCAAAACGCGTCGGAATAGTCCCAGCAACATTTCCTGAAAGTTTCATGCGATTCGGAGAAGGTCGAAAAATCTTGGAATTTTGACAAAAACGTAAGGCTATAGCCCAGGGTTTTTGGCCGATTTTGGCCAAAAATTGAAAACTCTTGAAACTTTCAGGAAACCTTCCTGGGACTATAAGAAGACATTCTGCAATACATTTGCGTGATCTATCGTTATCCGTTGGTGAGATATAGCAATAAAACTATCTTACAAACTTTGAAAAGCGCGACGTTTTAATTAGACGATGATTTGCTGTAATTTCTCACGACGCGTGGCCTAAAAGTTTACAAAAACTATGCAAAACGCGTCAGAATAGTTCCAGCAACATTTCCTGAAAGTTTCATGCGATTCGGAGGCGGTCGAAAAATCTTGGAATTTTGACAAAAACGTAAGGCTATAGCCCAGGGTTTTTGGCCGATTTTGGCCAAAAATTGAAAACTCTTGAAACTTTCAGGAAACCTTCCTGGGACTATCAAAAGACATTCTGCAATACATTTGCGTGATCTATCGTCATCCGTTGGTTAGATATAGCAATAGAATGGCTTAGAACTTTGAAAAGCGCGACGTTTTAATTAGACGATGATTTGCTCTAATTTCTCACGACGCGTGGCCTAAAAGTTTACAAAAACTATGCAAAACGCGTCGGAATAGTCCCAGCAACATTTCCTGAAAGTTTCATGCGATTCGGAGAAGGTCGAAAAATCTTGGAATTTTGACAAAAACGTAAGGCTATAGCCCAGGGTTTTTGGCCGATTTTGGCCAAAAATTGAAAACTCTTGAAACTTTCAGGAAACCTTCCTGGGACTATAAGAAGACATTCTGCAATACATTTGCGTGATCTATCGTCATCCGTTGGTGAGATATAGCAATCAAATGGCTTAGAACTTTGAAAAGCGCGACGTTTTAATTAGACAATGATTTGCTCTAATTTCTCACGACGCGTGGCCTAAAAGTTTACAAAAACTATGCAAAACGCGTCGGAATAGTCCCAGCAACATTTCCTGAAAGTTTCATGCGATTCGGAGAAGGTCGAAAAATCTTGGAATTTTGACAAAAACGTAAGGCTATAGCCCAGGGTTTTTGGCCGATTTTGGCCAAAAATTGAAAACTCTTGAAACTTTCAGGAAACCTTCCTGGGACTATAAGAAGACATTCTGCAATACATTTGCGTGATCTATCGTCATCCGTTGGTGAGATATAGCAATAAAACTATCTTACAAACTTTGAGAAGCGCGACGTTTTAATTAGACGATGATTTGCTGTAATTTCTCACGACGCGTGGCCTAAAAGTTTACAAAAACTATGCAAAACGCGTCGGAATAGTCCCAGCAACATTTCCTGAAAGTTTCATGCGATTCGGAGAAGGTCGAAAAATCTTGGAATTTTGACAAAAACGTAAGGCTATAGCCCAGGGTTTTTGGCCGATTTTGGCCAAAAATTGAAAACTCTTGAAACTTTCAGGAAACCTTCCTGGGACTATAAGAAGACATTCTGCAATACATTTGCGTGATCTATCGTCATCCGTTGGTGAGATATAGCAATCAAATGGCTTAGAACTTTGAAAAGCGCGACGTTTTAGTTAGACGATGATTTGCTCTAATTTCTCACGACGCGTGGCCTAAAAGTTTACAAAAACTATGCAAAACGCGTCCGAATAGTCCCAGCAACATTTCCTGAAAGTTTCATGCGATTCGGAGAAGGTCGAAAAATCTTGGAATTTTGACAAAAACGTAAGGCTATAGCCCAGGGTTTTTGGCCGATTTTGGCCAAAAATTGAAAACTCTTGAAACTTTCAGGAAACCTTCCTGGGACTATAAGAAGACATTCTGCAATACATTTGCGTGATCTATCGTCATCCGTTGGTGAGATATAGCAATAGAATGGCTTAGAACTTTGAAAAGCGTGACGTTTTAATTAGACGATGATTTGCTGTAATTTCTCTTGACGCGTGGCCTAAAAGTTTACAAAAACTATGCAAAACGCGTCGGAATAGTCCCAGCAACATTTCCTGAAAGTTTCATGCGATTCGGAGAAGGTCGAAAAATCTTGGAATTTTGACAAAAACGTAAGGCTATAGCCCAGGGTTTTTGGCCGATTTTGGCCAAAAATTGAAAACTCTTGAAACTTTCAGGAAACCTTCCTGGGACTATAAGAAGACATTCTGCAATACATTTGCGTGATCTATCGTCATCCGTTGGTGAGATATAGCAATCAAATGGCTTAGAACTTTGAAAAGCGCGACGTTTTAATTAGACGATGATTTGCTCTAATTTCTCACGACGCGTGGCCTAAAAGTTTACAAAAACTATGCAAAACGCGTCCGAATAGTCCCAGCAACATTTCCTGAAAGTTTCATGCGATTCGGAGAAGGTCGAAAAATCTTGGAATTTTGACAAAAACGTAAGGCTATAGCCCAGGGTTTTTGGCCGATTTTGGCCAAAAATTGAAAACTCTTGAAACTTTCAGGAAACCTTCCTGGGACTATAAGAAGACATTCTGCAATACATTTGCGTGATCTATCGTCATCCGTTGGTGAGATATAGCAATAGAATGGCTTAGAACTTTGAAAAGCGTGACGTTTTAATTAGACGATGATTTGCTGTAATTTCTCTTGACGCGTGGCCTAAAAGTTTACAAAAACTATGCAAAACGCGTCGGAATAGTCCCAGCAACATTTCCTGAAAGTTTCATGCGATTCGGAGAAGGTCGAAAAATCTTGGAATTTTGACAAAAACGTAAGGCTATAGCCCAGGGTTTTTGGCCGATTTTGGCCAAAAATTGAAAACTCTTGAAACTTTCAGGAAACCTTCCTGGGACTATAAGAAGACATTCTGCAATACATTTGCGTGATCTATCGTCATCCGTTGGTGAGATATAGCAATAAAACTATCTTACAAACTTTGAGAAGCGCGACGTTTTAATTAGACGATGATTTGCTGTAATTTCTCACGACGCGTGGCCTAAAAGTTTACAAAAACTATGCAAAACGCGTCGAAATAGTCCCAGCAACATTTCCTGAAAGTTTCATGCGATTCGGAGAAGGTCGAAAAATCTTGGAATTTTGACAAAAACGTAAGGCTATAGCCCAGGGTTTTTTGCCGATTTTGGCCAAAAATTGAAAACTCTTGAAACTTTCAGGAAATCTTCCTGGGACTATCAAAAGACATTCTGCAATACATTTGCGTGATCTATCGTCATCCGTTGGTGAGATATAGCAATAGAATGGCTTAGAACTTTGAAAAGCGCAACGTTTTAATTAGACGATGATTTGCTGTAATTTCTCACGACGCGTGCCCTAAAAGTTTACAAAAACTATGCAAAACGCGTTGGAATAGTCCCAGCAACATTTCCTGAAAGTTTCATGCGATTCGGAGAAGGTCGAAAAATCTTGGAATTTTCACAAAAACGTAAGGCTATAGCCCAGGGTTTTTGGCCGATTTTGGCCAAAAATTGAAAACTCTTGAAACTTTCAGGAAACCTTCCCGCCACTATAAGAAGACATTCTGCAATACATTTGCGTGATCTATCGTCATCCGTTGGTGAGATATAGCAATAAAACTATCTTACAAACTTTGAAAAGCGCGACGTTTTAATTAGACGATGATTTGCTGTAATTTCTCACGACACGTGGCCTAAAAGTTTACAAAAACTATGCAAAACGCGTCAGAATAGTTCCCGCAACATTTCCTGAAAGTTTCATGCGATTCGGAGAAGGTCGAAAAATCTTGGAATTTTGACAAAAACGTAAGGCTATAGCCCAGGGTTTTTGGCCGATTTTGGCCAAAAATTGAAAACTCTTGAAACTTTCAGGAAACCTTCCTGGGACTATAAGAAGACATTCTGCAATACATTTGCGTGATCTATCGTCATCCGTTGGTGAGATATAGCAATAAAACTATCTTACAAACTTTGAAAAGCGCGACGTTTTAATTAGACGATGATTTGCTGTAATTTCTCACGACGCGTGGCCTAAAAGTTTACAAAAACTATGCAAAACGCGTCGGAATAGTCCCAGCAACATTTCCTGAAAGTTTCATGCGATTCGGAGAAGGTCGAAAAATCTTGGAATTTTGACAAAAACGTAAGGCTATAGCCCAGGGTTTTTGGCCGATTTTGGCCAAAAATTGAAAACTCTTGAAACTTTCAGGAAACCTTCCTGGCACTATAAGAAGACATTCTGCAATACATTTGCGTGATCTATCATCATCCGTTGGTGAGATATAGCAATCAAATGGCTTAGAACTTTGAAAAGCGCGACGTTTTAATTAGACGATGATTTGCTGTAATTTCTCACGACGCGTGGCCTAAAAGTTTACAAAAACTATGCAAAACGCGTCGGAATAGTCCCAGCAACATTTCCTGAAAGTTTCATGCGATTCGGAGAAGGTCGAAAAATCTTGGAATTTTGACAAAAACGTAAGGCTATAGCCCAGGGTTTTTGGCCGATTTTGGCCAAAAATTGAAAACTCTTGAAACTTTCAGGAAACCTTCCTGGGACTATAAGAAGACATTCTGCAATACATTTGCGTGATCTATCGTCATCCGTTGGTGAGATATAGCAATAAAAGTATCTTACAAACTTTGAAAAGCGCGACGTTTTAATTAGACGATGATTTGCTGTAATTTCTCACGACACGTGGCCTAAAAGTTTACAAAAACTATGCAAAACGCGTCAGAATAGTTCCAGCAACATTTCCTGAAAGTTTCATGCGATTCGGAGAAGGTCGAAAAATCTTGGAATTTTGACAAAAACGTAAGGCTATAGCCCAGGGTTTTTGGCCGATTTTGGCCAAAAATTGAAAACTCTTGAAACTTTCAGGAAACCTTCCTGGGACTATAAGAAGACATTCTGCAATACATTTGCGTGATCTATCGTCATCCGTCGGTGAGATATAGCAATAAAACTATCTTACAAACTTTGGAAAGCGTGACGTTTTGATAAGACGATGAATTGCTCTAATTTCTCACGACGCGTGCCCTAAAAGTTTACAAAAACTATGCAAAACGCGTCGGAATAGTCCCAGCAACATTTCCTGAAAGTTTCATGCGATTCGGAGAAGGTCGAAAAATCTTGGAATTTTGACAAAAACGTAAGGCTATAGCCCAGGGTTTTTGGCCGATTTTGGCCAAAAATTGAAAACTCTTGAAACTTTCAGGAAACCTTCCTGGGACTATAAGAAGACATTCTGCAATACATTTGCGTGATCTATCGTCATCTGTTGGTGAGATATAGCAATAAAACTATCTTACAAACTTTGAAAAGCGCGACGTTTTAATTAGACGATGATTTGCTGTAATTTCTCACGACACGTGGCCTAAAAGTTTACAAAAGCTATGCAAAACACGTCAGAATAGTTCCAGCAACATTTCCTGAAAGTTTCATACGATTCGGAGAAGGTCGAAAAATCTTGGAATTTTGACAAAAACGTAAGGCTATAGCCCAGGGTTTTTGGCCGATTTTGGCCAAAAATTGAAAACTCTTGAAACTTTCAGGAAACCTTCCTGGGACTATAAGAAGACATTCTGCAATACATTTGCGTGATCTATCGTCATCCGTCGGTGAGATATAGCAATAAAACTATCTTACAAACTTTGAAAAGCGCGACGTTTTAATTAGACGATGATTTGCTGTAATTTCTCACGACGCGTGGCCTAAAAGTTTACAAAAACTATGCAAAACGCGTCGGAATAGTCCCAGCAACATTTCCTGAAAGTTTCATGCGATTCGGAGGAGGTCGAAAAATCTTGGAATTTTGACAAAAACGTAAGGCTATAGCCCAGGGTTTTTGGCCGATTTTGGCCAAAAATTGAAAACTCTTGAAACTTTCAGGAAACCTTCCTGGGACTATAAGAAGACATTCTGCAATACATTTGCGTGATCTCTCGTCATCCGTTGGTGAGATATAGCAATAAAAGTATCTTACAAACTTTGAAAAGCGCGACGTTTTAATTAGACGATGATTTGCTGTAATTTCTCACGACACGTGGCCTAAAAGTTTACAAAAACTATGCAAAACGCGTCAGAATAGTTCCAGCAACATTTCCTGAAAGTTTCATGCGATTCGGAGAAGGTCGAAAAATCTTGGAATTTTGACAAAAACGTAAGGCTATAGCCCAGGGTTTTTGGCCGATTTTGGCCAAAAATTGAAAACTCTTGAAACTTTCAGGAAACCTTCCTGGGACTATAAGAAGACATTCTGCAATACATTTGCGTGATCTATCGTCATCCGTCGGTGAGATATAGCAATAAAACTATCTTACAAACTTTGGAAAGCGTGACGTTTTAATAAGACGATGAATTGCTCTAATTTCTCACGACGCGTGCCCTAAAAGTTTACAAAAACTATGCAAAACGCGTCGGAATAGTCCCAGCAACATTTCCTGAAAGTTTCATGCGATTCGGAGGAGGTCGAAAAATCTTGGAATTTTGACAAAAACGTAAGGCTATAGCCCAGGGTTTTTGGCCGATTTTGGCCAAAAATTGAAAACTCTTGAAACTTTCAGGAAACCTTCCTGGCACTATCAAAAGACATTCTGCAATACATTTGCGTGATCTATCGTCATCCGTTGGTGAGATATAGCAATAGAATGGCTTAGAACTTTGAAAAGCGCGACGTTTTAATTAGACGATGATTTGCTGTAATTTCTCACGACGCGTGGCCTAAAAGTTTACAAAAACTATGCAAAACGCGTCGGAATAGTCCCAGCAACATTTCCTGAAAGTTTCATGGGATTCGGAGAAGGTCGAAAAATCTTGGAATTTTGACAAAAACGTAAGGCTATAGCCCAGGGTTTTTGGCCGATTTTGGCCAAAATTTGAAAACTCTTGAAACTTTCAGGAAACCTTCCTGGCACTATAAGAAGACATTCTGCAATACATTTGCGTGATCTATCATCATCCGTTGGTGAGATATAGCAATCAAATGGCTTAGAACTTTGAAAAGCGCGACGTTTTAATTAGACGATGATTTGCTGTAATTTCTCACGACGCGTGGCCTAAAAGTTTACAAAAACTATGTAAAACGCGTCGGAATAGTCCCAGCAACATTTCCTGAAAGTTTCATGCGATTCGGAGAAGGTCGAAAAATCTTGGAATTTTGACAAAAACGTAAGGCTATAGCCCAGGGTTTTTGGCCGATTTTGGCCAAAAATTGAAAACTCTTGAAACTTTCAGGAAACCTTCCTGGTACTATAAGAAGACATTCTGCAATACATTTGCGTGATGTTTCGTCATCCGTTGGTGAGATATAGCAATAAAATGGCTTAGAACTTTGAAAAGTGCGACGTTTTAATTAGATGATGATTTGCTCTAATTTCTCTCGACGCGTGGCCTAAAAGTTTACAAAAACTATGCAAAACGCGTCGGAATAGTCCCAGCAACATTTCCTGAAAGTTTCATGCGATTCGGAGAAGGTCGAAAAATCTTGGAATTTTGACAAAAACGTAAGGCTATAGCCCAGGGTTTTTGGCCGATTTTGGCCAAAAATTGAAAACTCTTGAAACTTTCAGGAAACCTTCCTGGTACTATAAGAAGACATTCTGCAATACATTTGCGTGATGTTTCGTCATCCGTTGGTGAGATATAGCAATAAAATGGCTTAGAACTTTGAAAAGTGTGACGTTTTAATTAGATGATGATTTGCTCTAATTTCTCTCGACGCGTGGCCTAAAAGTTTCCAAAAACTATGCAAAACGCGTCGGAATAGTCCCAGCAACATTTCCTGAAAGTTTCATGCGATTCGGAGAAGGTCGAAAAATCTTGGAATTTTGACAAAAACGTAAGGCTATAGCCCAGGGTTTTTCCCCGATTTTGGCCAAAAATTGAAAACTCTTGAAACTTTCAAGAAACCTTCCTGGTACTATAAGAAGACATTCTGCAATACATTTCCGTGATCTATCGTCATCCGTTGGTGAGATATAGCAATAAAATGGCTTAGAACTTTGAAAAGCGCGACGTTTTAATTAGACGATGATTTACTCTAATTTCTGACGACGCGTGGCCTAAAAGTTTACATAAACTATGCAAAACGCGTCGGAATAGTCCCAGCAACATTTCCTGAAAGTTTCATGCGATTCGGAGAAGGTCGAAAAATCTTGGAATTTTGACAAAAACGTAAGGCTATAGCCCAGGGTTTTTGGCCGATTTTGGCCAAAAATTGAAAACTCTTGAAACTTTCAGGAAACCTTCCTGGTACTATAAGAAGACATTCTGCAATACATTTGCGTGATGTTTCGTCATCCGTTGGTGAGATATAGCAATAAAATGGCTTAGAACTTTGAAAAGTGCGACGTTTTAATTAGATGATGATTTGCTCTAATTTCTCTCGACGCGTGGCCTAAAAGTTTACAAAAACTATGCAAAACGCGTCGGAATAGTCCCAGCAACATTTCCTGAAAGTTTCATGCGATTCGGAGAAGGTCGAAAAATCTTGGAATTTTGACAAAAACGTAAGGCTATAGCCCAGGGTTTTTGGCCGATTTTGGCCAAAAATTGAAAACTCTTGAAACTTTCAGGAAACCTTCCTGGGACCATAAGAAGACATTCTGCAATACATTTGCGTGATCTATCGTGATCCGTTGGTGAGATATAGCAATAAAATGGCTTAGAACTTTGAAAAGCGTGACGTTTTAATTCGACGATGACTTGCTCTAATTTCTCACGACGCGTGGCCTAAAAGTTTACAAAAACTATGCAAAACGCGTCGGAATAGCCCCAGGAACATTTCCTGAAAGTTTCATGCGATTCGGAGAAGGTCGAAAAATCTTGGAATTTTGACAAAAACGTAAGGCTATAGCCCAGGGTTTTTGGCCGATTTTGGCCAAAAATTGAAAACTCTTGAAACTTTCAGGAAACCTTCCTGGTACTATAAGAAGACATTCTGCAATACATTTGCGTGATGTTTCGTCATCCGTTGGTGAGATATAGCAATAAAATGGCTTAGAACTTTGAAAAGTGCGACGTTTTAATTAGATGATGATTTGCTCTAATTTCTCTCGACGCGTGGCCTAAAAGTTTACAAAAACTATGCAAAACGCGTCGGAATAGTCCCAGCAACATTTCCTGAAAGTTTCATGCGATTCGGAGAAGGTCGAAAAATCTTGGAATTTTGACAAAAACGTAAGGCTATAGCCCAGGGTTTTTGGCCGATTTTGGCCAAAAATTGAAAACTCTTGAAACTTTCAGGAAACCTTCCTGGGACCATAAGAAGACATTCTGCAATACATTTGCGTGATCTATCGTGATCCGTTGGTGAGATATAGCAATAAAATGGCTTAGAACTTTGAAAAGCGTGACGTTTTAATTCGACGATGACTTGCTCTAATTTCTCACGACGCGTGGCCTAAAAGTTTACAAAAACTATGCAAAACGCGTCGGAATAGCCCCAGCAACATTTCCTGAAAGTTTCATGCGATTCGGAGAAGGTCGAAAAATCTTGGAATTTTGACAAAAACGTAAGGCTATAGCCCAGGGTTTTTGGCCGATTTTGGCCAAAAATTGAAAACTCTTGAAACTTTCAGGAAACCTTCCTGGGACTATAAGAAGACATTCTGCAATACATTTGCGTGATGTTTCGTCATCCGTTGGTGAGATATAGCAATAAAATGGCTTAGAACTTTGAAAAGTGCAACGTTTTAATTAGATGATGATTTGCTCTAATTTCTCTCGACGCGTGGCCTAAAAGTTTACAAAAACTATGCAAAACGCGTCGGAATAGTCCCAGCAACATTTCCTGAAAGTTTCATGCGATTCGGAGAAGGTCGAAAAATCTTGGAATTTTGACAAAAACGTAAGGCTATAGCCCAGGGTTTTTGGCCGATTTTGGCCAAAAATTGAAAACTCTTGAAACTTTCAGGAAACCTTCCTGGGACCATAAGAAGACATTCTGCAATACATTTGCGTGATCTATCGTGATCCGTTGGTGAGATATAGCAATAAAATGGCTTAGAACTTTGAAAAGCGTGACGTTTTAATTCGACGATGACTTGCTCTAATTTCTCACGACGCGTGGCCTAAAAGTTTACAAAAACTATGCAAAACGCGTCGGAATAGGCCCAGCAACATTTCCTGAAAGTTTCATGCGATTCGGAGAAGGTCGAAAAATCTTGGAATTTTGACAAAAACGTAAGGCTATAGCCCAGGGTTTTTGGCCGATTTTGGCCAAAAATTGAAAACTCTTGAAACTTCCAGGAAACCTTCCTGGGACTATAAGAAGACATTCTGCAATACATTTGCGTGATCTATCGTCATCCGTTGGTGAGATATAGCAATATAATGGCTTAGAACTTTGAAAAGCGCGACGTTTCAATTAGACGATGATTTGCTCTAATTTCTCACAACGCGTGGCCTAAAAGTTTACAAAAACTATGCAAAACGCGTCGGAATAGTCCCCGCAACATTTCCTGAGAGTTTCATGCGATTCGGAGAAGGTCGAAAAATCTTGGAATTTTGACAAAAACGTAAGGCTATAGCCCAGGGTTTTTGGCCGATTTTGGCCAAAAATTGAAAACTCTTGAAACTTTCAGGAAACCTTCCTGGGACTATAAGAAGACATTCTGCAATACATTTGCGTGATGTATCGTCATCCGTTGGTGAGATATAGCAATAAAATGGCTTAGAACTTTGAAAAGCGCGACGTTTTAATTAGACGATGATTTGCTCTAATTTCTCACGACGCGTGGCCTAAAAGTTTACAAAAACTATGCAAAACGCGTCGGAATAGTCCCAGCAACATTTTCTGAAAGTTTCATGCGATTCGGAGATGGTCGAAAAATCTTGGAATTTTGACAAAAACGTAAGGCTATAGCCCAGGGTTTTTGGCCGATTTTGGCCAAAAATTGAAAACTCTTGAAACTTTCAGGAAACCTTCCTGGGACTATAAGAAGACATTCTGCAATACATTTGCGTGATCTATCGTCATCCGTTGGTGAGATATAGCAATAAAATGGCTTAGAACTTTGAAAAGCGTGACGTTTTAATTCGACGATGACTTGCTCTAATTTCTCACGACGCGTGGCCTAAAAGTTTACAAAAACTATGCAAAACGCGTCGGAATAGTCCCAGCAACATTTCCTGAAAGTTTCATGCGATTCGGAGAAGGTCGAAAAATCTTGGAATTTTGACAAAAACGTAAGGCTATAGCCCAGGGTTTTTGGCCGATTTTGGCCAAAAATTGAAAACTCTTGAAACTTTCAGGAAACCTTCCTGGGACTATAAGAAGACATTCTGCAATACATTTGCGTGATCTATCGTCATCCGTTGGTGAGATATAGCAATAAAATGGCTTAGAACTTTGAAAAGCGCGACGTTTTAATTAGACGATGATTTGCTCTAATTTCTCAGGACGCGTGGCCTGAAAGTTTACAAAAACTATGCAAAACGCGTCGGAATAGTCCCAGCAACATTTCCTGAAAGTTTCATGCGATTCGGAGAAGGTCGAAAAATCTTGGAATTTTGACAAAAACGTAAGGCTATAGCCCAGGGTTTTTGGCCGATTTTGGCCAAAAATTGAAAACTCTTGAAACTTTCAGGAAACCTTCCTGGGACTATAAGAAGACATTCTGCAATACATTTGCGTGATCTATCGTCATCCGTTGGTGAGATATAGCAATAAAATGGCTTAGAACTTTGAAAAGCGCGACGTTTTAATTAGACGATGATTTGCTCTAATTTCTCACAACGCGTGGCCTGAAAGTTTACAAAAACTATGCAAAACGCGTCGGAATAGTCCCAGCAACATTTCCTGAGAGTTTCATGCGATTCGGAGATGGTCGAAAAATCTTGGAATTTTGACAAAAACGTAAGGCTATAGCCCAGGGTTTTTGGCCGATTTTGGCCAAAAATTGAAATCTCTTGAAACTTTCAGGAAACCTTCCTGGGACTATAAGAAGACATTCTGCAATACATTTGCGTGATCTATCGTCATCCGTTGGTGAGATATAGCAATAAAATGGCTTAGAACTTTGAAAAGCGCGACGTTTTAATTAGACGATGATTTGCTGTAATTACTCACGACGCCTGGCCTAAAAGTTTACAAAAACTATGCAAAACGCGTCGGAATAGTCCCAGCAACATTTCCTGAAAGTTTCATGCGATTCGGAGAAGGTCGAAAAATCTTGGAATTTTGACAAAAACGTAAGGCTATAGCCCAGGGTTTTTCCCCGATTTTGGCCAAAAATTGAAAACTCTTGAAACTTTCAAGAAACCTTCCTGGTACTATAAGAAGACATTCTGCAATACATTTCCGTGATCTATCGTCATCCGTTGGTGAGATATAGCAATAAAATGGCTTAGAACTTTGAAAAGCGCGACGTTTTAATTAGACGATGATTTACTCTAATTTCTGACGACGCGTGGCCTAAAAGTTTACATAAACTATGCAAAACGCGTCGGAATAGTCCCAGCAACATTTCCTGAAAGTTTCATGCGATTCGGAGAAGGTCGAAAAATCTTGGAATTTTGACAAAAACGTAAGGCTATAGCCCAGGGTTTTTGGCCGATTTTGGCCAAAAATTGAAAACTCTTGAAACTTTCAGGAAACCTTCCTGGGACTATAAGAAGACATTCTGCAATACATTTGCGTGATCTATCGTCATCCGTTGGTGAGATATAGCAATAAAATGGCTTAGAACTTTGAAAAGCGCGACGTTTTAATTAGACGATGATTTGCTGTAATTACTCACGACGCCTGGCCTAAAAGTTTACAAAAACTATGCAAAACGCGTCGGAATAGTCCCAGCAACATTTCCTGAAAGTTTCATGCGATTCGGAGAAGGTCGAAAAATCTTGGAATTTTGACAAAAACGTAAGGCTATAGCCCAGGGTTTTTCCCCGATTTTGGCCAAAAATTGAAAACTCTTGAAACTTTCAAGAAACCTTCCTGGTACTATAAAAAGACATTCTGCAATACATTTGCGTGATCTATCGTCATCCGTTGGTGAGATATAGCAATAAAATGGCTTAGAACTTTGAAAAGCGCGACGTTTTAATTAGACGATGATTTACTCTAATTTCTGACGACGCGTGGCCTAAAAGTTTACATAAACTATGCAAAACGCGTCGGAATAGTCCCAGCAACATTTCCTGAATGTTTCATGCGATTCGGAGAAGGTCGAAAAATCTTGGAATTTTGACAAAAACGTAAGGCTATAGCCCAGGGTTTTTGGCCGATTTTGGCCAAAAATTGAAAACTCTTGAAACTTTCAGGAAACCTTCCTGGGACTATAAGAAGACATTCTGCAATACATTTGCGTGATCTATCGTCATCCGTTGGTGAGATATAGCAATAAAATGGCTTAGAACTTTGAAAAGCGCGACGTTTTAATTAGACGATGATTTGCTGTAATTACTCACGATGCGTGGCCTAAAAGTTTACAAAAACTATGTAAAACGCGTCGGAATAGTCCCAGCAATATTTCCTGAAAGTTTCATGCGATTCGGACAAGGTCGAAAAATCTTGGAATTTTGATAAAAACGTAAAGCTATAGCCCAGGGTTTTTGCCGATTTTGGCCAAAAATTGAAAACTGTTGAAACTTTCAGGAAACCTTCCTGGGACTATAAGAAGACATTCTGCAATACATTTGCGTGATCTATCGTCATCCGTTGGTGAGATAACAATAAAATGGCTTAGAACTTTGACCCTAGGGTTTGTTCCGTAAGATTTGGGGTGAGGGTGAGTTTTTATGTGTTTTCACCCTTGGGGGTCTCTTAGTAAAACTTGGTGTTTTTTCGGTTACATTTGGAGTAAGGGTCAGTTTTTATGCATTTTCACCCTTGGGGGTCTTTTAGTAACCCTAGGGATTTTTCAGCAAGAAACCCTAAGACTAACCCTAACCCGAACCCTGATTTTAACACTAACCCTAGAAGTGTTTATGTCTTTTCACCCTTGGGGGTGTTCTGGTAACACTTGGTGTGTTTTTAGTAAGATTTGGGGTGAGGGTGAATTTTTGTGCATTTTAACCCTAACCCTAACCCTAACCCTAACCCTAACCCTAACCCTAACCTAACCCTAACCCTAACCCTAACCCTAACCCTAACCCTAACCCTAACCCTAACCCTAACCCTAACCCTAGGGTTAGGGTTAGGGTTAGGGTTAGGGTTAGGGTTAGGGTTAGGGTTAGGGTTAGGGTTAGGGTTAGGGTTAGGGTTAGGGTTAGGGTTAGGGTTAGGGTTAGGGTTAGGGTTAGGGTTAGGGTTAGGGTTAGGGTTAGGGTTAGGGTTAGGGTTAGGGTTAGGGTTAGGGTTAGGGTTAGGGTTAGGGTTAGGGTTAGGGTTAGGGTTAGGGTTAGGGTTAGGGTTAGGGTTAGGGTTAGGGTTAGGGTTAGGGTTAGGGTTAGGGTTAGGGTTAGGGTTAGGGTTAGGGTTAGGGTTAGGGTTAGGGTTAGGGTTAGGGTTAGGGTTAGGGTTAGGGTTAGGGGTTAGGTTAGGGTTAGGTTAGGTT